>JAQPZY010001395.1:1735000-2335000 GCA_029931535.1 Margaritifera margaritifera | reverse complement strand
AGTAAAAATGTCAAATTTAACCAAAGTCAGTAACATGTGAAATATAGTTCATTGGATGAAGAAACGTTGGTATTTGATGTAGTGAAGACACTGAAAGCAAGGGAACATAAGATGGCATTTGCTATCTTGTTCTTCTGTGCTTGCATTTGTTCCGATAGTTCCAGCTACTGCTGTTTCGTTTGCACTTGTGCGGGCAGCAATGCGAGTGTTGGTGTTTTCCTCAACCTGGCAATGTTTCATAATAGCAGCAAATGTTCAAAAAAAAAAAAATTTTTTACCGGTGGCAAGATTACCTGGGTTTTCAACCTTAGTGACATGCATCACTTTCCGCAATTTCATTGCTGGTTCCGATTTTGGTTTCAGCATCGGTTCCGACTTCAGATGCACTGACGATTCTGACTTCTGTACCGAAGTCTCACTCATCATTTGTCATTTTTTTACCCTGCTTTTTTCAACATGCAAGTAACATATCATGCAAGCTGCAAGTAGAGGTGGATGCTGATGCTTGTTAAAGAGGCCTGGATGAGCGCATCATCTTTTTGATCCTTCACAAGGTGCTCTCAGCTGTCTATGGGCAAAATGTGGACAACAATTGCTATGTACAGGCATAGCAGAGACAACCCCAGCAGAGCTGTCATTGTAGCCGCCCGTTTAGCCTCTTACATGGTATAGGTTTTTTAAACCTCTTCATCGTTCATCGCCTTGAGCCCCTCAAAGGCAAGATGCTGGCCTGTGCATTATTTTGCCGCTCCAGAAATTACTAGTTTAGACAGACAAATCGCGCTAATGTGTTGCTGTTCCTGCTGTTCCCGTCGTTCCGACAGTGCAGGCCGGTGTTGTGTCAGACGCTGCTGTTCCAGTTTCTGCTGGTTTGACTTCCAGCTCATGTAGAAACTCCGCAGGATCATGGTCACTAATAGATTCTGCCATGGCTCTTATGAAGTTCTGGATATGGTTCACGGATTGCCTGACTCTAAGTAGTACGATGTCTAAGGCCGCAAATATTGTGGCGTCGCTGTCAGGACACTGGTGGGTCTGTAAGTAGAAGGAGCTTGCTAACATTTCCCTTTATAAGTGGCTAGTAGACCTCCAATAGATACGAGCGAATAATAATATCATTTTCTCTCAGCGTGTCCCAAAATGAGTCTTCGTCCTTGCAGTAAAAGAAGGCTATCCACAAAGTCTACTCACGGAAATCGCAGGCAACGGCATTGTGTTTTTGTGTTATGACTCACATGCTGATGCCGGCATGGTGGCTGACATTGGTGAGCCTAGTAAGGGCCGTTTTCGTATCCAGGAATCCAGAAAAAAGGCATAATCGTCAAGTAGAAAAATCTTGGTGGTTTCATAGCATCTTATCCAGATCATCACCCTCAGGGTTAACTAAAAATACAGCGGCGTCTGTTTGGCCACAGGCCCATGGCCTATCATACGCCTTGTTGAGTCGCATGGTCGGGCAGATGCTGACAATGTAATCAAAGTGGCCCTTAAATGTCAATTCGAGCAGTTTGTTGTTTGCTGAATCACATATAAATATCTTGCAACAGAACGCCTGCAAGCAGTTGTTAGCCACGTGACAGCAAAAAATAGTTAAAAATATACATGAGGTTCAGGCGGAAACGAGGTTGTACACAGATGAATATATGGTTGAGTCTAGGCGCTCAGTAGCGCAATGACCAGATTTGACACCGGAATGTTTTTTGTTGTTCCAGTTTGCATGGTTGCTGCGCTTTCCGCGGATGGGTCAAAGCCGACTGCTTTATGTGTTGTTGGCTGTGATTGTTGTGGTGTATTTTGCACTTGTTTTGCGGGCAGTTGTATGGGAATCCTTACTGAATTAATATTGACATTGGTTCCTATCGCCATGTTGTTGTCCGCTTTAAGAAGTTCGTCGTTATCCCCTTCAAAGGTGCAACCTTAAAGCTGCATGTAAGTTGGAATTATGTACAGGCTGCCCCAAATGACGTAATCTAGCTTTATTTTGGCATATCTGAGTAATGTCCTGTACTTATTTCACAGATTGGAGGTATTCTCAGCATGGCCGGGCATGTATTCTACATTTGGAAGAAACTGCTTTTGTTCATTAAAGGCCTTTCCTGACCCACTATCGAGGTAACTATTTTGTTTTGAGTCCAGTATTGCCCAAACATACACTAGAACGTTTTCAATGAGATGCTCTACCCCAGCTTGGGTAAAGCCTTGCAACTTGTTCAGCATAAAATCTACAAAACCGTGGTTAGCTTCATTGCCCTGTGTGAAGTAGTCAACTTTGTGTTTCCTTGAATGATCAAACACATACTCGTTGGGGTCCCATACACTACCACTGACTGGATTGTAACCGCTGTTGACACTATAGTTGTACATGGTAACCATGCCTTGGTTTTCGCTGTGCTTTTGCCATCAGTCTGATTTTTTCCCCACCTTAAACCTGTTGGAAAAGCGCTCGAATGCAATTATCTCTCTCTCTCTAAATCTCTCTCTCGCTGTATTTAAAGGTGCCATCGACGCTATATTTCACATCGCTATTAAATCATAGTGCTTGTGGCAATACAATCTCGCAAACACTAGTGCTCGCACAAGTGCTGGTTCTGTCGTATTGACTAATCCTCTAGTTGGGCATGTAGCTCTAGAACGGGTGATATGCACCAACTCATTCAAGTGCGGCACTCCCGCACATTTCGTACAAACCAGGTAGGTTCAACATTTCGGCTGCCTTTGGTATTAATAAATTTGCTGTTAGCAATGCATTCGCCGGCAGTGGGGAACACGTCACCATTTCCAGTGAGTATTACAAGATACATACGATCGAAAATGTATTGCAGACCGCCATTCCTGGAACGACCGCTAGCTACATTGCGGCTACTGAACGGGTCAGCATCATGCTTACTGACCAAAAATAACTTCTCTCATACAGCAGCTCTCCTCGATCTTTGGCTTTAGCTTAGATGAGATCTTCAACTTAGGCATGCACACGACAGCTTGAGGTTAACCTGCTGGATAAAATCGATGTTGTGTTTGGTAGTGTGGCTGCTGTCACAGGAGTTGCAGGACTCACTGTTGTCGCCGTCTCCATCACTGTTGTTGTCGAGATATTGGCTGCAACCTGCGCCATGCCTGCACTTGCTGGCAAAATTATCTCCATGCGTCTGAAAACAAGACTAAAAGCATAATGGAATCCGCATTCTTGTAGCTTCTAAACTAAACACTATCGTGGATTATATATCTAGGGCGCTTCAAGACAATGCAATATCAGAAGATGATTTCAAACTAATCCTCGACGAATACAAAAATGACACATCATACAAAAAGATTTGATCTAATGCACAAAAGTAACATGATTAAGTTGTTATCAGTGAGGTTGCAAAAAAAAAATAAAGAACTGATAGCCCGCAGAAAAGCAGAAGCCCATGAAGAGATTATGAAAAGTCTCGCTGGAAATTCCGCATATATGTGAGCTGCGTGGTGTCCGTAGGAATGACAAAAACAGCGGAGACGACAAAATAGCCTGAACAGCAACTTTCTTGCCCTCACCGCAGTAGTGCGGAAGAGCAAGGCATAAAGCCCATGCCCAGCATGCCACCACCATATGATGCATATTACCCACATTATATGGCCGTTTTTGTTGCAGCTTAGTATACACCATGGGGTTACCAGAGGAGTTTTGGGCATTCAGGCACTCATTAAGCGCAACAGCACGCACTGAAAAAGCCCCCAGCTTCTGCAGCATTGCAGACATAGTCAATTGGTCACTGGAAAGCTGGAAAGACCCACAATATGGAAAGGAGTTGCTTATTTTGTTTGCTAAAAACACTGCCCCCCTAAATATGCGGTTTCCTCCAACAGCCGATGCACTCGAACGTTTGTATATATTTCTGGAGTACATTATTACTCTGGGGTAAATACTGCAGCTTCTTCAACATGTTTTTCAGTACCTCATAAAGAACAATGGCAGCCTAACGTGCTATCGCTATCATTTTGTATGGTTGTATCTGCTGCAGCAGGTCTCATGGCAAAAGTGTTAGTGGCAGTATTGTTGCCCCAGTCACTGACAACAATCAAGTTGTAACAACAATATGTGTTGTAATTGTTAATACAGTCAGTGGTATAAACGCATCAATAATAAAGCAACCCATACACATTTCGCTTTGCTGATGTTATATAGGTGGTGCTTCTAAATTGGTGATATGTGTGGGCCGCCTTCCCTACATATCTAGGGAGTCAACCTTTCGAGTCACTGTTAAAAGCCGCGTCTCAGATCAGACCAACTGTCTCCATAGGCAATCCACACTAGGCCCATCCATTGTGAAAACATTATTATAACAAAGACATCACAAGCAGGTACATACAGCATAACGAGCTCATAAACTGACTTCATATTACACGAATGACTACTTGGTGATTAAACCCTGTTTTGTACATCAATCAGCACTGGGTGTGTCACAAATGCATTGTTTTGAGTTACGTGCCTTTTCATTAGGGTCAGCGGTAATTCACTATTTGCAAACTTGTCTGTAAAGGCAATCAACGTTTTGCTTCATATGTTACTAACAATAGCTACATTACACTTCCTTTTGTTCCTTATTCATCACCGGCCTTTCACATAAGACGACTATTTTTTGATCTAGGTGAGTTGAGCAACTTGTTAATCAACTCATTGCTTAAAGTGTGAACTTCTATTTGTAAATATAATTATACAAGTTGGCCGAACAAAGGGCCAGTTCTCTTTTTTCACAGTTATATTTATGCTGTCAATTAGTAGTGAAATTAGTGTTATGTCATTGTGCATTAAACAAACTAAGATTAGTGATTTATTGGGGTAAGAGTCAGTGACGAGTTAATTTATTGGATGGATTCAAGTGAGCAGGATACAGTAATATTGTGTAGAACATAACTTCTGGAGAGAACAAAATATACCATTATTTTATAATTTTGTTGAATAGTTCACTATACTAAATCTTTTGCTAATATAATAATAATAATAATGCTACTAGGTACATATTATTTCTTCACAAAATAAGTCTGAAAGGTGAACCTGCATACATACGTCACCTGTGTACAAAGGCCAGCTTGGATTTTCTCCATGGATGGATGCTATTGACAGGTTTGACTGTATTTATGCAAAGTGCATGAAGTGGTCAAATACATATCGGTAACATTAAGAGGACTGGACTTAGCCTGAAACACAATCAATGAACTAGTGTATCATAATGTACAAGATGAAGCATACCTTACTCCAATCCATGCCTGAATTTCATTGTGGCTCGAGAGCTCCATGAAAAATTTCCTTGCATTTCATATTTCCCCCTGATGTTCTAGCTACTTCTCCTTCAGGAAGTCCTTCGGGATTGGCTTTTTTACATTCGTCTTGAATCTTCTGTCCTGCTGCCCTCAAAAGGGACTTTGAGGTTGCACCATTATGCAGGTTTAAATTTACAGATGTTGTATTAACAATCACATCAGCCTATAAAAGAAAAAAAAAACATAAAATAGTTTGTACATATGATTGGAAAATGACAAGGGTTCAATTTTGAGAAGGGGGGTATACTGGTTTATGATGCTTAATATGGCATTCTTTTTGTAATTTGTCAGTGTAAAATCCACTATTTCAACTGGAAAGGGTATATATGACTGAACCCCAACCCTTTAAAATCTATGGTCACCAAGGAGAACTATTACAATGAAAAAGTTAAGTGATTGAGATATACCGTCATCAATGTAATTATTTAAAAATAATTACTATTCTCTGTCCAGATAATACATGTGTTATTAAAAATGTATTTTTTTTGGTGGTGGTGGTGGTGGTGAACTAACTTTAATTATGTAATAATTACCTATTATTATTGCATTACTATCTTTTCTCCTGGTGCTAGTCCCCAGTCCAAGGTGAATATTCCCTCCTCCAATGAGTGATTGGAGGTCTGGAATCTCCCCCCCTCCCACACACACACATGATCCCAGTTTGATTCCATAGCTATTTCCATTCATTCAGAATATCGCCCTTCTTTGATTCGGATCAAGACTGAAAGACATCAAAGCAAGGAGGAAAGAACGAATTAGGCAATAATGTTAGGTAAGTATTATGTAATAAAATAAGTTTTACCCCCCCCCCCAAAAAAAAAAAAAAAATTCTACATTTTATTGGCAGTAACACATTACCTGCTATTATTGCATTGATGAATTTGCCAGCCTGGTGAGAGGATGATGGCATAAAGATAAACTGTCAAGTAAACTTACCATTGCTGTAGCAGGATGCTCTACTACAGATTGGAAAATGGTTTGACACCTTGTTGGGCTGACACAATTGGGCCTAATGCACAAATGCCTTCTCCCTGGTGCGACACTGGTCAAAGGTAGAATGAAGAAGAGTGGAGAGAGATTCCAGAAAGTGATTTTGATGGCGTCATCTAGGAAAGAATGACTAAGAAAAGCCCAAATTACAGCAATAGCCCCAACATCATGGGCTTTGATTCGCATTGATAAGCTCCTTTGATAGTTAGGTATGTACGTATTTAATAGCATTTTATGACCCTTCAGCACAATAGTGGCTATATGGTGCCAACTAAAGGTAAAATTCAAACAATGAAAAAGTGAAGAATTGCACAAAATCTTCAGGAAGATGAACCCTTCCATATAAATGTAAATATGACGTACAACAAGATAAAATGTAAAACGTAAATATGCTAAAATAATGTAAAAGATTTTTAAAAAAAGATAAAAGTAACACATGTGAAATCCTTAAAATATATGGTCACACTTTGTTATACAAAATGCATTCCTTCAAAAAGTCTAAGATTTTCTCGGGTGGTACATCATCACATAGATTCTTCATATAGTTCATACCAAAATACTTTTGCCTTACAGGGCGGAAGCCGACACACTCGACAAGAAATTCATGGACACTAGCATGGTATGCACTCTGGTCGAAGTCCACCCTTCAGGAGGTATGCATGAGTCAGGTATGTGTGTCCAATATGCAATCGGTACAACACCAACTCATCATCTCTGTGATTTGTTCTATATGAGGGATGCCACTTTCCAATAGTGGGTTTCTTGTACTGAAGTTTGTGGAGCGTTCATAACACATATTTTGCCAATATGATGAACATGCAATATTTGATGTCATTATATGGAATCTTCCATTCAGAAATGGATGACTGCATGGCAGCTTTGGCTGCTTTATCTTAGATAGTAACCGAAGAATAAATGAAAAGTTCCACCTCGTCATGAAATAGCGAGAGACTGGTCTCTGAAGCTCAGCGTATCTGCTAAGTTATGAAATGTGTGGGTCTGGCTTAATGGTGGAACCAAGGAGAACTTAAGTGTATTGGATGTCGACTACCTGGCCTGGGCAATGCTGTTGGGAACCTAGATTGAAACCGATCTTGGTGGATTGATCATTCAATATAAGCGAGGCGTGAAGTTGGAAAGTCTCTGGAAGTTGTATAGAAACGACCCTCTGTGCTGCAATAGCACATTCCCCTTTCAGCGTTAATTTTATGAGATCATCAGCTTACATGTGCACAACGTCGCTGAACCATGATCACTGGGGCCACATGGAGGTTATCAGGATGAGCCATGACGTGGAGGTCCTGACTCTGTTAAGAGCTTGAAGGATTATAATGAACATTGGCAAGGTATATGCATACATATCATCCCACTTCAAACTTACGGCGTCCGCTGTCCATGCCCTCTGATCTGGAACTGGAGAGACATAAAACGGAGCTTGTTGATCAGCCTCCTAGCAAACAAGTCTATTATTGGCATCTCCAACAGCTATGTATATGCTACTGACTGATGCAGATATCATTCTGTAAGGACTACCTGACCCTGTCTGGACATGCTGTCTGCCAAGATATTTCTCCTGCTTGGAATGTGGAGGACTCTGAAATTGATCTCCTCCAAAACTGAACAATGAAGGAGGTTGAAGACTTCCGAATAAAAAGAAGGTGCATAATGCCACCTTGACATCCAAAGTATGCCACTGCTGATGTGTTGTTGTTGTCCGTAGAGGCTGTTATGAAACGACGTCTTATGTGGTTGATGCACCCTTCTTGTGCATGAATAATAACGCACATTTCTAGGTTGTTGATAAGAAGGATAGATTCTTCTCGAAACCGCAAGCCATGCAGAACTCCAGAGGAACACTCCAACCTGAATCTTAGGTGTTGGTGTACAGAAAGAAGTGAATCACTGCCAGGTAAAGGGGGTCCCTAAATCTTGTAGTAATTAAATGAGAATGTAGGGAAGGAGGAGGGGTGCCAATCTAATCTCTTTCCCCAGACAAGCACGCAAAACCCGCCTTCCTATACCCATTGGGATTGGACAGTAACCTAGAGACAGGAGGGTTTTCAACACGATCCCTGCCCACGGACTGACGATCAAAGCCCAGTCTCTGGCCGCTCGATGGGCATGGTTCAGTGACCGGCGTTCAGAGCCCAGTGTCGAGTGCCCGGTGAATGGTGACCGGTAACATGTCAAAGAACGGTCTGGTGACAAAGATCTGACAAATGAGCACGCCTCTGATCTATCAGATCGAAATCGCTGCTCGTCCGTGTTGTCAGGAAAGGACGATTCGCCTATATTGGTCAAAGACAGCAAGTTTACTTTGAGAGGGTGATGTTCCTGTGTGGACAGCCCAGCTCGCTCTCATGCACTTTTCATCCCTTCGAAGGAGCCAAGGATCTATTCTTGACGGCACTGATGGCATAGGACCAAGCATCAGAGATTCTTGGCCTTTTGGTGATCTCCGAACAACAGAGATTGCTCCTTGTTTCTTACCCACAGGGGAAGGTAACTTCTCCAAACCAGGAAATGATTCAGATTCAACACACAAATGTATAGGATTGTCCAAAAAGACGTTTAAAAACTATCCTGAAGGCGAATTTTGATGATTCGCATTAAGTCTGAGGAAAAAGAGGAAGGCATTCCGCACCTTGGTTATGGCCAAGGAATCAAACTTGATTCGTGTTCTTTTCACTTCGGGGGTGGGGTGGGGGTGGGGGTGGGGTGGAGTATTTAGCTTGGACAGGGGACTTGACATTTCAGAAATGGTAAGGAATGTAATAGTAGGAGGTAATCGTATTACTGATATTAAAATATGAAGTACAACACAAAAAAGAACACGACCAAAAGTAGATACACCAAAAGACTACTTAGATGACTAAAAACGTTGAGCACCCAGAGATATGTGAGAACTACATAAAATCCAAGAAAAAGAACGACAATACTGTAAATGAATGGAAATAGCTATGGAAACAGACTGGCATAAGATTTTTTTGTTCTGGACGTCCAATTGCAAATTGTAGGAGGGATTATTCACCTTGGACTGGAGACTGGCACCAGGAAAAGAGACAAAGGGACTGATGCTTCACTGGCCACAAAGAATTTCCAGGAAACCAAGATAAGTCCGTTTCTTCAGACATTTTATTCTTTTTAACTACTGAGTATTGAAATCATTTCTGATATTCTTCAGAAACTCCATCATACCAAATTTGTAACAAAATTATTTTCTTGCATGTTTAAGTTACCATGTTCACAACGTACCTGTAAGTGCAGTACAAAATTCTTTGTCATGGCCCTGGATATTGAACCTAATATTCATCCATTATAATCAAAACACTGAACTTGTCTCAGACATTGTCAAGATATAACCACATGTAAAGTTCAGTTAAATCATAATTAAAATATTTTCTGGAACAAGAGGCCTAAGTGGGCCTGATTTCACGCATGTGGCTTACATAACTTAGCAGTCGACAATTACATCATGCATGTTTATGTAGTAGTGTAAGAACTCATGCTGTGGAAACTATTTCCCAAATTTTATATTGCTAATTTATCTATTTTACTATATCCTGAAAAAACAATTCTTCCTAAACATGAAGGCATAATTAATATGCACAGTTGTTTGCTCATAGTTGAAGTCATCCAAGATGTTGATGATAATAAACCCAACGGGTCAAAAACATTGCTTCAAGAGAGGTAAGAACCGAAATCAATCACATGCAAGATCACCTCATTAAAATGCACTAATCTCAGTCATTACTGAAGCACTCTTATATCCTGATAACAGAAGCATATATTGCAAGTTTGATCAAATCAGATTGCAAATATGACTTCCAGAGTGGAGTAACGCTCAGTCAATCCACGATTACTTCATTAATATGTGTGAATCTCGCTCATTTCCACACTCATTCTGGATCGTATGATGTAAGCCAATATTTCAAGTTTGATAAAAACTAAATCAGAAATATGGCTTCTAGAGTGGTAGCAAGCTCAGCCAATCAGATGCAAGAACAACTCATTAATATGCGTGCATCGCACTCATTATCCAACTTGTACTAGATCTTAATGATATAACCACATGTTGGAAGTTTGATCAAAATCGGATATGAAATCTGTCCTGCAGGGTGGAAACAAGGTCAGCCAATCAGATGCTAGATTATCTCATTAATATGCACGAATCTTGCTCATTATCGAGTTAGTCCTAGATTTTGAGGATATAAGCTTATATATCAAGTCTGATTAAAATCGGATATGAAATATGGCTTCCTGAGGCATAATAAGCTCAGCCAATCAGATGCAAGATCTCCTCATTAGTATGTGTAGATCTCACTCATTATTCAACTCACCCAAGATCTTGATGAGATAAACATATATTCCAAGTCTGATAAAAACTGGACCAGAAATACGGCCTCCAGAGTGGAAACAAGTTTAGACAATCAGATGTTATATTATCTCATTAGTATGCATAGATCTTTCTCATTATCGAATCCACAAAAGTTCTTAAGGATATAAACTCATATTGCAGGTTTTATCGAAATATGTTGAAAAATATGGCTTTCATTGGGTAACATGCTCAGTCAATCAGATGTAATTTCACCTCATTAGTATGCATGGATCTCGTTAATTACTGAACGACTAAGATATTAATGATATAAGCATATATTGCAAGTTTGGTCAAGATCAGATCAGAAATACGGCCTCTAGAGTGTTAACATGCTTGTCCAATCAGATGCAAGATCACCTAATTAATATGTGCAGCTTCCGCTCATTATCGAAAACATACGAGACGTTAATGGTATAAACATATATTCCAAGATTGATCAAAATTGGATCAGATACATAGACTCCAGAATGGTAACAAATTTAGCTAATTGGGTGCAAGATAAGTTCATTAGTATGCACGAATCTTGCTCATTAATGAAATAGTCCAAGATCTTGAGGATATGAGCTTATATTTCAAGCCTGATTAAAATCAGATAAGAAATATGGTTTCCTGAAGGGCAATATGCTAAGCCAATCAGAAGTAAGATCACTTCATTATTATGCATGGATTGCACTCGTTGTTGAACTCATCCAAGATCTTGATGAGATCAAAGTTTGATCAAAACTGGATCAGAAATAAAGCCTTCAGAATGGTAACAAGCTCAGACAATTGTATCCAATATTATATCATTAGTATGTGTAGATCTCACTCATTACCGAGATCTTGAGGATATAAAACCATATTGCACGTTTGATCAAAATCGAATGAGAAATATGGCTTCCAGAGGTGTAACAAGCTCAGCCAGTCAGAAGCAATTTCACCACATTAGTATGAATGGATCTCGCTCATTATTGAACTCATCCAAGTTCTTAGTGATACAAGTAAATATTCCAAGTTTGGTCAAAGTCAGATCAGAAATACAGTCTCCAGAGTGGTAACATGCTTGGCCAATCAGATACAACATCACCTAACATCTTTTCCTCATTATCGAAACATCTGAGATGTTAATGATATAAGCATATATTCCAAGTTTGATCAAAATCGGATCAGAAACATGTCCTTCAGAGTGGTAACAGGGTTGGTCAATCAGGTGCAAGACGAGCTCATTAGTATGCATGTATCTTGCTCATTATTGAACTCCTCCGAGAATTTGATCATATAAACCCATATTTTAATTCCGATTGAAATCACATCAGTTATATGGACTCAAGAGTGGTAACAAGCAAGTGTTAGCGGACGGATGTACGATACATGACGAATGACAGACAACAGACGCAGGGCCTTATGTGGCCAGGTAAACACGAAAAACAAAAAATTTAAAAAAAAGTTTATCAGTGGGATTTTTCAAGGTGTTCTTCGTATATATCTACAGACTGGTTGTGATAAAAAAACAAATCCATTCATACTTGTTTGTGTTATCATGCTCACAAGTAAGTCATACTAATTCGGTTAAAAACCTAAGTCAATACCCCAAAATCAATGTTAGATTGTTAACTATCAGCCTGTTCATTTGGAATGCAACTAAAAACATAGTCTGGTCAAAATTCACTTGTATATGTAGATATCACTGTGTTCATAAGCTCAATAAATTATAAAAATGCAGAAATTATTGTTGACTAACCTCAAAAGTGCAGATATGTTTGTGTCAGATCTGCACCATTTTCATTCAGAACCAATTAAATATTGCAAGAAGCATTTTTGAAATTAGTGAAAACCTCATGTCAATGCCACCATTCATGCAAGTTGCCATGTGATAACATCATTTTCAAGATGGCTAATATGGGGCCTTGTTAGTGGTCAGTCGAGAATCATTTTTCATTCAGAGCTAGCTGCATATTGGTACTGTGTTCAGAGAAAACGCATGTCGATACAACCATCCAATATAGAAGTAGCCAAACATGCTGACTTTCAGGTTGGCCATCATTTTGGAGTCTGTATCTGTATCATTCATTTTAATACAGGAACAACTATACATGTCACACTTTGGGAAGTCACACTGGCATCATTTTCATTTAGGACCAACTACACATCATAAGAAGTCTTTTAGTGATAACCATGTCAATACAACCATCCCTTTAAAAAGACTAGTGATGACAAGATTTTAAGAAAATCACCATATCGCCATCATATTGAAAACTTGACCAGCACCATGTTTATAATGACCAACAAGATACCATAAAAAGTCTTTAGTAAAAAATACAATGTCAATATGACTATCCCATACATATGACAGAACCAGGACATCAAACCAGCAGATTTACACATTTTGATCAGTGATTTGCTGCTAAACCAGTTGATTTTGCATCAACATAAAGTTTACGTGTTTTAAGGGGATTGAAAAGAAAATAAGTGCATTTTTTGCGATATGTATTCTTTTCATAATATAAGAAAACAGCAAGCTTTTAACATGAAACAGATTCTGAAGAAAAATGTTACAACAATAATTAATTGATACAAGTCAGCATATTTTCAATTAAATGAAAAAGGAAGAGTTGTATATCTAATTTTTAATATATTTTTTTTTAAATCCACAAGAAGTTTTAGTTTCCTTCACAAGATCACTGACTGGTGACCACTGATGACATTTTTGTGATTACTAAGTTTCACACTTAACAGGCTCTCATTAGTTCCTGGTCCAGATTTTCAATTGAATCACTTTCTATTTTGTGAAAAATGGAGACTGTCCTATTGGTAAGATGGCCACCATCGCTTAACAGACTTGTGGCAGCTCTTCCCAATTTTTGTGCTGTGTTTAAAGATATATGCATTCTTTGACTATCTTCGTCTACGTTAGCGTGTTCATCATGCATTGGCTGTTCTGCTGAAATGTGTTTCTCCATCTATTTCATTTGGAAACGAGAACTATTACATTTTTTCTCAGTTATGTTGCCCCACTGTTACAACTGCTTTTGTTGTTGAACATACCACCATCACGTGATGCCGGCCAGTCCACCCGTTTTTGCTACGATGGACCCTCATTAAAAAATGGCATTAAATAACTACTTCTCGGCACTCCATACTACATTGTGCACTAGAATAAATGACCTTGGACTACATCCATCTTCACTTAAATGTAAACTGCAGCGAAAACAGAAACGTTGTTTCAAAGCCGGCTGGCGCAGAACAGGAAGAAAAATTCCAGTTATCTCCATTTCAGAATTTCCTTCACAGCGATTTGAAAATTTGACCGTTAATTTGATCAATTTAATTCAAATCCCTCTTCAATCATCAACTTTTAAGTCTGAGCAACCACTGTGCATAGCATTATGCAATGCCCAATCAGTTGGACCACCGGAAAAGCGCACATAAATAGTCAACTTTATCAATGGTCAGGATATCTACATCTTTTTCCTGACTGAAACATGGCTAGAAACATCAGGTAATGATCCAAAGTGCGCGGATCTAACACCCCCCGGTTACTCCCTCAAATAGTTCCCCGTCACTCCCGCGGAGGTAGAATTGCTGTCATTGCAAAGAACTCCATACTCCACCGTCTTAATTATGCTGCAACCTTTATTTCGACCACACATAGTTTGAACTGGTCCAAGCCACCCTCACAATGGAACAAAATTCAGTCCATTTTTTTCATCTCTTAACAGTCAGTTAGCCAACCCACTCATAAACATGGTCACATTTTAGATTGGATTCTTCATACACTTGAGGATAATATTCTACAGTCTATGTTGGTGTCCCACGAACTTGCATCAGATCACCTCTGTGTCATATGCCATCTTGACGTATCGGTTTATAATCCTCCATCTTTGTTTGCTAATGAAAGAAACATCAGTATGATTAATAGAATCCAACTAATGCATGACATCCAAGCAAACCTAACTTTGTTACCTTTTAAAGCAGAAGAACTTTATAAGTGCTTGCTTTCGTTGCTTGACAAACATGCCCCAGCAACCAAGTGCAGAGTATCCATTCAGAAGTGTTCTCCATGGTATAGTTGTTAAGGACCTGCTTCGTTAAAAGAGAGCGCCGTAAGGCTGAGAGGCTTTGGCTTTCATCGGGTCTTACTATTCATAAGCAAATCTACAAAGCCGCTAAGAAGAATGTCATGAACATAGTTCATGCAGCAAAATCAACCTATTAAAATACTAAGATCACTGAAAACTCCAGCTGCAAAGAGCTCTTCGATATTACTATCAAGCTAATGTCAAGGAACAAATGTACACCACTTCAAACAATCTTCTCCCCGGTCGAACTTTTGGACCTGTTTGCAAATTTCTTCCGTGACAAAGTGCAAACCATTAGAGATCAGCTTGACAACATAATTTTAATCGACTCATCATTACCACACGGTTGTGATACAAAATTTCAAAGGCAACCTTTAACAGCATTTGAACTTGTCTCTACGTATTTCTTATGAACAATCCTGATGAAGAGTGCCCTAGAGTCGTGTGAACTTGATCCGATTCCGACATCACTGCTGCTTGAGTACTTAGATTCAATATTGCCTTCACTAACCGACGTGATTAATACTTCTCTCTTATCTGGTAAATTCCCATCATTTTTCAAAACTGCCACTGTAAAGCCTCTGTTGAAGAAACCATGCTTTATGGTAACGATTTTAAAAAAAACTACCACCCTGTCTCTAACTTCCCATTCAGGTCAAAAATCTTAGAATAAGTTGTTCTGTCCCAACTGGTATCTAATCTGAATTTAAATAGTCTTTTTATCAATTTACAGTCTGCATATTGATCTCACCACAGTACCAAAACTACCCTTCTGAAAATAGTTAAGGACCTTCTCTCCGCTTTGGATATACATTATAGTCCTTACCCTCCTTGACTTGTCTGCTGCATTTGACACAATCGACCATGATATATTACTTCACTGTCTCCAGCATGTATTTGGCATTCACGATACAGCCTTACTATGGTTCACGACATAACTTAGAATCAGGACAAAAATTGTGTCCGTAACTGGAAAACATTCCAGCCCAGTTGATCTATGTTTTGTTGTTCCACAGGGGTCTGTCCTTGAACCCGTTCTCTTCATTATATAAACTCAGCGCCTCTCAAGTGTCACAGATCGTCATCCGGTGTCTCACCAATTGTACACTGATGACACCCAAATATACAAATCTAACCACCCTACAGAAGTTGATGCTACCATCCAAGGCGTAGAGAGGTGCATTTCGGATCTGAATTCATGGATGACATGTAACCAGCTGCAGATGAAGGATGATACAACTGAAGTCATTCTGATCACCACACAAAGATTTTCTCATTCTCATCCTTTACCTCAAACAATAAGTATGAGCAACACCAAAATTAAATTCACACAACCAGTACGAAACCTAGGTGTCACTCTCGACAATACCCTCTCATTACACCAACATGTCATGAACATATGCAAGGCTGCATATCTGGAGCTGAGACGTATCAACTCCATTCGCAATTGTCTTTCATTTGATGCCACTGAAACATTTGTGTGTTCCTAAGTACTCTCTAGATTGGACTATTGTAATTATCTTTTATCTGGTTCGTCTCAGTATCTTCTAGAGAAACACAGCTGCTCAGATCATTTTAGAGTACCAAGAACCGAGCACTCCTCCATCATGATATTACCCTCCACTGCTTATCTGTTCACTCCAGAATCAAACACAAAATATATTCTCTATGCTACATTTCGTTGACAGCCTCCAGTCCTAAGTACCTCACCTACGTGTGCACCCCTTCTAAATACTTACGCTCCTCTTTAGACACTCGTATTCTCATTATTCCCACAATCAAAGTCCTGCAGACAATGTTCCTTTGCGTACTAGGGTCCAGCCACATGGAACGAATTACCTGCTGAACTTAGACGCAATGACTCTGATCTCATTCACGTGTGCTCTTAAAACTCACCTATTTCGACTGCAAGAACAGACTTACGACTTAGCAATGTTTCCTTAGATTAATTATTTTCAATATGCATTTTGGCTGTAATTTCATGGTATTTGTTTTTGTAATCGTGTCTATATATGTCCTTGTGTGTTAAGTAATATTGTAAAGTGCTTAGTGCTTCTAAATATTAAGCACTGTAATAAGTCCTCATTATTATTATTATTATTATTATTATTATTATTATTATTATTATTATTATTATTATTATTATTATTATTATTATTATTATTATTATCAATGTGGCAATGACAAAACAACCACGATCAGCCTGCAAAGAATTTCAAACTTCAGTTTTCCTGTGCCTAGGTTTTTTAAGGCTGCTGACTGCTCTTCACTACTCCTCCAAGCTAAGTTCACCCCGAGGAGGAAGTTCCTGAATTAGACTTGAGATGTCTTCCTGAGCCTCATATTCCTAAGTCGGTGGTTTGTTAGCATTGGGAGAAAGCGCGTGTTTAGGAATTTTTACATTAATTAAACCAAAACATATACCAACTGCCTTTAAATATTCCTCGGAAAACATCTTGAACAACACAATAACATTTAAACAATACAAAAGATTGAACCATGTATACATAGAATGGGTATGAGGAGATACATTCCAATGTGCAAGAAGGCCTTGGGTCATACCACTGGGGTAGGAGACTTGCCCCAAGTCACATCTTGGAAACTATGAAGCTCGCCAACAGTATAACCATAAATACACTTACTGGACATAAACAGACAAATGCACATATGCAATGTTGCAACAATGGCCCCACTTGGGACACAGCTTGAAAGCAAAGGACATGCCATTTGCTTTATTCTAGTTCTTTCTTCTGTACATTTTATTATGATGAAAAATGGCAGATAGAACAAAGGTACTGTATAATTGATGTAAGGTGTTTCTGGTGAACCTTTAATGACACGTAGCCATTACTTTTCTTGAAATCTACTTGACAAGAAACTAAAATGCATAACAAATGATGCTTGTCTCCCTTGTTTATATGTATGCAAATAATTTAGATACTCTTTTTTTCATAAGATCTAACTCAAATTACTCTGCTTTTTATTTGATACACTGTTTACACAAGAGTGTAATACACTGTTCAGGGCTGAATTAGCAACATGTGCATACAGCTTGATTGAAAGAAAATGCATTTACCTAGGATCAAATAAGATTATCTGTAAAAGTAAAATATACAATTCCTTAGGCCCAAACATGATATTCGTGACACAATGCATGTATCAACCCAATATGGCCAAGATATAGCCAAAGACAATGCAGAGGTTTAAAAAAAAATTACCATAATAATTGTAAGTATTCACACATGAACAAAAGTAATAATTCTTTTCAGAGTATGAAAATTTATATGTAAACAATTTATTATTATTTTGGAGTACTGGCTGTGTGCAAACAAATTAGGTATCGAACCCGAAAAATGTTTACATGACATACAAAACTTACCATCCCAAACATACTAACGTAACAAAATTAATATACCATTGTTGTCTCTTTTTCCTCACGCCTCATGAATCTAATTACAATATAAAGTATAATTAAAACAGACGTTTGTTGTTATTAGTGAATGTGTGTGGGGGGGGGAAGAGAGAGAGAAAGAGTTGGGCAAACAATAACATTGTGTTGGTGTGTTAGTTCATGTGCATTTAGAGCATATTTCTTTCTAGCTGTTATGGTGTATTCTGTTGGCAATGTAATTAATATGGTCAAAGTCACAGGTGTTCGGATCATTGCTTGGAATTTTCCTGTAAATGTTACATGTACTATATATAGTACATGTATTATTTATGGGTAAATTGTAAACAACAATACAAGCCCCTTTTGTCGAAGTTATGTGGAACTTGTTTTTTTTACAGAAATAGCAGCCTCATTATTAAATTACAATAAACAATAAAAGAATTCAAAAAGACTTTTGTTGTATTTAGTGAATGTGTGTGTGTGTGTGTGTGGGGGAGAGAGAGAGAGAGAGAGAGAGAGAGAGAGAGAGAGAGAGAGAGATAGAGAGAGAGAGAGAGAGAGAGAGAGAGAGAGAGAGAGAGAGAGATGATATAATGTTGTGTCAGTAGTCCCTTGATTGGTATATTCAGATACATGTCCGGTGACTGCAGTTTACTTGTGCATCTGCCGGTAATTACTGCCATTGTTGTTCTTGATTTTTCATTGATTTGCTTTTAATTGCATCAGTCAAATGATCATGGAATTAATCTAAACCAAGAGAGAAGGCAAGTGCTTTATGGTTGCTTTCCACACTTCATCAATATAATCAAACATGAGGTTTTCGTCCGTCCAGGCTTTTTGTTGCACCTTCACTATAACTCCCTTTGGGACCTTCACATACCTTAAATCTCTTCTTCCCCAAAGATGATCATGGGTGGCAACCAGTCTCCAGATTCCAGGCATGTCAATGCACAAGTTAAATGGTGCTTGCACTACCAGTATCTCTAACCTGCACCTCTCTCATCACGACCCTATTCATTTTCTTCCTGGGTACAAAGTCAAAATACACTGGTGTTTAATCCATGCTTGCAATTAAATGACCATCATATTCCTCCTCCTCCTCCTCCTGTATCCTCCTTGTATATTTTGTGAAACTTTCTACCTTTTTACCCAAGGTCTCGCAGCAGTTTTTGAGTTCTAGAGGTTCCGATTCTCAGCGCAAGTCTTGAAACTTTGTGATTTTGTCCTGAATTACAGTTGTCGCATAATTTCTGCAATATCTCAATTGTTTAGTGGCACATGATGGTCCTGCATACAAAGTAACCAGGATAGAATCTCCTACCCCTTCTCATGTCAATAAGTTGGCGTCAAAGAGAGATCCTTTCTTTGCTTGCTGAATATTTATAGAAAATTCCATTTACATCCAATTAGACAAAAACTCAGTTTAAGGCAGTGTTTAGAAGCTATGGCCTTAATACAACACAGTTTTACCTCCTCAACTGTTCTTATTTCTCATTCATCTCCCATTTCTTGTATTTTTCTCTGATTGGTTGCTTAGTAGTACCAGGAAACTGGTTCATGTCCCTCAAATCCTTACTGTAGTCCAGCTTGTCTGCTGCAGGCTCAGGAGCAGTCTCAGTATCAGTGGGCTCTGTTTCACTGGCAGGCATTTAAATGTCAGCATTATCACTGCACTGATGTATGATTTGTGCAGTTCAGCATTGTCGTCTTTTCGTATGGTAATTTCGGTAACTGCAGAATCAGATAATTTACAGCCTTCACCATTGTCTATCTAGGCCATCTTGATCCTCTCTTCTGCTTTTTTCTTGGTGGTTCAGCGGTTAGATGGCAGCAGAACATAGGTCTCACCCTTTGGCTTGGGTTTGAAGACAAGTTTTTTATATTTTTTTTTGTTTTACAATTATGAAACAATAAGACTAACTAACCAATGGTCTACGGTCTTCACTTTGGCATGAACTGAGATACAATTAACAGTGGACAAAAAAACATCAAATGACTTCTGAACTAATTTTAAAATGCGTGTTCCGCTTTGTTACAGTGACCAACTTAATAAAGGGCACTCATTAATAATACTGTTTAAGGATTATATGCTGTAAATGAACAGAGTAGATTTTGTAAAGACAACAAGAGAGCATACTCAATAATCTTTATATTGTTTTGCTGATCAAGATAACAGTAGAAGGACAGACTGAAGAATGAGGGTAGATTCTCAATTAACAAATTACACTTTCAAAATAAGATGCATGATTATCTCATCTCTTCCAAAATAAAACTCATCCAACATCTTGATGATATTAACCTATTAGCCTTTTTACCAGGTTTGATTTAAATCAGTTCAGAAGTACAATTTATTGAGTGGTAAAAAGCTCAGCCAATCAAATGCAAGACCACCTCATAAATATGGATAGATCTTGCTCATGATAAAACTACCACAAATTCAGACATTTAACTCTGGCCAATCAGATAGAGAATTACATTCATAGATGTGTTATAATATCATGTACATGTACTGAAACTAATGTAATATAAACATGCTTATAGTTTAAAATTTCATCACAACTATATGACATACAATTAAAGCTGGTGTTCAAAAACATGCACATGTACTTACAAATGATCACATTTCTACCTTTGGTGGAAATATAGAACCTCAGTACAAGAAAAAGCTCAAAATGGGAAATTTTACTTTGGTTCATGGGGTTTTCAATTTTGAAATTTTGAACTGTAACTAAAGAATTTTGTCACTAAACAAAAACTGCTCCATTCACATAACCCAAGCCAGTTACACTTGATGACAGCTCTGAGATGTCAAAAGTCTCCTGAAATTTTGGCTAAAAAGATTTAATTTAATCAAATTGAAACTCAGGCTAAGAATGCTGTGAAAATTTGTATATTGGATACATACAAATTAATATTTTTTCAATTATTAATGAAAGCATTATCATATACACTGCTTGATACTTACCTCAACCTGACTCAGATCACCAACCTCAATTCCTATTTCAATCATGTCAAAGTGAAGTACAGGACTTGATGGTTGGGCTGCTGGTTCTATGTAAACAAGGAAAAATAAAATATACATACATTGCTAGTACAAAGTGAACAATCCACACTGTCCAAGAAATTCAAATAAACATTAAAAATGTATATTGTTATTAAAGCCTAAGATGTAGGTCAGAGTAATCAAACCTTTTGCATATAGGTAAAGTATATCTCAATAATAAATTATAAAGAAGTTGAATTACTGTGCAAGCAATCTAAATGGTGTACATTATCACTGATACATGATAAGTAGGTCAGTGAAGAATTTAGACTTGAATGCAAATGAATAAGATTTTTTCCAATATTTTTGATTGATTGTGTTGAATGCTATATTTTATTCTATGGACATTTGCAATGAATTTCCTAAAATTATTTATGGATTAATGAATTATGTATCACAACGGAACTAATATTGGAAAACCTAGAAAACAAGTTACTTTTTTACCTTTCTGCATGAGATTTGTATTTCTGCCTGTTGCATGAAATGTATACTATTATGTAAATAATTTTTTGAGAACTTTGCCAAATGTCAACTTAATTGAAGGAATACAAATCAAAAGTAGCCAAATTCTTTCAAGTAACCCCCTCTAAAAACAAAGTACATTGTAAACTTTAATTTTCATACAGAAAGTAAATTCAGACGAAAGTGACTCCTGGCCCCCTGTGACGAGCACACAATACATAAGGCAATACAAATAACACTCTTTTCTATCATATTAAAGTAGAGGTAATATAATGAATTGATAATAAACCAGATATTAATGGGGGTTGTTATATAATTGTTCTTCAAATTTGCTTCAGAAGCTATTATCAATGTCCACCCATAGCAGTCTGATTTTACTGGGTGAAAGACACAGACTCGGAGTGACCTTGGAGTGCCATCCAGTATAACCACTATTAGAAGCATATTTCATGCATCTATAATTACCTTGAGTATTCATTACAACTTAGGTCTCACGTGCAATGCATGTTGTCCACTCATCAAATTCCTATACTCATTCGCATGTACAAGGTAAAGTTAACCTGTTGAGAGTAATCTATCAGAAAATACAATGTATAGTCATTAATATTACCACTGAATAAATATTGTTTATTCCTATGTACAACTGGACTGGTTCAAAAGGCCTGTATATCATAGAAACATATATGTTGTCATGAGCTAAACACAGAGACTTAACCCATGTTAGTAAAGCATAAAATGTAGGTCAGAGTGACCTTTGGTTGTAAGGTTCTTGCACTAACAGCTGTGCATCCAATTATCAAGTTTCATGATTTTAACATAAAGGTCTGTATGAGAATACAGAACCGAATTAATGCCCTACATTTGTTTTACATTTACATATTTGTATCGGTCATACTTGGACCATACTTTGAGCCACATTTGTACTCTACTTTAAAGCCATAATATTTAATTGAACAATACAAAATGAGTGGAACTTACCAAAGTACCCAAGCAAATGTAGATCTTTTAGTTTCCATATAAGTGAAATCAAAGTATGTCCTTAAAACACTAAGCAACATCCAAGAAAAAGAAGATCAGTATGATAAATGCAACATGTACAATGACTTGGGCTGCTGATTTTGCCACTCTATTGTGACCTTGCTTTCTGTTGGAAAATTTAAACCACATGTGCAATCTGTCATGCTCTCAGGATACTTGGTAACACAAGGTGTAAACTAAAGTTCAGGATTGTTAACAACACTACCAATTAGTCATTTATTTGGGATAAATACTGATACTATAGCTTGTGCTGGATACATTATATTCTGTTTAACATTTTTATGTTTTATAAAGAAATGTTCCATAACAATAGAGAGTTAATCAGTTCAGTCCCAAGAAGATGAGAGGCTCAAAAAAGGGTCGCTGTTGAGATTTCATCAGAATATTGTTCTCAAAGAACATATATTGGCAAATAATAGTAACTACAGTAGTAATCAAATCTTTTGGTATAATAATAATAATAAAAATAATAATAAGATGATGATGATAATTAATAGTAGTAGTAGTGCACCCCATATGGGCCTAAGATAAGATAATAAATGAGAAGTGGCTGCATATAACAAAAGAGGTATGGGCTCTTAGTCTTATGAAGCACATAGTCTTCAAAAACAAGATCAGTTTGAGGATTAGTGCAGTGTCAACATTTTACATGCACTAATGATGAACATTCTAAAGCGAAATCAAATACAGAGCAAGATCAGTTTGAGGAAGTGCAGTACAGGCAATGTGTATGTAGTAACCTAAAACACAAAAAGGAAGAGGAAGCTGACTGACCTGCCTTCTTCCTCCTGTAGTGTACACTCTGACCCATCCCTATTTTATGGTAACAATAAATTGGATTAATTGCCAATTTTATTAACTATTAGCTGCTAAATAATTGTTTTGTAAATGAATGTTTTGATTAAGTAAAATCATGACAGCAGTTCCATAATTTGTAGATCATAAATAGACGCAGAACTAATTAAACTTTACATTTGAAAGAATTCTTTGTATAAATTTGTAAACTTTCTGAGAAAAATACTGCATTTGAATGAAAGTATTTGAAGAGCAACATAGATTTGAACATTTTAACTTGAACATTTCTAAGAGTTCTACATTTTAACTTAGAAATGTGTAACAGCAATACATGTGGACATAGCAATTTCTAAGAGTTTTACGTTATTTGTATTGGGATATTTTACAGTGCAATATATTTGACTTAAACAATGGAAATTAATGAACTTGAACATTTGTGGTTTGAAATCTGAATGAGCAATACATTTGGACTTAGAAATTTCTTAGGGAAATACATTTGTATTGGGAGCTTTTACAGAGCAGTACATTAAATTTGGACTTAGAAATGTTTACAGAGAATGATATTTGGACCTGAGAATTTCAAAGAACAATACATTTTTGAGGAAATAATGTTCATTAGAGCAATATATTTTCCATTACAGCAATTCATTTGTACAAGGATATTTTAAAGAGTAATACATTTGGACTCGCAAAGCAATGCATTTGATGTTTAATGCCTGTGATTGCCATAATAAAGAAGAGCATAACACTGCTGTCAGGAAGTCATGGTCAGACATTCAAAAATATTGCTTATACCTTCAAACGTACGGTCCTACTTCTCTTTGAAATGTCTAAATCCACTATGTAATTTTACTTGTATGGCTCATACATTCCAATGCATGGCTGAAGTCTGGTTCTATTAGGTTCATATAAGGGTCTACTATGGTTCAGTATGGTTCTACAATTTCGTACAGAAAGCTGTACCTTTTTATCCTCCATTGATGATATGTTAAGCAGTTTCGTATGCAGGATGTGAATATTGTAGTGATACACTGTACAGAATGTTAAAGTGATATTCAAGACAAAAATGAACCTACATATTATAGAAACTAAGCGCAAATCTGAATGTTCTGAGTATATAATAGTAGTAACAATGAGAACAATTTCTTTTTTAAACGTTTTATGAGCATAAGCAACATGATACAACATACAAAGCTTCTCCGTAAGTAACACACATATCATTAAGATCATCTACTGATTGTTTTTCCAGACCACAAAACACTGAATAATATATACGTTTTCCTTGATAAAATCCTTTTTTATATCATAGAAGTATGTTCACAACTGAGAATGTTATTGCAACAGCTTGCTCTATTCCATTCCATTCAAAATGCTGTATATTTTATTTCTTAGTTTTTCTGTCTCCCTTTGTCTTTGATTAGGACACATGTTGGTTAAAAGCTGAATTTAGTTCATTTTCCTCTGGTACCTGCAGTCTATTTTGGGCACAAAATGTTTTCACAAATTCTGAAGAAAAGAAATATATATATATATATATATATATATATATATATATATATATATATATATATATACATATATGATGTAAAGACATGTTGAATACAATATGCAAATATTTTTGTCTCTTTATATAATATAAAGCATGATGTCATTCAACATTGAGCAATTGTGCAATTAAACACTCTAAATAAAGAGATAGAAAGATGGATAGACAAATAGAACTATGCTGTTGGAGTGAAAAGAATACTAAGGTAATCAGACTGATAACTGTGTCTCTATAAAATTATAAAATGAAGGATTCCTTCAGTCACTTTGAGTGCATGTTCAGCTAAAGGTTTGACATAGGCTGACTAAAATAATTTCATAGCCATCTGGCCTACTAAAGCTATACTTATCTAAGTTTTTAACAAATTTACTCAAAATGTGATATTTGTCTGCTGACACATTTTGAAGAAAAAATATATTGTCTATGTAACTCTTTTTTACTATATTGTAAATAAATTGTGAAAGCATGCTAATATAAGCAAATAAAGAAACATAACACAATATATTCAAAACATTAGATACCTCTGCAAGCCTACACTTTCTGTGGATTTAGGATTGGTTTAGAACTATCAATTATTGATGAGTCAAACAAACCAAGACTTCTGGACTCTGCTAGCTCCTCAATGCTGAATACCTCCAGTATGAGCTTCCTCAAAATATAATTTAGCCCAGTCTTTCCTCTGCTACTGGCACTACTGTGAAGAGTCCAGAGGTGTCACCTTTTCACATACACATCAACTCCAGTGATCAAATGAGTTTGATCATTTCCCTGAGATAAATAGAAGAGCATGTTGAATGTGTACGTGATTTACCTGTTTTTCATCAATTACTCAACATTTATCATGTTACCAAGTTTGTGAACAAACCAAAAGTTTTGGAAGTATTGTTAAAAAAGTTAACTTTTCTGGTAAATTATTTAAAAAGAAATATACTGGCAGATATATACATGTATTTAAGAATTCATTATAACTTAATGAGTGACTTCAAAGACAACAAATAACTGCATTGAAAAAAAGGATTGTAATATTTATGAATGAGAGAATTTCTCTGGTATTACGGGAGGGTTTGCTTGTACAGCACAATGCTGAAATGAAAGCTGATTGAGATTATAATAGTCATTAATAAAAACTGTATCATTACAAATAACAAGTTTTGACATTTGTGTGATCTGCAGTATATTCCACTTATTACATGACTACTGTTATTTAGGTTCATAAATCCATTTTCATGCTTTCCCACAAATCTAATGACGCCTCTTACTGTAACAAACAAGTTTATGATGCCATATAATGCTTAATGTTCTTTCAGTGTCATTTCACTACACTATTATGCAGTTTTATTGAATACAATCAGAACCTTTCATCATGCGATAAAAATAATGACATCAGTGATTGTTTCAAATGAAATTTTAATGAAACAAGTTGAATAATGTCAACCTTTTTGCTAGCCATAGCCCTCAAAAGACAGAAATTAATGAATCTGTTTCCTAAATTTCAGGCAAAATAAGCCAAATATACAATTTCATAGATGAAATTATAAAGAAAATGAAGTATATAGTCTTTGTGTACATGATATGCATCAGTGCTCAAAAAATCAGATGGCTCGATGCCCAGAGCCCTTCTAATTTCAGATCGGACCATTCTTATATGTATTCTAAGTGAAATGCCGATTGGGCTTGTTAACAAAAATGTAATTTGCCTGAGAAAACTTCCATCGCGCTGACGAAATGTGGAATTTTATTTTCATGTTGTTGAAAGACTAGTAACTTATTAATATTTATCACCATTACACTTATGAAGATCGGTCTACTTACCGTACTTTTATCGAAAACTCTAAACTTTGTGTACAAAGTGAAGCATGTGACCTGTGAATGGGGAACATATTGCCTAGTTACCTATAATTAGTGCTCACTTGGCTTTATCAAAACACGTGATTCTACCAGCAGTAGGACAAAAATAACATTTTTAAGGCCATCTATTGTACTCACCGTATTATATTTGAAATCAACCGCTTTTGAAAATTAACAGATTTTTAAAAAATATTACATTACAGAAACTAGCCATAACCAGTCTACTGGGGACAGGAATTGTTCAGCAGTCGTTGCAACTGTAGTAATCGGATTAAGACTATCATGTGTGCACAACAACCAGTTAATACTGATTACCTGGAGAGTTTAGGCCAGATACATGATGTTTTTTGAGGTGTTATAAGTAATAAAGGGATCAAAGGTGGTCCATGATGGCTTTTGAGTCTTTGATTACAAATCGGCCGTCCTTTGGTGGAGGTGCAATAAAAAGGAATGACCTACCAAAAATTGATTTAGACAGAAACACTTGAGCTAGTAATGCAGCACTGGTTAAACATATTAAGCAGCACCTATGAACAACATCAAAATTGTATAAAGCAAGACACGCTTCAGATGTTAATGAACATCAACACTGCTGATCCAATGGGTAAGGAGGATATTGATAGAGCAATTGGACAATGGTTTACATCAGGACCTGGATGAAAGCATTACTTTACGTGAAATATTTGGAGATCTGAATAAATATACAAGTCAATTTAATATGATTTTGTTTATTTCTTTTCATATTTTAAGTACAGCAGTTGCAACATTGTGTGACAAATAATAGTAAAAATATAGGTCCCTTTTGGGCACATGGAATTTGAGTCAGGGCTTGTGGAATTTGAGTCGGGGCTTGTAATTTTTAAAAGTCACCAGCCCTGGGCCTGTGTCTGAAAATAAATTATGTGAGCACTGTGCATTTATATCCTAAATATCAAAAGGGATTTTAGATATGAACACAAAACAATTGCATCATGTACAATCATTGAAAAGTATTACAAATTACAAATCTGAGATATAAATTGTGACTTTTACCTGACTAGATGTAAGGTTTGCCATTATTGGTGTGGTTTTAACTGGTGAGCACAAAGTTGGGATTTCTTGAGCAGCAGGTGGTTTCACTGGTGTACCACTCATTCTTGGTATTCTTGTTCTCACAAGTGTGAGAAAAGCTAGGTTCTACCGTTCATGCACAGCTGGTGTTTTCACTGGTGTGCTTCTCTTTCTGTGTGATGTTGTAAGTGTTGGCTGTGTTTCCACGTAAATGTGTGTGGCAATATGTCCACTAGTTCCACTTACTGAAAACAAAGAAAGAAATAAAAGCTGATAGATAATATCTAATATTATTTCAACTTATTTTAAAAATGAACCATTAATACTCCTATATTCAATTTAGGAGATGCCTTAAGTTGTAGCTCAGAGATAGGATACAGACAGTAAAAGGAGGATAAACTGAGCCGTGTCAATTTCTTTCTGATGTGGAGATGAGATGATCAGATGGTTAAAAATGAAGGCACCTGATTGGTACATTACCTGCCTAATTATTTTGATTAGTAGATGCAAATTAAAGGTCTCTTACAGTTCAGCTCTGCTGAATGGTTTAAAATGCTGGTCTTTAACTTTATCAACACCAGATGAGGTAGAATTTTGATTGTGGGTATACTGTTTAGAATAAGGCAATAGGGTTTTTGGTCTAGTGTCCGGATTGGCAGTTGGAGCCTGGGTAAAGATTGAAAATGTATATATAATGTATTAATATTACACAGTGTGTCCTCAGTCTGTCAGTAAGTGTTCAATGTATAACCTGACCCCATATACACAAAATTCCTCAAATTGAGTGCATACAGTTAAACACAAAAATTGTGTTGTGAGATAACAGCCTATTTATTTTTAATTGTTCATGAACTTGCTCTTGATTTAACAATCTTTCTTGTATAACTAAACTACAAAATTCAGATACTGTGTAGTTGAAACAAATTGCCTAATATTGACTATCCGAATTTGAGTTTGAGTGTGCATTCTGCAGTAGAATATTTGTGAATACAGTGCATGAATATCACACGTTACAAGGAGTTTCATTATTTTGTACCATTTTTCATTGCGTAAAAGACAATTTATGATTTAACAGGGTCTGTTCTAGAATATTCTAGAAATTAAAAGTAAGAGAGAAATCACACATCCTCCCCCACACCAGATTCCATTTGAAAGAAAGGGAGTATTTTCTAAATATAGGAGGAGTTTAATGAAGGAGTTTAATGAAGACATTATGGCATGTCTTGATAATAGTATTCATGTTTTCCGCATACTAATATTTGGTTAATTTGGGGGTGGGGGCGATTTTGAGAAATTAGCATGATTCTCTCAACCTCGTGTCCATTAACATACACTGGTTTTAATGTTTTAATGTTTACATAAAGGGCTCCAAGACAAGGATAAAATGGGGTTAATATCCCATATAAGTTATTACAGTACTGCCCTGGATCATTACTAAGTAGATTTAAACTAAAAGATAGGTATAGTACTCCCTCACTACAATGCTCTTCACTACTAGGCGGTGTAGTAAGATCAATTTAATCTCGGACCATTTTGCCAACAGGAGGCATGCTTGTTGCATGATCCTCTTTTGATTTTTTAGGTACTTCCACCAAAAGAGATCTCTTTAATTCAGTTAGAATGAAGTTATTACTTTTAATAACTGCACCAATTTCTGCATACTTTTTAGTACTACTTTGGTGTTTATCTTGCTTGCCGTCCTTGGACTTTGTACAGCTTTTCTCTTCCTGTAAGTTTGATCTTTACTATTAATTCTCTCCTTAGTTTTGGAAGTTGACACAGTTGGTGTCTCTGGTGTTAAGGTCTGTAACAGGATGAAGCTGGCTTGGGATTGAATTTAGCTAAAACATTGAAAGCAGTTTTGTGAATGACACGCTTATTTATAATGTAATTGAACGATGAATGAATCTGACACCATACTCGTGCACATAAAGTCCAACAATGGATTTAACAGAATGATGCGCAGAGTTCAACAACGGATATAAGAAAATGATATCATTCCTAAATGGAACTAATCAGAACATTTAACTTCAACGAGTAATCAAACGAGAATGAACGTATAAAACTCATACACAAATATAACTGATATATGAATCTATCACCTGGGATGATCAATTTATAGCATTTATAGACAAATATGATTGATGTATGAATCTATCACCAATGACGATCAATGTATAGCATTTATCAACAAATATGATTGATATAAGGATTTATTACCATAGACAATCAATGTATGGAATTTATAAACAAATATGAACAATCTATGGATCATCGACAAGTACGATGTATGTATAATTGATTTTCACTCATACAGCGATATTGAATTATATTTTCAAAAAATAGAACATATATGTATCTCGTGGAGTCGAGTCGACGATCACGATTTTTGATTCCACAGCTCTCGTCGAATGGTCAAGGAGCCACCACGCACGGCCCGCTCCTCCCAGTCTTCCGAAAGATCCCTTATTCATGCAGACCCTTTGGTCCCAAAGCTTTAGTCCCTCACTGCGAGTAAAGTAATACCATCCACCGAGCCGACGTCAACATCGACCGCAGCATCCGGGTTACAAAAAACCCCATATAACTCTACGACTTCCCGTGAACCAGCTCTACAGCTGAAAATTGCTTCTGTAAAGTGGACAGCTTCCTGACAAAACTCGTCTGTATTGTGAGAATGCAGCGAGACTTAATTCTATAAGTACCCTGGTTATGGTGAAATCCACGGCCAGAGAACTTGAGGTAATCGGGTTTCTCGCGGCAGGCACTTTGCTCGTTCATCAATGGGTAAACATAACATCTTTTGGCATTGGATGGGCACACGAGTTACAGTCTGCTCAACAGAGTCTTAGAAGAAGGTTATATATGGGGGAAAAAGTGAATGTCTACAATAACTAGAAACGATGACTGTCACAAAAGCCTCAAATGATGCAAAAGGCACATAAAATCATGGAAAAATAAAGTAAACTGGACCATGTTCATATAAGGAGCGTGTACACAACAAGGCGCATCAGGACATGTCAAATGGTTCCAAATCTATACGTGTACCAAGTAGCTACCACAAACAGAATAGGAAATTTAACAAGACTGCCAACAATTCCGACAAGAAAGAAGTGGAAAAGACAAAATCCTCACATAGGCATATGTAAGTCTATCACACATGGTTCTAACCATATTGTATGAGAATATTCTGAATAGATTAAGAGCTATGCTACTTTGAAGCAACTTACTTCAAAATGAATTGAAATATGACACTGCGTGACAAGGTGGACAACTCTGTAAAGAATGAAGCGCAAAAGTCAAAACACCTTAAAGGCACATATTTGAGACGGTGTTCACACCAGACTGCATCAGAAAATGTTGAATGGTCCCTGAGCTGTGCTGGTTACATGTAAAAGACCTCCTATAGTAAATATCAAAAATTGAAGAAAATGGTGTTAACTCTGTGAAAATTAGACCCCAAAAGACACAACCTTTAAAGGCCACATTTACATGCCTTTTATGAGAAAGGGTTGAAGAGCTATGCTGGTTACAAGAAGTATGGACGGACAGAATTTGGATAGATGGAGTTGGGTGGAGTGATGGGAAAAGTGAGTTACTAAAGGACTCCTACATCTCCTGCCAAAATTATAAGCATGTATCGGGTTAATCTAATGTTGATACAGTGCTATTGGACTCTTTACTATTCTGCTGTTTTAGCAAGATATTTTAGAAACAGGACCAAATGTTACCAAGGTACTTGGTGTTTGATGATTGTGGCACCATAATCATACTGACAATAAAGGTTGTAGTCGGAATTTGTAGTGCTATTAATTAACTAGATCACAGCAGTTTGTATTGATTAGTCAGAATTACATCATTGGATAGTGTAGACTTTCAGATAAGACATGTTGGGTTCTGAACTTTATGAAACAAAAAAATATATCTTAAAACAAATTATATCAAAGAGAAGGAAATGGGGTAACTCCTGTTCTGATGTTAACGTCAACAGACTCTTATTGGTACTATACAATGGACAAGTGTGTGCAATATTTGTGCACAGTTACAGTCAGATAGAGAATCAATTTTAATCAAAATTTACAAATTATATATAGAAGCCTGATATATAACTATCTGCAGTTTGACATTTGCAATTATCAACAGAAACTGAAATGGGGAAGATCTACATGCAAAACCTGCTTGTCAGAGACTGATTTAAGAAGAAGGTCAGGTGCTGCTGGACAGACAGCTAGACTAATGGCTTGATAATCTGACTCACCACTGGGTCTGACAGCCCCTACATGCTGAATCAATTAGAGGCAGTTAGATGGAAATGGAAAGGAATAATGCATGCTGGTTCTGGTGCAAGTGCAACACACACTAAGAACATAGATGACACCATACTGTAAAATGACTAAATTATTCATGAATACACAATTGAAAAAATGTATGCACACCATTCTGAAGTAAAAAGAGGTATATTTATTGTTTTAACATTTTGTATTCCCTCAAATAAATTAAAGGTGTCTGAGGAAGAAAATAAAAGAAGTTTTTCAAAAACGTTTAATGCCTTTTCATTAGGATAAAACCATTGTTTTCAAGGCCGTTTTCTCAAATTCAAGGATTTTTCAAGGTTGTATGAACCATGTATTTCCTACTTTTTGAAGTTTACATTAATGGTGCATTGTCTCAGATATAGGGTATAACTGAATTTTAATGCTGCTATTTTAGCAAATCATTATGTTGCCTAGAAAACACAAAAACTATAACAGACTTGGCTGACTTTGACATTAGAATTCATGCACTGTTGTAGACTACACAATTGCTTGAAATAAGCACAGGGTATTCAGATATTAAATTACTATTAAATATAACCTGAATAAACAAATTACAGAATTGTCTGTACTTACCAGATATAATGATTACACCTTCATAAGCTTCTGTTTTTTCAGTTTGTCCATTCTTTCAGTTCACAGTTACTCTGTTTCCTGACTTTACCTCCACAATTTCCTTGCAAAGACTCTTAGGTAATACAGACACACTTTTATCACCAAAAGAATACACAGTAGTGCAGCATTGTTGTGACTCAACTTAATACACTGTTCATCCAAGAAATTGAACACATTTTGAAAATGCAAATGGTGAAACAATAGCACATGTATTAGATTTTCATGTACATTAAATTAAAATGTGTTAGAAGCACTATTGTAACATCCAGTATTTAGAAGCACAATATGATGAATACCTGTGTACACCCTTGGGCTGCTGATTTGGTGCTCTTTTGTGACCTCGGTTTCTGTTGGAACATTTAAAACACATGTGCAAGTTGTCAGGATGACAGGATACTCACTAACAGAAGGGGAAAGTTTGAGTTCAAAATTGTTAACAATACTACCTATTCATTTATTTGGGATAGACACTAATACAAGAGCTTGAGCTAGATACATTATATTCTGTTCAACATTTTTATCTTTATAAAGAAATGATGGCAAAAATAATAGCAATAGTTTGCAGCACATGATAAAACAAAGTGTGAATTTTCCACTTCCACCTTTCATGCATAAAAGGAGGGAATTGACCAGTCCAGTTCCAAGGAGATGAGAGGCTCAGAAAAGGGTTTATGTTGAGATTTCACCAGACAAAAATTGTTCTCAAAGACAATATATTATATCAATTAGCAATCAAACCTTCTTAATGATAATAATAATAATGATACTACTACTACTAATAATAATAATAATAATACAAATAATAATAATAATAATAATAATAATAATAATAATAATAATAATAAAATGATTAGAAGTAGTAGCATTAGTGTATTTTTGGAAGTGGTGTACCCCGAATGGGCCTAATATAAGAAAGAAATGAGAAACGGCTGCATCCAACAAAAAGTGGCGTGGACCTTATGGAGCAGAGAGTCTTCAAAAACAAGATTAGTTTGACGAAGTTCAGTGTCAACATTTCACATGCACTGATGTTGCACCTTCTGAAGGGACATCAAAGGCAAAGCAAGATCAATTGTATGAGGTGCAGTACAGACATTGTATATGTAATAATCTCAGAAAACACAAAAAACTGACCATGAACTGTCTTCTTCCTCCATTAGCGTAAGCTATAACCCAGTCGTGTTTTATGGTAACAACAAACTACTATTAGATTCTGATTTGAAAGGTAAGATGCATTTACTTTGCTTAACTTTCTCAAGCTGACATTCATATCTTCAGTACTATGTCTAAATGACTAACATATTAAATAATTAAAAACAAAATGAATGATCTTGTAATACAAGTCAGCCAGTCACTTCAAACATAATATGGAAAGATAAGAGTAAAAGCTAAAAAAGTTACATTTAGGCTCAAATTTAATGTTTAAAAGGAGAAATGTGCTGACCCAGTATAATGTTCATAAATTATACACCACTCATTAATTAAAAGGTTTGAATATGCTCTTATGTTCAACTTATGAACTGTTGTGACTGAATGTTTTTGTGTAGATCAGGCTTGGAGATAGGACAACGTATTGAAATATAGTTACATAAATTCTGACTGTTAGTCTATAAAGGTACACATAGTAAATAACTGCATACATATTGCTTTTTAACAGCAGAACATAAGCATCTCATCAGAGCCGACCTAAATGTAATTTATGTTTATGCAGTTTATTTCTGATGATCAATTGTAACTTACTTATGTAAATATTTTCAACAGATTATGATTATATGGTTGGAAATGATGATGCTGACTCAAAAGAGTGATTCTGTGCAGTAATGTACTGAAGGGTGCCAAAGATTTCCACAATATCGCGACCGAAGAAAATGATGCATGGTATGATGCATCCGAAAACATGGAGTCCACAGAAGGTTTATACTCCCAACCTCCACAAATGGAAGAACTGTTTTGGACGACAAGTTTTTGTTTGGCGGATCAATAATGAAGACAGAAGCGTTTATGCTACTTTTGTCCATCTTTTATAACAGTCTCAAAGGAGAAGTTGTGACTGACCTGTTGACACTGATTTCGCTCGTCCTACCACAGGACAGCAAAATCTGCAGAACCTTGTCTGCATATAAAGATTATTTCAGACATTTGAAAATACCACTCAAGTGTTATTATTACTGCTCATATTACCTTCTTGAAATTCATGATGTTAATATTCAAACACGTAGTAATGCTTTTTGTTTAAAAGATTTATCTATTTCTGGAAATAAATCATACTTTAGAGAAATTCCACTGGTCAAGCAAATACAGGCTTTTTCAATCGACCTTGATTTTTAGACAATATCCAACACAGATTCAAGAGAAAGAAGAAAAAGAGTACTTCATATGAAGACATTTGTGATACAGAACTGTATGATAATCAAGTAAGTCTGGTGGAATTCTCAGTTCAAAATATAACCTTTTCTTGATATTTAATACTGATGGAGTTCCAGTATTTAAATCATCCAAGATTTCAGTATGGTCAAACTTTTATCGGATAAATGAATTACCATATTAAACAAGAATGAGACAGGAAAATTTGCTGCTTGGGGGATTTTAGTTCGCAGAAGGAAAGCCGCCAATAAGGACATTTCTTGGACCACAATATAATGTCTTGCTTAAGCTTGAAATAGAGGAACTGTCTATAGACTTAAGTAACAAGGGTGGTCCATCCTTTCAAAGCCGAGTTGTACTTTATGAGTTACATGTGACTTGCCTGCCAGAAGCTTATTCTGTAATGACATTCAATATAATGGTTATTATAGTTGCTGCAAATGCTTACTACCAGGAGTAATTGCTAAAAAGTCGGTAAAGGATCTGGTCATGCACATATATTTTCTCTTAATAGGAGAGACCCTAAAGGTTCAATCAGTACAAAGGATCATGTTCTTAGGGATGCTCAATATGCATTACAAAGTCAGAAAAGAAAAAGGAAAATTGGCGCAGTTAATGGAATAAAAGGAACATCATGGATTTTCTTTCGGCAGTAATTTGATGTAGTGGATAGGATTGAAATCGACTACATGCATCGGATACTTCTTGGAATCCAGAAGGTACTTCTCACGTTTTGGGTTTCAAACGAACATTCTAATAAACTATTCAGTGTCTACAAAAAAAAACTGTTTAAAGAGACTTGCTGCAATAAATCCGACATTAAATCTTTAACGTCTTCCAAGATCAATAGGCGAATATTTGAAGTACTGGAAGGCAAATGAGTTTCGTTCTTTCTTGCTATTTTATGGAATCCCTGTTCTTCATGATATTGTGCAGTAAACATATTTCAATCACTTCTTCTGCTTCCTTGTTTTCTCTTTGCATGTACTATTAAAGAATAGTATAACTGTAAATGAGATTGCAGAATCTGAGAGAATGTCAACAAAGTTTTACATTTATTTTAAAGATTTTTATGAAAGAAGATTTCTCACACTGAATATCCATCAGCTCCTGCATTTGGAAGATGATGTACGCAAGTTAAGACCTTTGTTCACGCATTCTCTCTTTGATTTTAAAGATAATATTGAACTTCTATTTGGATTTATTAAAGAAACACAATGTATTGACTGTCAGATAATAAATGCTGTCTCTTTTGTGCAGAAATTGCCAGAACTTTTATATAACCTCACTGATAAAGACTCAAAAGAGGAACAGCTTTTCTTACACATGCAGATGACTTTTATAACACAAAGAAATTTAAAACTGAAAGAATTTATGTATGTTCTTGGATCCTTGCACAAAATACTCCTACCAATTAATGAATTTAATACCATTGTTAGCTGTTTGGGATATATTCCCCCTGAGAACATATTTATATGCTGCAATCGCATAGCGTTACAGAAAAAGCTTATTTATGGCTTACGTTACAAAAGAATGTTTAACAGCAACTATTAAGTACTTGCACAGTGATGGAACTACTAAGTTTGCATTATTGTATACTTTCTAACATATCATAACCTTGTTTTAGTTATGTGTCACCCATTTGCAAATGCAGAAAATAGCCCAAAACATCATGTTACTGTAGTCAAACTGTGTACTGATAAACACATAGTTATCAATGTGAATGACATTGATGACATTTGCATTTATGTTGCATTTAATGAAGAGCAAAGTAAACAATTCATATGTGAATTTCCAAACAGCATGGAAAAAGACTGACACTGATATAGTACAGTAATTACTGAAATCTGTTTTGTTTTGTTTCTTGAGATATTCAAGACTATCTGCTTCCGTTAGTATCTGATAACATGTATATTGAAAATGCCTGTAAGCAAACTAAACCTTTGTATCATCAACCATTCTTATCAAGTATTGTTTTGATTAAGTCTGATACCTGCTTGGTTATTACAAATCAGATTTTAAAACTAATTGCCATCTGACATAAGTTTGATTTTGGCTTAAATGTTCAGTCAGTTTTCTATTGTTTTGAATTGATTCCTAATTTTATTAACTGACCATTTCTTGCCAAATCATTGTTTATTAATTTATTTATTGATTAAATAGAATCATAGCAGGATTTTCATAATTTGTAGATCATAATTATATACAGAACTAATTAAACTGTGCAAGATTGTATTTTGTTATGCATATTGAATTTATAATATGTGTCCGAGAGGTAAGTTGTACTTTAGTGGTCATTTTGTAAATAACATATTTACTGCATTTGAGTTCAAGGTCAGTCTTGTTTTCATAGCATTTAGTACTTAGATTGGAATTTTCCAAGTCTTGATGGGAAAAAAGTCAGGTACGCACAGTAATTTTCCATTATAGTTATTCATATTCTATAATATTCTGTCAGGTGACTTATCTTTATATTTATACAGGTTTGGTAAACAAGATTTCATTCCTATACTAAATTTCATGATATTAAGATCAGTCTATTAAGGAATTTATTTTAGTAGTCAGATGTTACAGTTGTGAAAATCGGAGCAAATTCAGAGAGAGGAGTTATTTATTTGAAATATTTATTGCAATTACTAAAAGTGGTCATTCTCATCTTGGATTAATACTTGACTTTGAGATTTATGTGAATTCATTCAAAGATATTCTGGATTACATCATACAGGCATATCAGGACATTCAAGACTACTGACACATCCGAACGTTCAAGACTGCTAGCACACCAGGACATTCAGAGCTACTGGAATTCATTCGGAACATACCATACGTATGACTTGTGATTAGGACACTTAGGATAATTGGATTATTTGGACTTCAATTCACGTTACTGTAAGTTTCTTTGAACTTTCACTTTAATTGTCTAGAAGCAAATTGCTTGTTGATTTTACTTACATTGTTGGTTTCACTTTCTTTCTGTTACATTATTTCAAGACCAAGAGTCGTAACAATTTGTATACATTTTTAGGAACAATACTGGATTCTAATGAAAGTATTTGAAGAGCAACATAGAGTTAAACATTCTGACTTGAACATTTCTAAGAGTTCTACATTCTGACTTAGAAATTTCTAACAGCAATATATTTGGACATGCAAATTTCCAAGTGCATCGCATTTTTTTTACTTTTATATTATACAGATCAACGCATTTGACTTAACAAAGATGTTATCCTAATGAAATTTGAATGAGCAGTATATTTGGACTTAGAAATTTTTAAGGGCAACACATTTGTATTGGAAGATTTACTGAGCAGTACATTACAAATATTGGACTTATACATTTTTACAGAGACATTTGTATTTAGAAATTTCAAAGAGCAATACATGTTTGAGAAAAGAAGGTTCATTAGAGCAATACATTTATATTGGGAGATTTTAAAGAGCAATATATTTGGACCCACAGAGTAATGCATTATATGTTTAAGACACGCGCTTGCCATTATAAAAAAGAGAATAATACTGTTATAAGAAAGTCACGGTCAAACATATAAAAATAGTGCTCATACCTTCCAATGTACGGTCCTACTTCTCACTGAAATGTCTAATGCCAGTATGCAATTTTACTTGTATGACTGATACATTCCAATGTATGGCAGAATTTTGGCTCTGCTGGGTTCATTTATGTGTCTATTATGGTTCAATATGGTTCTACAATTTTGTACGGGCGTGAGTGAGCACTCAATAAGCGACCTTTAAACACAAAATGTCAGCAAAGTCATTGGAGGATGAAATATAGGTTGAGACCTATTTTTGCAATAAGAGAATAGTACTTATTAAGATGCATCCCCAAACCAAGAGTAATGATTCCAGGTTGGATAGTATGTATGCCAATAAGTCTTGTAATCACGAATTAACCGAAAAATTTAGCCAAAGGCAGTTAAAGCAAACAAAATATATGTCCTGATGAGAAATTATATTTTGTAAGGGTGTGGTAGTAACAAAGATGCATATCGTTATCAGTTTCTAGATTTTAGCATAAACAGTGTTAACGAAATGAACATGAAACACAATATTTAACCCAAGACAGTGAAGTATACCATTGGGCCATAATGATCAACTTGTCGAATAAGGAAGTAGTGTTCACCACGATACATCCCCCTTACAAAGTTTCATAATTCTAGAGAAGATAGTATGTACATAGCATGCATAGGACCTATATGGTCTGAGCTAAATAGGCACTGACAACTAATTCGATTCTCATTGACCGCAACGTTAATATCTGTCCAAATTATTATACTTCAGTGGTAAGATTGGCAAAACATGCTTACATCTGATGAATGATCGATCCAAGAGGAAACTTTTAAAACAATGAAAATGATATGATGCATGCCTCGTTTTTGACAAAAGTTCCTTTGTAGATGCCCACTATAAAACATCCAGCCCAATGATATCTCCTCATTTACATACAGTAGTACCTTTGCAGCGATAGCGATGAAATAAAAATGATTTTAGGTTCAAACCTAATAATACGTGCAATTTACTTTTACGCCGGTGTCTTTTAAAAATTGTTTTACTTTGTTCATGTAATTATTTTCAGCCAATCAGCGACCTTCATTCTTTTGAATACCGCAATTAATATACCACCCCAGATAAGCTGGTTCTTGTAGCTTGTAATATATCGAGTCGCCTGTGACCAAAAACCAGATATTAGTTTCCTAATAATTACTCATCGTCAACAGAACTTTTCCTTGAAACCTTCCGCAAAAGCATAGTCTCACAAATACCGTTTTGAAGACATCGAGGAATTTATTTGAGTTTGGTAGCCTGCTGAAATGATAAATTGACAACATTTTCCACAAAAGATTCAACGTTTCTCACTGAAACTTCTTAATATATCCACCAAAAAATAGTTTAGTTCCTATGTGGATATGTAGTGCATGTCGTAAGCTTGCTGAATTCCAATGCACATTCCAACATGACTCTGAAAAAGAAGGTGATCAGGGATTGTTACATGGGCTTCAAGACTATATAAAATATTCAAAATGTTTGCGTTTCTTAAAACAGTACTCAATGTTATTGAATGTACTTACATACAATCGGTATCGTTTGCCTTTCTTCTACTAGAGGGCCGTGTCTGACAAATGTTTATATGAAAGGTGTGTTTGTGTACTGTGATTGCCATAGAAAAGTGAAGTAAATCTTGGAACCCACTCCACCTTCATCGTAGACTTCAATTTTCACCATGTTTGTGAAACAAAGCGGTCCCTTTTCGCATTAATGAAATACCAACCTAAATATTGTATCGATTATCAAAAGAAAACATTTCTTTGACCACTTGTGTTATTATTCCTAAGGCAGAGAGAGAGAGAGAGAGAGAGAGAGAGAGAGAGAGAGAGAGATCCGCCCATAATATAATCAGTTAAACATCTGAGAAAATGGATAAAATTATAGAAGAACAGAAAACGTGTTATCATAAATAAATTGACAAGAAACAGACGCATAATACAACACCTAACATATAGTGGTCATGCAGTCTCATTGAGTGGTCAGGTTTTGTCCATTAGATGTACCCAGTTTGACAAAATAGGGAAATATCCCAAAATTTTTTTTACAAACTTTATTATAAGAACTGTACATTTTTCATGCTTAGACCTTAATAACTGCAATCATATAGTTACACTTTTGAAAGCCGAGAATTGTTAATCAAACATTTATGTGCTCGAATTTACGACAGACAGATTTTTGGGGACACATATTAATAATAGCACTGCTGAGAAAATATATTACAAAGCATTTTAAAAAACAAATCCCTGGATCCACGTTTTTAAAATCCAGTGTGGCTGAAAATTTGAGCTTTAAGTAAAAGTTTCTAAAATTTACGCAACATACTTGTTTTCTAAAATTGTATTCGGGTCCTTTTCCACTGAGTGTATATGATGCCATATGGCAAAGAGAATTAATTCGATTCCATTAGACCGTAGCGTTAATATCTGCCCAAATTATTATATTTCTATGGTAAGATCAGCAAACCATGGTTACATATTATGAATGATCTAACAAAAACTATAAAAACAATGAACTGATATGATGCGTGCCTCGTTTTTGATAAACGCTCCCATGTAGGAGCCCACTATAAAAATCCATTCAGTGAGATATCCCCGTTTGCATCCAGCAGTACCTGTGCAGCGACAACAATAAAATAAAAATAGTTGTAGGTTCAAACTTACTAACGCATATAATTTACTCACACGCAGGTTCTTCTGATAAATCAGGTAAAAAAAAGTTTTTAGGAAATTGTTTTCATGCAATGAGCGACCTTCGTTCTTTTAAACACGGTGTTTAATATACCACCACACATAGGCTGGTTCCGTAGCTCATAAAACAATCAGTTGCCTGTGACCAAAAGCAAATATTTAACTTAAGTCAATACAATGGTAAATGGACGTCAGAGTGACCTTTTCTGTACAGGTGTAGAACTAATAGTGATGCAATCAATCATCTAGTGTAATGATTCTAGCATAAACAGTTCCAACACAAAATGTAACATAAGTCTGTGAAGTGTGAAACAAAAAATACAGTGACCTATTTTTTGTGATAACGGTTTAGTACTCATGAAGATGACTCCATGTAGAACAGTATGCATAGAGGCTGCACAAAACCTTAGAATGAGAGAATGTACTCATCATTATGGTATTTTATGGTATTGTCATCAAAATTACAACATAATAATGTTGAGATACGGATACTGTGATCTACTAAAACAAATGCCTTTTCAAAGTCAAAGTAAACAACACCTGTTATATTTCCTTTATTCATTTCATCTAACCAAGTGTCAGCGATTTTTGTGAGGGCTGTTTTACAGGAATGGGAATTCCTAAAACCAGACTGCTCATTGTGGAAAAGATTATTATCATTCGGGTATGAGTAAACAAGGTTAGCGACATGTTTTTCGAAGACTTTGGACAGTGTTGATAAGACTGAAATTGGCATGTAGTACTTCGATCATCCTTTACTCCACTCTTATAAATGGGTGTTACTTTAGTACATTTAAATAGGTCTGGATATGCGCTCGTCTTCATACTTAGATTAATAATATGTCATAGACTTGGCAATTACTGGCTCTGAAAGTTATATCAGAAATAGAAGTATATGAAACATTAATTTGGTCCAATAGTATCTAGTCCTGCAGCTTTATTGACATTGAGGCTAATTAATGTTTCATATACTTCTATTTCGGATATAAACCGAAGTGATAAATGAGGTTTGCCAGATATCTTGACATTCACGTAATCCTTCGAATTTGCATGATTAAAGTGTCCACTTCCTCACAAACTTTATCGGAAAGTTCACAAAAGTATTTACTAAAAAATATCTGCAACTTCTTTCATTTATTTTGCGGTAGTACCTTTGCATTGTAGTAGCGATGGAGAGGCTAATGTTTTCTTACCATTTAACTCATTTCGATAATTCCATATTTGACCACTAGCCTGGTTTTCTTTTATTGCATGCTTGTAATATTTCTTTTTGCCTTCTCAATCATGTGTTTCACTTTGTTTCTCCAGTGTTTATAATGTCCTCAACCTTTCCGCTAATTAAACTTGTCTCTTAAATGTCTGACATCATTGATCTCGGGGGTAAGTCAACTAGGCTTACAGTGTTGCTTGACACGTTTATTTTTTATGGGTGTATGACCATTAGAACTTTAAGGAAAAGGTTGTACCATTTTTCATGAGCAGCATTACAGTGTGTTTCTTTTCGATTTCATTGAAAGGCTCATGAAGCAGATCATTAAGGAAATTATCTTCATTGAAGATTTGAAGTTCCTATAAGTGATTTCAATATGATCTGCCTTTTTAGGGTGGTGATTCTGGTGCATGTCTAGTGATACATAAAATGCAATAATCACTAATTGCAAAATTTTGTACTTTTATTTCACATATGTTTTCTCGTCTGTTGGTATAAATGTGGTCTATTGGTGTCTCCACTACGGGAGTTACATGCGTTGCACAAGAAATTAATTGTTCCAAATTGTTTAGTTCAAAGTATTGTAATAACTTTGGATCACCTATTATACTAATTTCAATATCTTGATCAATATTTAGAGCTTTAGCACTTCCGATTTCAAACTGATCTATCCAATCAGCTGTTGAATTGGACGTCTGTAGAGAGAATAGTATAAATCCAGTTTCAAGATCAGCTTGTCTAGGAAAATGTACAGAGTTGGAAATATACATCTCAGACCTCATCCGTCCTTAATTTGCCTATCGCATCTGAAATCCATTAATATATATTTTTTGTTGTGGGGGTATAACTAATTTTAATTATGTAATACTTACCCGTCGCCGTTACGTAGATTACTCTTTTCATGTGGAAAAAACTCGTCAGTTTGATGTTAATGCATCCTCTCATAGAGTGAAGAACTGTCAATAATACACGGCCCACTCGTGTACCTTGCATGCCCATGCGCAGAATAGTCAGCTTTTTCAAAGACAACGATTATGCCAGGACATCAGCGCGGGGTGGGAGGACGGCATTCGGCAACAGCGACGGTTAAGTATTACATAATTAAAATTAGTTTTACTTAATCCAACAAAAAAAATACATTTTAATAGCAGTAATATATAACCCGTCACAATTGCATCGCTGAATTGTCAGTTGGGTGGGTAGGCTGATGTGTTAAAACAGTGAAAAATGAAATGTTCTCATCATTTAGGGGAGAGATCCCCTTACTGAATGTTGGTGTCTCTCTGGGTCGCGTGTTGCGCCGTAACTATGGGTCCTTGAGAATAAATGCCTGTGTTTTGTTGTGCTGAAGAGTGACTGCAGAAGGAGGAGAAGATAGTATGTGATCGTCAAAATGCCGCCTTCATGGCGTCCTTCAAGGAAGAATGATTTATATAGACCATGAGGTGGCGACGGATCTAAAGTCAGGGGCTTTTAGTTTCGTGAAAGAACGGTCTCTATCAGTAAGGGACTGATAAGTTCTTTTGATGGTAGTGACAATGCACCTTGAGATGGCGAAAGCTGAAATATCAACGGAGCCGTTTTAAGGAAGATACGTTTTCGACCCTTCCTTTTCCGTTTGGAGGCATCGGGATAGAAACATAGTGCCATAATAGAACCTAAAAGCCTATCTTGATCATCCCCAGCACAGATTCAACTGAGACTGGGGATCTCTATAGGTAGTGGAGCTATCGAAGGTAATTGTTCTTTGCTAAAACCCCCGGTTAGCAAATGAGATAAACGGATTCGTAATTCCAATTAAACCGGAGATGCCCAGTGTCGACAGACAAGCCATGAAGCTCGCTCCATCGTCCAGCAGATGCCAAGGCGAGCAAAAACACAGTCATGAGTGTGAGGTCCTGGAAGAAAGCTTCACTCAAATGTTCATAGGGGGCTTTCGTTAAAGACCTCAACACACAAGATAAATTCCAACTGGGCGTAAGAGACAGGTCTCTGCAGCTCATAATACTTAATGAGATCGGCAGGGTGTAAATCCGAGGCAACTTGAGTGCCTTGAGATAAATTAAGCATGTTGGAAATGACACCTCTATAGCCCTTGATAGTCGAAACTGAACATCCTTTGTTCTCGAAGAGAAACAAAAGGAAATCAGCGATGGAACTCACAGAGGTACAGCTAGGATCAACGTGTTTCCTGATGCACCAATCACAGAAGATTCTCCGCTTGGCATCATAGACCTTGGATGAAGAATCTCTCCTGGCCTGAATGATGCAACTGGCAACTCGACCTGAAAACTTGTTCTGGCGGATAGATCGCTTGAAAAGAGCCAAGCGTGAAGATGGAATATGCAAAGACTATTGTTTAGGAGTGCATGGTAGTAGAAAAAGTGGTGGAGAGCCAACCAGCCATTCAACCAAAGAATGTGGCTCAAATCTATAAAAAAATATCTTCCTCTATATGACCTTTTTTAATGTGACAAATACCTCCAGTCTCCATCGTTATCCTTTTACATGTTTGAAACTAAGCTTAACTCATTGCTAAATTTTTACAAATAAGTTGAACCACAACAGATATATTTTTTTCAAATGTAGCGATTGATCTGCCACAAAATGTACCTGGTAAATTAATTTATGCAAGTGCAAAGTTTAAATTGGTTGTGAAATGATGGCATTTTCACCAATGATGGGTAGTAAACATTTGGCGGTATTCTTCTAACGGAAAGGGGAGGGGGTGAAGGTGTATGTGTTCTATTCAGCGTTCGAAATTGCTGCCACCCAGCAGCTTGACACCAGCTCCTTTCAGAGATAACCAGTTCTCCAGCATGTTCTGAAAGCTAATCGTATGTTTGATTTTTTTCTTTTTCTTTTTTCTTTTTTTTTTTCTTTTTCTTTTTTGGCGGGAGGTTGGTGCATACTATAACTGATTTTGTTATTTTGTTGTTTTTAATAGGTGCCATGTATACTGGATGTAACATTATATTTTACGTTAGATTTGAGGGACAGGGATATATAGAGAGAAAGAGAGATAGTTGCTCATGTTGGGCAGCTTTTGTATATATGGAGTATAAAAATATTCACCTGTATAGACATTTCGCATAAATCTTTCGCAATCAATTTTATCGCCTGTGAAGGACAGGTAAGATATAGGTACAGGGTTAGTACACCTCTACTCAATTGAAATTCAAGGACTTTCCAGAGCCTAAAAAGTAAATTTCTAGGACCTCAAATATAGAAAGTAAAAGTGAAAATCATATAAGGAATGACAAGCGATGCGATACAAATCAAGAACGATAAAACTTCAGAGATCGTCAACAGAACATAGCAAGATCGTTGATGAACCAATCAGGCCGATAATCTAGGAATCTATGACAAAAATGGTCTAAAATAATTTTTGATGGAACAAAAATGATTTTCAGGGACTTTAAAACCAAAGTGTTAATTTTCAAGGACTTCAAAGCCTTAAATTTAAAAAAGCTAAACTCCAGTACTTTCAAGGTTTTCAAGAAAGAATATACATCCTGTAGGTATCATACTGTTGGTCTGGATTATTGCCAGCACTGAGGACTGTTAAAAGTTTTAATATAATCGTTTTCGGTGTTATGCACATTTTGCAGGTGAGATATATCATTTATCTATAAACTTCCTCTTTGCAAAGTGTTTATTTTTTATTCTGTGTATGCGTACATAAGAGAAATAAAGAAATGATTTTGGAACATTTTTGTTTATTTTATAAGTTCTGTTACATATGGCAGATGTATGCACAAAACTCCAATTTTATTTTTATTCAAACCTCTTTTACATTTTTGACAATTTCGTTAAAAGTTTTGAATCAAGCTTTTTTTTCTTCTCTTTCTTATTTCATTTCCACTGAATGTATCTGAGTGAAATAAAGATGCCACTTCAGTCAGTGTTAGCTGGGGCTGAATGTAAACACAGAGTCGTAGAGGAAATTGGTATTACCATAATATTTAACTGTGTTATTAGAGACAGTATTCCTTCGAAATCAATATGAATCACCTGTAGAATGAATACAATATTGAGTTGTACATACACATTTAGAGTGCCACGAGAATAGTTGTCAGATGTGGCTTTGAAATTGCTATAAGTAGCAGCACTGAGCATGTGCATCTGTGTGTATTGTGTAATCATGAGTGAGAGAGAGAGAGAGAGAGAGAGAGAGGGAGAGAGAGGGAGAGATATGTATAACACATATTATTTATGATGTATATATATATCTATATATATCTATATATATCTATCTATCTATATTTATATATATATATATATATATATATATATATATATATATATATATATGAATGATCTGTATACCACACCCATTTCCCGTTTTTTCCAGCGAGGGCGAAATTTAAATTAAATGTCCTTTACTGCCATATATGTCATCGATGATATATGACAGAGTTGAGTCAATGCTGACGGCCACATATAACCAAAGTATTATTTAAAATGAATATAAAAGACAAAATACAAAAAAGAAAACAAAAATATAACGTAATGACAACGTTCCAAAATGCCATCCCACACTCACACTATATTCATATATAGAATATAAAATGGTCAACTAAGTGTGAAACTCAAACACTAAACAATAAAATAAACCCACTAATTTGTGAGATATGGACTAAGTGGAGGAATTATGGGGGCAGTTGTTATGATCAAATGGCTAGATTTGGAAACTGATTATAGTAGTAACAGTGTGTTCCAATTTAGGTTTCTGCATTTACATGCTAACAATCAATCAATTTAAGTTATAAGACGGGTGATTTAAATCTTTAAACTTTGCATGTTTCTATATATTTTATACACATTTAAACAAACAATACAAATACGTAATAATAACAAATATTACATCTGCTTTGGTATTCAACGTAATGTACAGACAAATATACTGTTGTGAAAGAGTTGGGTATTTGGGAGTTGTTTTTAATACTGGAGAGGCCAGTCCATGGGATTTGGGAAACAAGCCAATGAACACTAGCAAATATTTTCAAGATTGAGGAGACAGAATATAGATGAGGATTCTTCGTGTGTGTGTGTGTGTGTGTGTGTGTGTGTGCGAGAGAGAGAGAGAGTGTGTGTGTGTATGTGTGTGTGTTTGTGGATTACCATGAAATGTAAGGGAAAACTGAAGAAAGAACATCCTTCATTTTCCTGAGAACAGGGAAGTCAACACCCTTTTTGGTGAACAACAGAACTCAGAAGCCCCTAGAACAGCTTAATTATCAACAATATTAGCAAAGAATACTAAACAATACTTCAAAAAAAAAAAGAGTTTGATTTTATGAATGACTGTCTTATTTTTGCAATAAAACGCAAAACAGTTTCAAGTTGATTTGTAAGTAAGATTTATTAATCAATAGTCCATTTTGGTACATTTAAAAAGACAACAAAGAAAAAAGAAAACCTTATTGTATGCAACTTTATACCGACCAAAAAAACAATTAAAATATCTCATTTTAAATTTTGTGAATAATAATAATAATAATAATAATAACAATAATAATAATAATAATAATGATAAAAAGAAGAAGAAAAAGAAGAAGAAGAAGAATTCTTGATTTAACGAGGGTAGCTCAAGTAGAATACAGATGTATCGAGTTTCCCTTGAGGCCATCACCTACGTTCTAACAGTCTACATGCACGTATCTTACTAACAAAATGTGACGGAAAATGTAAAGTTACAACATTTAACAAGAACAATAAAGTGGTATGGCTTTACATTACTCTGAACATATGAATCATATTGAAACAAAAGACAAATTAGCATGCACAATAAAAAAGAGTTTGATTAGAAACATGAATTTTACAAATAATATAATGCATGTAGAAATCAATTAAAATCAAGCTTTAAATATTTGAGATATTTGTCTTTAAATCTTTCCACACAAGTGGCTGATCTAACTGATTTGGGCAAGGAATTCGATATATATGTTCCAGAATGCTTAAAACTACATCGAAAGTGTTTAGTATTGAGTTTTGGCAATTTCAATTGGTCACTTAAGGTCGACCGTACAGCATTTGGCCCATGATTTTCATCAAATAGTTCTCTCATATATTCAGGCATATTTTCCAATGAATACATTTGTAAACAAGTACTGCCTTTTGAAAGTTCATTCTGTCGTTTATTTGAAGCCATTTCAATTCATGAAAAAGAATTCTAGATGGTGTGTCAAAAGGAACATACAGAATAAGGCTAGCTACTCTCTTTTGTATCTTGTTTATTCTTCTAACTGACCATTGGGGCAGTTTCCCCATAGTATCAAACAATAGTCAATAACTGGCAAAATGTTGGCATTGCAGTACATTAACCTAGTTTGTATGGGTAGGTAATTCTTAATTTTACTTAGTAAAGTTATTTTACTTGATATAGATCAACAGACATAGTCAATACGCGTATCCCACTTTAAATCACTTTCATCTATCACTGCTAAAAGGTTTACTTCTTTAACATTTTCAATGAGTTGACCATTAATTGCCAGATTCAGAAGTTTCTCAGAAGTGGAATGCTTCTTAGATGAGGCTATTACCATCCATTTTGTTTTTGTTTCATTTATAACCATTTTATTTTGTTTTGACCACACCCCAATATTTCTTATATCGGAGTCTAGTAGAACTTCTACAGTAATTACATCATCACCTGAAGCTCTTATAGTATCATCGTCTGCAAATAAGCCTATGTGTGTGTGCTCTGTCCATTGAGGAAGGTCATTTATGAAAATAAAAAATAGCAATTGGCCTAAAATAGACCCTTGGGGAACACATTGATTAATTTATATTGAGCTAGATTGAACATTTCCGATAGCGATTGTTTTTGTCCTGTTACTTAGATATGATGAGAACCAGTTTAAGGCATTAGTATCAAATTCATAGCATTTTAACTTAGATATGAGAACATCATGCTCGACTACAGAGATGCTGCCAGGATTTTATCTAAAGGGGGGAGCTCCCCACTTGTCACCAAAATAAGGGGAGAGTTGACAAAAATGAGGGGGAGGGAGGAGGAAATGGTCATAATTCAATATTTACCTAACACATAATTATCCGTCTCTTTCTTTTTTGTGCTCTTTTGAAATCCAAAATCCTCAAAAGATGTCTCCTCTAGTTGTATAAGCATTAATCTGTTGATCAATTCTGAGCTTAATTTGTTCCTTATCTGTGTATGAATATTGTTCTGTGCTGAGAACCCTCTTTCACATATGCATAGCTAGCTAAGCCAGCTTGAACAAGTTGGAAAAATGTTCTTTATGGTAATTATGTACAATTTTCAGTCCCTCATAGGTATTGTCTCCTGGATATCTCTACTCCAAAATAATATTTTTCACTAACAAGAGCTCTGCTAAAGTTTTACCTTCTTGAATCGGTGCTTTGTTGACTACTAGATGTATGCCATATTTCTGATCTGTTTTACAATTGTGTATTAGGGTTTTAAGTCCATCAATGCCACAGTCAGCTTGTTCAGACAGAGTTATTCTGATTAAATTAAATATCCTTACTTTTTAATTTCTTTTTAGATTTTTATTTATACAATTTATTTTAACCCTTATAGTGCTATATAGTTTTGTACCACAAAATCCCTCAAGGCAGAATTGTTTGAGAAAAGAAATTAAAAATTGCACTCTGCTTTTAAATTGCCTGTACTTTAATTAGGCTTAGTATTCTGCCTTTTGACATTTAATTTCGAAGGACCGCTTAATAGTGGGTTTACCGGCATGCCGTCTGTTTTTGTATATCTAGCATGTACATCGGACTCGTATTCAACATCATTTTCAGATTCAAGATTACTCACTGGTATTTCCAATAACACTTTACGGGCTCCAATAATCTCACATACTTCAAAACTTTAAAAATCATTGTCATCATCGCTATCATCAGCCATTATTTGCCGAACGACATCGTCGTCTGAAGATAAAACCATGTTGCGAGTCAGCCATTTTGGATTTTCTAGGGGCCCTTACTTTAGACATGAATTTGTAAAACTTCCATCACGAATGCAAGGATAAAACTCGACAATGCTTGTTCAAGGTCCCAATGTGTCAATCAAATTTAGTTTAACAACCGTTCATATCGAGCCGATGAGTAAACAGCTGCATACCGGAAAAAGACCGATAAAGATACAAGCGCTATGGGACTTCTACAGGCGACGCGACTTATGCCCCGACAAGCACTTTAAGGGTTAACAGTTAAATAAATATTGTATACTGCGCTAGTACATTGTTATATGTGCGACTTTAAACTAATTTGTGGCGGGAGTTCTCCTGCATCACTGCTTTCCATGTGCGCGAATTAGTACAGATTTTGCGCGATATTCGCAGTCGCGTGCCCTGGCAGAATCTCTGCGACTAAATCAAAAGCCTTCCTGAAGTCTAGAAATAATACGCATATTAGGTTCCCCTTGTTGATTTCCTACAGCCAACAGTCTGTGAGTTTCGTTAAAGCTGTTTGGCACAACTGACCCTTGCGAAGCCTGATTGTTCTTTGTGAATGAGTGAGAATGTTTGAAATAATCATACACTTGCACATCAATCAGTTTCTCAAAAAGTGTTGATAATGTAGGGATAATAGAAATAGGTCCGCATTTTCCAGGATCCAACTTAGAGCCTTTTTATGTAATGGGGTTACTTTTGCTTGTTTCAATTTATCTGGGAAAACACCAGACTGGATACTCTTATTACTGAAGTAAGCTATAGATTGAGGTATCACAGGAGCAGCAATTTTAGGGCTATTGGTCTATTTCATCAAGCCCTGTGGAATTGTTAACATTTAGCATCATAAGGGTACAGTATATATAATATCCACTTACAATAACTATAGAAAATTGAAAAGAAGAATCTGTTGGAACTTTAACATTTACATAATTGAGAAACTTTTTGTGATCAATGGTATCAGTGTTATTTCCAACATAATTATTTATGTTCGTAAATTAATGATTGAAGATGTCTGCTATTTCTTGTACACTTGTAGTTGAATCTCCATTGTAGTCTAATTGGTAGGCATACGATTGTTCGGGGAGAACTAAAATGTTTTAGATATTGCCATAATGTGCTTGTATTGGTAGCGCTCCCAACATCTTGGTTATAATAGGTTTTCTTAGCTTTATGTATTAGGCTGCTTGCTATATTTCGACATTTTTTATAGTTTTCCCAGTCCATAATTCTATGAAACTTATCTCTGTTGTGTCTTGTGTCTGTAATCTCTTTTGTCCTCCATTTAGGTTGAAGCTCATGTCTAACACGTTTGGTTTTACAAGGAGCATGATTGTCTAATACATGGACAAAAGTCCATGGAAATGATGTATTAATGAATATGCAGTATTAATTATAAACACGTGGCAATTATAAATAATTTGCATATCTTTTGTGACATTTTCTCAATACATAGTTTCCATGGCAAATATCACATGAACACAAAACTTGTGTCAGGAATGAAACTAAACAACCTCATACTTGTAATATATATATCATATGAAGAAAATCAGAGAGGGTGCAGAAAATGGCCCTTATTCAATATGCTCCATTCTCATGTTACAACTCTATGGCCTAAAATATGTATCAGAAAGAAAGCGAAACCAACAATGTAATTAAAATCAACAAGCAATTTATTTCTAGATAATTAAAGTTAACATTCAAAAGACACTTACAATAACGTGAATTAAAGTCCATTAATCCTATAATCCTAAGTGTCCTAATCACAAGTCCTAAATATAGAATGTTCCGAATGAATTCCAGTAGCCTTGAATATCCTGATGTGTCAATAGTTTTGAATGTTCTGATGTGTCAGTAGTCTTGAATATCCTGATATACCTGAATGATGTAATCCAGAATATCTTTGAATGAATTCACATACATTTTAATAATTCCAATGAATTGTCAAATAAATAATTCCTCTCTCTGAATTTGCTGTGATTTTCACAACTGTAACATCTGATTACTAAAATAAATTCCTTAATAGACTGATCTTTATAACAAGAAGTTTTGTATTGCAATAGAATTTTGTTTACCAAATGCTCAAAGAATATAAAGACAAGTCATCTGAGAGAATATTCTAGAATATGAGTAACTCTAATGGAAAATTACTGTGCATACCTGACTTTTCTCACATCAAGACATGGAACATTCCAATTTAAGTACTAAATGCTATGTAAACTAGACTAATCTTGAACTCAAATGCAGTAAATATGTTAATTACAAAATGACCACTAAAGTACAACTTACCTCATGGACACATATAAATTCAATATACGTAACACTCAGCTGAGAATCAACTAACATGGCTCATGTATGGTACATAGTTTCATAAAATGCATAAAATTATTGATTTTTCCACACTTGCTAGTTGTCAACTTCTGGCCTCCTTTCGCATATGATCTTATAAGGGAGTTATTATATTATTTATTACCTAGCATAAATAGTTAAACCGCAATCTTTTCACATAAATCTGATTTAATCAAGAGTCCCTCAAACGGATTGACGCTCTGATGTCTGGACACAATCTCTAGTAATTCAAGATAAGACCAATTGTTCTTTTAACTGACCAGCACCCACATTGGATGCAATATTGGCATCTTTTTAATTTAGAACAAACTAGACACCATTCGAAGACGTTTTGATGACAATTCATTCAGGAGAATTAGTGCCAAGATTTTCAATATGTTCATTGTGGCAGCCATATCTTAAGTCAGATTGATTCCATTTTATTGAGGAACAACTAGATATCATAATTATTCTGCTGCTGAAAGCCCCACGTTAATATGTCTTTCCAATGAGGACTAGCAATAACAAGAATTTCAAGGTGGCTGCCATGGTGCCCCTACTGGATGTCATATCGGCACATGCATTTTCATTCAGTACCAAATAGACATCATAAGAAGTCTTTTGGTAAAAACCCAATGTTGATATGACTTTCCATCTAGGAGGAGTAGTGATAAGATTTTTAAAAATGCCGCTGTGGTGACCTTATTGGATATCAGATATGCACAGTTTTTATTTAAGACCAACTAGGCACCATAAAAAGTCTTCTGGTAAAACCCCTCTGACGTTCTCTTCAGGAGGAGTAGCAATAACAAGATATTCAAGATGGCTGCTATGGTGGCCACATCGGATGTCAGATCGACACCATTTCTATTTACTAGACATCATAAGAAGTATTTTAGTGAAAATCACATGTTGATATGAACATACATTCAGGAGGAGTAGCGATAACAAGATTTTTCAAGATGGCCGCTGTGGAGGTGGTGACCATATCGGATGTCAGTGCGGCACTATTTTCATTTAAGACCAACTGGACGTCATAAGAAGTCTTCTGTTGAAAACGCATGCTGATATGGCTTGATGTTAAGTAGGAGTCGTGATAATAATATTTTCAAGATGACCACCATGGCATCCATATTGGATGTCCATGTGGAACCATTTTCATTTAGTACCAACTTCCCATCATAGGAAGCCTTTCAGTAAAAATCCCATCTTGATATGATCATCCATACAGGAGGACCAGCGATAAGATTTTCAAAATGGCCATTGTGGCATCCATATTGGATGTCTCAGCAGCACCATTTTCATCCAGGACAACTAGATCTTGGGTTTAATGTGTGTGTACAGTTTCATGGAAATCCTCCAAGTAATTTAAGATGAGTAGCTATAACAAACTTGTGCTAACGGATGAACAGATATCGGAGGACAGACAACAGGCCATCCCATAAGCTCTTCTGGTCTGCGACTAGTAGAGCTAAAACAAACGTATAAAAATGTGGCTAATGAAAAAATAAAAATCAGTTTTCTACATGTATGTTCACAAAGAGCATATAATGTATTGATCACTAACAAGTCAATGTTATAACCAAACGCTTACTATGTTTTGGCCCATGAAGAATACACTAAGGAACAAAACGATTAAACCATAAGTATAACTTAGCATTTTATTTTAATGTCTAACATAGTTAAATTGATTTATTATTAAAGTATTATGCTTTCTTACACTAATTAAACATAGCCAGTGTGAACATAGTCAATCTTATCCTGACTTGGTAAATTCATGGGGAGTTATGAGTTGGAATTTTCTGACTGAGTTGGAACACTACCTAGTACACTTTACATTAAAAATGGCATGAAATTATTACCACCTATTACCTTTACTCAACGATGCTGGTTACATAGTGTAGATGGTTGTCTTTAGACAAGGACTGATGCACGATAAAAATATTGATTTTACTAGCTACCCACGGCAAGTGATGCTGGACCCAAAATCCGGTTACTGTTACGGTTCTGTTAATAGTATCTTGGTATTCTTGGACTGAAGATCTTACGAAATAGATTAGAACTGTCATTAACCTACCTTTGCCTGGTGCTGCATCTATATTAACTATGTAAGCATCTCCTGCTTTATTATGTGTTGTGATCAAAGACTGGAAATAGTCAACTGCAGCACCTTCCAACCGTGCAAAAAATGTCCTCATCACTTGTACAAAGACACACTTTCCTTCTACTGGTCTCCTGACTTTTACTGAAGAAAGCATTGATTGCATATAAGAAGACTTTTACAAACTTGTCAATATCCCATCTGCCAACTGGATTTATTGCAAATCCAACTTTTCCATACTTCTTATCCTCAGAATAGTGTAGAGTAGCACAGATATTTTCAATTAATGTTGTCTCTGCCGCTGGACTTCTCCCAGTGCTCAAAGGAACATACAACCTCGTTGCTGATTGTGTAACAATAAATGGTGACTTCTGAGGGCCTACATATAAGAAATAGAAGAAAAAACGAATATGGAATACACTTTTACATATATATAAGATGAACACTTACATATATATAAGATGAACACTTGCGTGAGAATGGATTAATTATATGCTTATACCCCAAGATTCCCACATATTAAACGTTTTCTTTTATACTAAATTCATTGGACAGATCTGACATGTTAGACTGAAAGCCTTGACAGAATATACCTCAGTATGGACACTAACTTTTTCACACACATAAAACCTGGCATAGCAAATCGAGTGTAATGTCTGATCCTTCCAAGTACTGTAAGAAAGTAAAATAAAAAGAGGTTCATGAAACTTAAACCTTACTCCCTGAAAACGGGCCAAATCATGCAATCTAAAAATCTTAAATCAAGAGCTTATGTTAATACTCAGATTTTTTAAAAATTAATTGTGAGAAATGCTTACTCTAAGTTGAGTACATTATCACGTAAAGATATCGATGATATTTGATGAGAAAGTTATTTCGGAAGTATCTAAAGTTACTAATGTAAATCATAAATCATAATGTAAATCATAATGTAAATCATTAAATCATAAATAGTTACGAATATGTTCTTTATATCATTTAATGCATAATATTAGAATTATATTTTCATGTACAATTCTGTGTTTCTGAAAAGAAGACATATAAAGTCTCTTTTTCCACATGTATACACACACGTGCATGCAAGATTTGATTTAATACATAATTGCAACCATCATCCTTCATGTCCGTACATTTGGTTTCACTCAACCTATATAAAGATATTTATATTTAAACTAGGAAAACAATTGGCAAGCAGTACGTTTATCGCCAGTATAATCATAAACAATAAGATATAACCGATAGTTACCACAGTTTCCAAGGTATTAAATGTCCAAAGAATCAGTTCAACAATTACCTGTTTCACTTTTTTATAGATTGCAAATGGCGAGGAAGATCTGTTCCCTAGGATTACCACACATTTATTATGACCTTATGTTATTATGTTACATAACTTCTGAAAATCTGCATGAAAACAATGCCTGTATAGTGAATTACACCACTGTACAAGTCATTGTGTTAACTCTTATATACTCAGCTTTGTCACATCATAAAAAGAAAATGAATATTGGAATCTCTATTTTGTTTATTGTTTGTGTACTTATTAAGGTTAAATAAATAATTAATTAGAGCAAGTTCAGACAATATCTGTAATACTTTTTTGGGAATGGGGTTTATCTACCTTAAAATATATGAAGTAAAATAAAATGTTAACCTGTTGGTGTGAATGGTGTCAGGACTGGTGTGACAATTACATGCGTTTTACAATTCTCCACAATTCCATTGACAAGACTCACACTTTGATTGTGTGGATAAATGATGGTAACCATCCTATATGATCCTATTGTTCCTCCTGAAATAAAATATATTTTCCAGTGATAGCAAGTTTAATACAAGTTTTCTGGTATTAAGTGGAATAAATGAAATTGCAGACAAAACATTTAACCAGTTTTATTCTAAAATACATGTACGAATTATCAAAGGCAATATGTTTATGCACTCGTATATTGTAGTAGGGGAAAAGTAAGTCAGAGAAAAAGAAAAAGCAAACTGATGTCAAGAGCCTTTTCTGCCAAAAGTACTTGGAATGATCATAATTCTTAGAAAAATGTCACAATTTACTGTATGCATGAGTTCCAGATTCTTATATTTGCCCCACATATTTTTTCCAAAGCTAATCTAACAACCGATTTAAGTAGCCAGCTGGAAAGACTCTGAGTCAACAACAGTATTTTCAATAAAAAGATACCACCAACTGAATTTTCTACACAGTTTTCCGAAGTTTGCAAATCAGTTTGGTGTCAGATTCTTGTGAAATATTCACAGCAAGTGGAAATATAGCTGACATTATCTACATTAGGCAGTGGTTTTTTTATTACATCTATATGCTACCTATTTAAGATTGTTTGGTTGATTGACAGACAAAGACCACTGTTGCGTCTGTGCAAATAACTATTTATGTATAGAAATTGTGCTCAGTAAAGATTGAAAATAGTATATATAGTTATAAATTGGTGAACGATTTCAATTTACATAGTAGTATTTTGCTTTGTATTCATTCAAAACGGTTCAAGTGTCTCAACTGATTTTCAAGAACTTGAGATTTCCCAGATTCATGCAGAATAGCCAGTGTCCATTCACGTACATTGTTATGTACCCACTAGATTTCAAGTTTTACTAACACATTTTTATACTGGATCGATGATGATTTCATCAAAGCAATTCTTCCTGGAAAAAGGAAGAGATTTGTTATGTGCAATCAGTACAAGTAAAAACATCCGGTTAAAGGCATATCGGATACCTGCGATGTAATATGTACCTCACCGTCCATGGAGTGATAACGTGTAAAGGTCTAGAAAAAACAAATGCCCCTCCCTCCAAGCATACTTTTGAGGTGATGGATGAGGGGCATTGTTGCAGTAAACCGGAGGCTAAGCATGTATAAAGTAGCATTTTCACCCAACAGCTTGCTTGAGAGACACCCTTTAAAGAGAAGTAAGATCACGTGACACATGTCATGTAAAATCAACTGTTCACCCTCCACATGTCATATCTTAACCCTGTTTTTGTTTGCTATTAGCACATACAAGTACTTTTGGAACATTATCGGGGGGGGGGGGGTATACATGCTCAGTCTCTGTCTGACTCTAATAATGTCCACCATCCATCACATATAAAGTATGCTTGGGGGGAGAGCATTATTTTTCGTAAGCCTTTGGCTTCACGTGTATAATGCAGCATGCTTAATGAACGACAAAAAAAAAACAAAAAAAAAAACACTAAAATGCAAGACATTCATTTCAAATCTAAAACTGCTTGAACAAAATTCTTATTTTAATTTATATCACGTAAGTAGAATTTGTGAGAATTCTTGGCCCAGGTCCAGTCTGCTGTTCTAAGAATTTCTCAAAGGGAACATCCTCCTTTACGGACTGCGGACTGCAGACGTTGATGCTGAATGGTATGAATGAAGGGCCTTAAACTACTTGATATCAATGCCCGATAGTTGTAGCACCATTTTCAACTACCATGCTAATGTGCTAATTGTAACTGCTTTAAAGGAAGGAATCAACTGATCACATTTCCTAAGACTACGAGTTCTATCAAGGTAATGTAAAAGTGTGTGCCTAGGACAAAATCTTTCCTCTGGAGAGTGCAGATTTTTAAACAAAAGCTCTTACCTTGCCTTGAAGTCTTGAGTAACATAGAGAAATTAAACTGATTATCCTTGCTTTATATATATATATATATATATATATATATATATATATATATATATATATATATATTGAACATTTCATGGCATGGAGAGTGCTAAGACAGCCACGGTTTGAAATGACAGTAACTCAAAACCTATATTCTATAGAGGAAACAAATTACTTAAAACATAAGACCAATCGTCCGACATCTCAAGTGAATGCATACTTTGCTTGAGGTGAATTTATAATGAAAATTACTCACACGAACCTAGAAATCGGAATTAAAAGTGTCCTGGAGCTCCAATTCTGACCTAATAATTGTAGAGTTTGTAACAGCACTGACTAATGCGCGTTTGCAACACTATATGATTTTCCAAGGGATAGACGATAACTCAAGTATGCCACAACTGTTTCTTCAGATGCACCTTAGGGACTTTTCCCGACAGAACAGCAAATGTTCCACCTCCTCCATACAAGGTCATACTGCTTTCTTGTGCTTTTTCTCCAGGAATTGCACATTAGTTCAACAGCTTTGCCAGGAAGTCTTCTACTTTGGAGGTTTACCATGATACTACCAAACCTATTAACTGAGCAGTTTCATTCAGAAGATGACTCTCTCTGGAATACGGGAGTATAAGCAGGTTTTTGTGTGGAGGCAGCCTGGTACGAATATCAACAATACAAGCCGTAGGTAAAGGAAACCTTGACTGAGATGGTCAGTATGGAATTACCATAAGTGCTTTGTCAACTTTGTCACTCATGATCTTATTCATAAGTTTTCCTATCAAGCTGAAAGGTGGAAAAAAGTATGGTTGTAATTCATGCCAAGAATATAAAAGGTATCAAAATGAAATATTCCTGGTTCTGGATTCCATGAAACAAATTCATCAATTTCATAATGTTACCTAGAGGCAAACAAATCATTATCTGGTTGAAAAACAATGACTGCAAAGCCCACTAAAAATGTATCTTTTAAACATCTATACTGTAGAGTCTGAAAAATTACAAGAATAGAATCGACAGAAGTATTATCAACTCTGTTGAGCATATGGCTGAAATGTAGATATCTCTTTTAAGGCATCGCTCCCAGATAGTTTTAGGAAAATCATCCATTTCTCAAGAGTGCATGCCACCCATATTACACAAGCACAAGCATTGTCTCTTTGAATACTAATATGTGTATTCATTACTAGAAAATAGAAAGATCGCAAGGCATGGAAGATGGTAAGAAGTTCTAAATAGTTAATGTGATAACTGGAATCTTCAACTGACCAAATCTACCAATATACCGATTTGATTATGCTGAAACATAATCCCACCCTAGTGTGGATGCATCTGTTTGGAGAAAAAGAATACTGTTTTTGGTCTGATACATTTACCTACATGTTTTAATATTTCCAGACCACCATGTTAACTCAGCCTAACCGAAAACTTTGTCTCTTTCCAAACAGAAATAATACTTCATCCCTTCTAAAACTGCTTGAAAGGCATTAACAAGTACACCAATAAACAATACCAACTCTCTGATGAAAATGGATGTCTTGACCAACAACTGATTGGTGATTTATGATTTGTATCCCCTTTTCCATCTGCAAGGAAGACTTTGAATTGAACTGAATCAATAAGAAATAAAACAAAATAATTATCTGAGATAAAATCAGGTGAGATATTTGTGAAACTTGTTATGCATTGGAATACTGAAATATGCATCTTTTAGATGAACAGATGCGAAAACACTTATTTTGCTAGTTCTAAAACATTAGAAAAAATTTCTTGTTTAAAATATTCATAAGTGACAAAATCATTAAATGCATTTAAATGTTATGACTGATCTGAATTTCCCACCAGATATAGGTACTATGAACAGATTTGAAATAAACTCTCCTTTCTTGTGTAAAAAAGTTATTACAACTCCTTTCCTTAACATTGCATCTGCATCAGTTTTACCAGAACCTTTTGTTCATCACAAAATTTGAGGTCACGCAGTAGTCTGCTTTGGTATGGAATTTTGTCAAATTCATAATTTTAATTATGTGATACTTATCCGTCGCTATTGGGTAGCTTACTCTTTTTTATGGCGAAGAACCTCGTCCATTTGAGTTGAATACAACTGTTTGTAAAATGTAGCTTTTGTTGGGGGGGGGGTCTAAACTACTTTGAATTATGTAATATTTATCTGTCGCTATTGTGAAGCTTACTCTTTTAAGAGGCAAAAAACTCGTCCATTTGATGTGAATACATACTCTCAAAGAGTACTGCCACTATCGACCTGTGTACCTCGTATGCCTATGCGCAGAAACGGTCATCTTTTTCATACGAAAGTTTTACCCCCTCCCAACCCCAACCCCCTACATTTTAACAACAGTAAAACACAACCCTTTGCTATTGCGTAGCTCAATTTGTCTGTCAGATGGGTTGGTTGATGTGTTAAAACTGACCAGATTGAGAGAAAAATGGAATTTCTTATTCATTTGGGGAAAACACCACTCGCTGTATGTTGGTGTATCTCTGGGCCAAATGTTTGTGCCGCGACTATCCGAATGTAAATCCGAATCAACTGCCGTGCCCTGAGAGAATTTAAGCGTGTAGTATATTGCAGCTCTATAGCCCTTAATAGTCGAAACTGAACATCCTTTGTTCTCGAAAAGAAACGAAAGGCAATCAGCGACTGAACTCAAAGAGGGACAGCTACGATCAACGTTTTTTGTACTGCACCAATCACAGAAGATTCTCCACCTGGCATCATAGACCTTGACTTTAGAATCTCTCCTGGCCAGGATGATGCAACTGGAAACCTGACCTGAAAACTTGTTCTGGCGGATAGAGCACTTCAGATGAGCCAAGCATGAAGGTGTAGAATGTGAAGGCTGTTGTGTAGGAGGAAGTCCCTGTGTTGCAACAGAAAGTCCCTTCTCTGGGGTAAGGACCTGGGTTGCTATCAGCAGGTCTAGAAAATCGCTGAACCACGATCATTATAGCCATGGTGGGGCGATAAAAATGGTATGAGTGGTGGACGTTCTGACTTTTTGTGGAACTTGTGGTAGCGATTGGAACGGTGGAAAAGCGTATGCGAACAGACGATCACACTGGAAGCTGAACATATCTACTGTCAATACCCTCTTGTCTGGGACTGGAGAAACGTAAAAGGAAAGTCTCTTGTTGAGCCTGGTCGCAAATAGGTCCACGAAAGGCTTATTCCACAGCGTGAAAGGGACTCTGTTACGGAATGGTGTAGGGGACATTCTGTGAGGACTATTTTGCCTGACCAGCACGGACTGTATGCCAATATATTCTTCTTGCCCAGAATGTGCCTAACCAGGAGTGTGATGTTTTCTGAGGTTGCCAAGCAGAGGAGAATCCAGACCTCCACTCAAAGAGAAGGGGCATATGTACCTCCTTGACGTCGGAGATACGCTATGGCAGACCTGTTGTCGGAGGAGACCATGACACATCGACCTAATACTCTGTCGATCCACCCTTGCAGAGATTGAAATAAGGCCTTCATTTCTAGATTGTTGATGTGGAGAGACGACTCATCCGGAGTCTAAATATTCTGGAAGGTTAGACCCTCTGGTTCTAAACGAAGTCCTAAAGCGGAATCTGATGCGTCAGTGAACACATAGGAGTGGGGTTCGGGTGCGTACATGGCGACTCCAGTCCGATCCTCTCTTGATTCATCCATCAATGCAGATCGTGTTGAAAATCTTGTCCCAACGGAATTAAAACTGAGTGAATCTCTGTGCAATTTCCTCCTTACAAGAATGAGAAACTGTAAGGGACGCATATGGAGGCATCGCAGCGGAACAAGATCTAAACCATCCAGGCCCAAGCAAAACCGAAGGTATATGCGATGAGAAGGAACTATCAGGATGTGCAAGTATGCATCCTAAAGGTCAATGATGACCGTCAAATCTTATGGATGCATTGCGTTCCGGATTGGGGATGTAGTTTCCATCTTGAAAGATTCCTCTAGAAGAAACTGCTTTAAGGGGGGGCACATCGATAATGAGGTGAAATTTCCCGCTTTTCTTGGTGACAAGGAGTATTCGGGAGCAGAATGTGGGAGACCGATTGTTCAGAACCTTCTCGACTGCCCATTTCTATAAAAGGGTGTGGACCTCTTCCTTTGATTTCTCCAAATTGGATTGGTGAAAAAACACGGAGCTCCTTGGCAGCGGGGGATGTTTTCGAAACTGTATTCGGTAACCCTTGCTCCCAATGGAAAGGAGCCAGGCATTATTCCTGATGCTTGTCCAGGTCTCTGAAAAGAGGCCTTGACGAGCACCTACGGGGATATTTGGAAGATGGATACATACAAGGGGTTGAGTCCCAAAGGCTGCCTCCCCCTCCTTCATTAAGGAAAAGAAGGAGGATTAGAAAACTTCCTCCTTTAGGGCCTTCTTCGAATATGCCTTGGACCCGACGGTCGAGGAGGAGATGTGAATTGAGGTTGCGAATTGGACGGAGGCTGCGTTTGTTTAAACAACTTTGCGGATGGCCCCTGGGGGCGATTCACATTACCTTCCTTCCTGGCCAATTACGATGGGCCTGGAGCGGTTGAAAAGGATCTTTGCTGATGATCATTCAGATCTTGGGAAGCCATGGTAGTAATGAGTCCTCTGAAGAGGGTCCGGCTTCCAAATGAGCAGCCCGGAGAGTTTCTTTACTATGGCTGAGTAAGACCTTACAGAAGTCCAATGCAACATCACGGCGGATGTGCAGAAGTTCCGCTGACAAAGACATACACACAGAAAGGGCATGTCTGGAGGATTTAGCAACAGCTTCCATCACACATCGTAATGCGGATGGGTTCAACGAGGCCTCATTCAGCACACTAAACGAACTAGCTGAGAAGAGGTCGGCATGAGATGTTATGGAAACCAACGACTGAGTTTTCTGTTCAATAGCTTCGATAATTTTGATTTGAAGGCGGGACCTGACTCTGGTGCAAATACCAACTTGAGACACTCCGGCGTCAAATTGGGGAGATTGAAGAGGCCACTTAGGGGAATACACCAGGTAGCTCTGGGCAATAGGTCTCAAAGTAGAGGGAGGAAAGGACCGCCCCATACATTACCGAGCAACATCCTGACCTACGGAAAATCTCTGAGAAATTTCTTCAATCGTCGACGAATGAGGAAGCAGCAGGATATTTGTTTGAGTTTGTGTCCCTGGGATTTTCTCCAAACTGGAGATAGTCTTCATAGACTGTGCCCCTGACGGTTTGGGCACAAGTCTGCAGGTAAGATGACCTGATCTCCTCTTCGTCCAGCTGAGAAGAGGTAGTGGGTCCGATAGGAGGCGTCAATTGGGCTTCTTCTACATCGAAAACATTTAAGTCGACGAGAATAGACAGTACGTCATCATTGACTAGTACGCTACGTACAGGGGAAAGGCTGGGGCTCACTATGTCCATCTGAGGAGGAGATGACATAGAGGCACTCGGAGCCACGGCCCGTAAATCCACGCGGTGAGTAGGGGCTGTGTGTACTAGGACTCTAGTGGTAAGACGACAACACTTATCTTTCCTGGATGGTTTAGACGAACACACGCCTCCAGCCTTCCTGGTTGGTGTCACCTGACAAGAGAATTATGGCAGTTCACGTGCTACAGCATCAGCACTACTCTGGGTCCAGTAGTTCACGGAGGCACAAAAGTCCAATACCCTTGAGGTGGTGGGTCCCACATCTCATAGGGATTCATAGAGATAATAGGAATGGGCCGGGTACCTATCTGATCCTCTTTGCCAATCTGAAAGCCGTAGGCTGGGTCCCATTCCTCCATAGAATGTGATGGCAGAGTTATGAGAAAGGGAACTTGGTCTGACCCTTATTACCGTATCGTGAGGCCTCTGTATGATGACCGGTGAATGGTGATCTACGACCGGTACGGGATGACGAGTGACCGGTACGATTTGACCGGTTACCGGGACGAACTGACCGTGACCGGTCACCAGACATCGGTGACCGGATGATGAACAGTCACCAGTCAAAGAATGGTAACCCAGACACTGACCTGTAACCGGTCAATGACAGGTCACACATTCAATGACCGGTCAGACGACATAGATCTGTTGGAACCCTGTTCCTCCGATTCACCACTGTTAGGGGTGTGGTGCTGCTCCTCCCACGCGGGATGTGATGGATGCGGTGGTGCTGCTCACTTGTGGGAGGGTGTGACACGCTACACAAGATATGTAAGGCGTGCGGTGCTTCTTGTCCCTTGCGGGAGGATGCAACATGTGCCTCTGAACATGAGAAGTGCTCAGCTTACCTCTCGGATGGGGGGGGGGGGGGTATGCATTCACCTTTCTCCGAAATGACTGGCCCCATAAACTCTTGGGACCCAGGAGCGCTCTTCCGACCTGAAGAGCAAATTCCAAAGAGGAGGGGGAGAACGTTTCCTCTGCATTCTATAGGCCCATCTGGAATCGGCGAGATTACAGATTTCGGTTGACAGTAATGTATAAAGTGTACAGCAAGTGTACAGCAATTTTTTTCGTGTGTATTTTGAACACGTTAGGCAGTCTGGGTGAGTGTCCCAAGAGCCACACTTTCCCATAAACTGTCCTGACATTGTTATCTGAAATACAACATCCTGCAATAGAGATGACGGTGCAAGAAAACAACGACGAATAATGACAATATGTAAATAATATGCCACAAGCGAAACTCACATGTTTTTATATGGTGTGCGGTTTATACACCCCAGTGGATAGCACAAGGTAAACAATGTGTAAAGTAAGACGTTCAATTATTAAATGTCTTTATTCGCAATAACACTGCGACGCGAGTAATAGGATCAAATATCAATAAACAACTAATAAAAATACCGAATTATGGTGTTTAGACATTAATTAAGGGAAGGAATATGTAATTTCTACTATCTTAGGGTGGATACGTACCCATAACCAGTTGTAAGTTTGATATAGAGTATAAGGGTACCCCAACCTCTTGGGGGTGAGATACAGTGTGGTAACCTAGGTGGTCCCTTAAAGAACCATATTCTGATAATAGGGGATTTACCAGCATGGAAAATAGGTACGGATAAGGAATAACTGGATTTATTGAATGGAAGACCGCAACGCGGTATAACACTATCAGCAAGCAGTTTTTCTTTGGTCAAATCGTGCACGTCTATAACCAAGGCGTCCTTGAAAATGATGACCGTTCTGTGCATGGGCATGCGATGTGTATGGGTTGAACGTGTCCTGTTGACAATTCTCCACTCTATGGGAGGGTGTATTCACATCAAACGGACGAAGTTTCTCATCATGAAAAAGAGTAGGCTACGCAATAGCGATGGGTTATGTATTATTGCTAAAATCAAATTATCACATGTCAGCAACTTCCATGCACCCAGACATTTAATTATTTTGCTACACATGAATTTGCTTGTCGGTTTGATGATTGTCTACCTGTTGAGGAATATGCATTTTCCCCCTGCCACAAGTTGCATTCAAGTGACCATATTGATTGGGGTTATTATATGGGTGAAATCTGTTGAATCCTCTGCTATTGTATGGCCTAGTGGGACCCCCTATAGTGTAGCCCATACCTCTGCCATTGAAATTCAATGCATAATCATCTCGCCTGAGGCGAAGTCCAGTCTTACATTTCTTTATTTCTTGAGCCACATCATCGAAAAAAAAGAAAAGAGATGAGGGTGGGGTAATTCTTATTTACGTGGGGCTCCACATATACCGTCTACGGACAGACATATCACACTGCACTTGGCTCATTAACATAACTGCACTGGAAATGCAGTCCTTAATTTCAGGAGTAATTGATATTAGTGCTTTTACTTCATGTTTTTTTTAGACATTAATCTATCATGGACTGAACATATCAAATATATCAGCAAACAAGCTAATTCAAGTATATGGCTTCTCCTTAGGACAAGAAATATTCTCCCAGAAAGGCACAGGAAACTACTTGATAATAGTTACATGCAATCCTATTTAGATTACTGCCTAGCACGTCTTCAAAACAAGAGCAGACCAAACAGAAAAGAGAAAACTTAGCTGATAAGTTAAAACTATTGCCTGTTAAAGACCGAATTCATTTGAGAAAAGTTAAGTTAATGTGCAAGATATCGAGTAACAGTTTTCCAGTCTATTTACTGTCACAATTCCAGTACAGGCAATCTGGTAACAAACTCCACCTAATATCAATATCTACGAAACAGTATAAAATCCTCAAGCCCAAATAATATTTAGCGAAAAAGCAAAAATGGGATCCTGTTACATCTCCAACCAATTAACGTTTACAGTTTTCTTACACTGATCTTAATGTTCAATATAGTAAATAAGTCTGGTTCTCTGGAGTTTCTGTTAGCACACAAACACAACATCAGTTTGATATTGTCAATGATATTGTGAAAATTGTATGACATGGATCACACTGACATCTTACATTACATCTTTTCATGAACCAAAAATGTTTGTTTTTTAGGGGGGGGGGGGTAAAACTTATACTTATCTGCCATTATTCCATTGCTTAAATTATCCTGGACGCAAGTCCCCATGTCCAAGCTAAAAATCTCGACCACCAACCCAATTCATATGAATGTTCTTCAACACTAGAACCGAAGGAACACAGTCACAGTCTGACATAGGCCCATACGGAATCCTCTTACTCTTTCACTTGTCCAACAGTACTCTTAGGACAAAGCGCGGGGAGGGAGGAAGGAATCTTTGCAATAATGGCAAGTAAGTATTGCATAATTAAAATTAGTCTTACCCCCACTCACCCCCATAACAAACAACATTTTAATAGCAGTAATACGCTACTTGCCACTACTGCATTGCCGAATTTGCCGGTTTAGAGGGAGGCTGATGGCCTCATAAAACTGGTATAAAAATAGTGTACTTATCATTAAAGTAGAAGTTTTCAATACTGTAAACTGGTAGAGGATTGGGCCACTTTTTGTACCGTTATTAACGGGCACAACAACACAATTGCCTTAGCTCTGGTGCACCAAAGATTGAAAGTAAAAGAAGGAGAAGAAAGCGAGACCGCCAGAAGATGGCTCTCACAACTTCCTCCAATGAAGAGCGATTTAGATTCGCCCAAGAAGCAGCAATATCCACCATTTCATGATCTTTAATTCTCATGAAGGAAAGGTCTCTCTCAGCCAGGGACTGATAAGCTCTTTTGATAGTGAGGACATTCCACCTGGAAATGTTCGATGCCAAAATATCAGTGGTGCACCTAATAAGTTGGAAAAGATGCTTCAAACCCTTTGTTCTCCCCATAGAAGCAACCAAATAGAACTTTAATGCCATAACTAAGCCCGTCTTGATCATTCCCAGCAAAGATACGATTGAGACTGGGGATCTCCATAGAAAGAGGAGCTACTGATTGGAGTTGATTCTCAGCCAGAAAAACAGGTTGGCAAACAAGAGAAACCGAGTCACAACTACCGTTGAACCGTAAACAACTTTTATCCACAGACAAGCTCACTCCTTCTCACAGACTCCAAGGAGGGCAGAAAAATATGCTCAAGGTAAAGGATTTTGAATCATAGGAGGGTTTTGAAAATGCCTACAAAAAGCATGAAATGCCATCAAGGCATTAGTGAGCGGGATACCGGACTCTGAAGTTCAAAATACCTGATGAGATCACAAAGATCAGGGTCCGACCCTATGGCGGGACCCCAAGAGAACTTGAGCGTGTTAGACAGGGCTGTCATATAGCCCGTAATGGTGGATACCAAACATTCTCTCTGTAACATGATAACCGGGTTCGATTTCGGATTTATAACAGAACACTTTTGATGGTGATACAAATGCAATGTTTATTGATGAATGACTTGAATGGGAAAAAGGGTTATGATTAATACGTGCGTGTATAAGGTCCAAATATTGGACAAATTAACATAATCCGCACGAACCTAATAATGTAACCCAAATATGAATACAAATAAATAACCTTACACAGTACAAGGACAAAGGTTAATGATTCACAGTAATTTCAGACGACGAGAAGAATGATGTGTTTTACTCAAATAAAACCTCGTCGACTCTGTTCAGCTGAAAATAAATCTAACACTGTGTATTATGATTGACACGGGCATATACGATAACACGTAATGACGTTATATACGGTAAGTTATAAAAATTACATTATCGGCACAACATTACAAAGCAATAAAGAAGTTCAGAAGTGAACCTACCCGTGTCTGATAAGAATCTTATGGTACTAAACGTATCCTAAAAATGTCACTTTATATTGCTAATATAAAGCTCTTGTTAAGTCACAAACAAGAATAGAAAATATTTGCATTGTACTACGCAAGTCGAAGCTACATAGAAAATATACATCAGAAATTAATAAATAATTTACATACCTCTACAGCTGAAGGTGTGCAAATCCTTAAGTAGACTGCTCACTGACAAGACGTTCCGTAATGTAAAGATTTAGTCTTACGGTGAGGCATTTATACACAGACGATGCAGCTCTACATCGTCCGTACGCTCGATGTATTCGGTTTTTCACATCGAAAGCACTTCGCACGTGCGTCATAGGGTGAACCGAACTCACTGTTTCGAAGTATTGTACAATATACATAACTCACCCTCGGGTATCGTTGTTACAATGAAAAACGAAACCCGAGTACATGTATTTAATAAATAAAAGGGATTTATACAATTCCGTGACAATACCTCCCACCTTAAAAAAAGTGGTAACACTTTTAGAAAAATCACGGAATCTGAACATAAACAATTATTAAAACATTCAATTTTTAATACTGAACGAAAATGATCTGCTAATTACACCCTACTTAAAAAATCAGCACCCACATTTTCCGACCCTCGAATCGCTTCGATTCGCAAAGTATACGGTTGCAAAGACAATGCCCATCTCATCAATCTTGCGTTGGCGACCTTTGCTTTATTTAAGAATAAGAGCGGCTGATGGTCCGTTTGTAAGGTAAACTCCCTCCCGAAAAGATATGTATGGAATTTTCCTATCACCCATACTAAGGCTAGGCACTTCTTCTCAATCACGGAGTAGTTTTGCTCCCTAGAGAGCAATTTCCTGCTTGCATAAGCGATGAGCAATTTCATCCCCTCTTTCTCCTGTAGCAAAACAGCCACAAGTCCTGTATCGGACGCATCAGTCCTCAGCACAAAAACTTTGTTCAATTCTGGCAACTTTAAGATTGGTGCACTTATCAGTTTCTGTTTTAAAGCGTTTAACGCATTTTCCTGGCACACACCCCAGGAAACTTTATTCGGTTCCCCTTTCCTAGTCAAGTCTGTTAATGGGCTGGCAATAGCCGAAAAATTAGGGACAAATTTCCTGTAAAACCCAATCAAACCTAGGAAAGATCTTAATTATTTCTTGGTCTCTGGTCTAGGTGCATCTCTGACTGCTCCTATTTTGTCTGGGTGGGGTTTCAACTGGCCTAGTCCACTTACAAGATGGCCCAAACATTCTAGGTCAAAATATCCTATACAACATTTGGTGGGCCTAGCTGTAAGATTAGCAGTGTGAAGTCTATCGAACAGATCCCTCAATACTATAACATGTTCATTACAGGTATATGTATAAATAAAGATATCATCTATAAAACTGTCGACGTTTTCCATACCGTTTCACAATTTGCGCATGAGACGAACGCACGACGCACCGGCGTTGACTAAACCGAAAGGCATGACTTTAAATTGATAAAAGCCTTTGGGAGTCGCGAATGCCGTTAACTCGCGGGAATTATCAGCGATTGGTACCTGCCAATATCCCTTGGTAAGGTCTAGCCTGGAAAGGTATTTATGACCTGCCAACTTTGTCTGGCATTGGTTCTGCATCGAACACGGTGATTTTATTCAGTTGCCGAAAGTCAATGCAAGAACGGTTTGTCCCGTCGTCCTTTCTGACCTAAAGGTACTCTAGTTATCCTTCCCATAGAGACCGTCTTCTGGCAAACATCGCACGAACGACAAAACCGCCTTACATCGCTATTGACACCGGGCCAATAGAATTCTCGTAATACCCTATCAGTTGTTTTCTTCTTACCTAAATGACCCGCCATACTCGATTCGTGCGCGACCTTGAGTACATGTAACCTGAATTCCTGGGGAACAACTAGTTGCAAGAACTTCCTATCATCAGGCGTAGTATATTCCCTGTACATTAGACCCTTTCGAAGTAGAAATTTAGAGGACCCCCCGTTCTTACACTTCCTCACAGTACCCGACAACACTTTCTCTGCGGTTACGCGTAGAGACGCGTCGCGTTCTTGCTCGTTCAAAAATTCTTCACGGGAGATATCAGTAATGGCTTCCGGTACCTTTAATTTACGTAGGGGTTTGTTATCCTCCTTTACCTGAGCTCTAGTTTGCACTGCTTGTATGATCGGGAATCGAAAGTCTGACATGGTTGGGAGTCTAGATCCCTGTACATTCCCAATCGTAAGTTCATAGATCGGGTTGGCTATGCAAAACGCTTCAACGGTTCCGGTCAGAAAAGGTGTTTCGATAACTATCCTTGCGACGGGAACGTGGTCGATTGTTTGGTCAAGTAGCATACAAGGCAATTTAAACCCAAGCAATTAGTCATCGTGAACGAGGCTCTGTTTCACGACTACACTAGTGCACCCTGTGTCTCGTAAAACGGCCACCTCTTGTTCGTTGACAGTGCCATTCGCCGTCGGTACCTTTCTTTCCTCAGCTTCCCTTCTTTCCCTCTCAGCTTGCTTCTCCAATTCTAACTTTTCCCTTTCTATATCTCTCTCCTTTAACCTCTGATCCCTTTCCTTAGCCAGTTCTTCACGAACAAAAGTTCTAAGTGACTCCCCTTCGTAATCAAGCTGTTTTCCCAGTTCCACAAGTTCTCTCATTGACGACATTTCAAACATCTGATTAGACCAACCTAAAGTGCACTAATGGGCAAAACAAATGCGTAATTGCTATGATTTCAATAAACAAACCGTATTTTCCTTCTCAGAAGGCAACAAAAACATGAAATGTGTACCAAAAAAAAATTAATAAAGGAATGTTATATGGCTACTTAACCTCACTGTCTTGTCAGGAACGTCTTAAACATACATAAGATCATACAAGAATAATGAAACAACAATTTTAGTGTTCCGTTAAATCCGAGGTCCCACTTCTGACACCATTGTAACATGATAACAGGGTTGGATTTCGGATTTATAACAGAACACTTTTGATGGTGATACAAATGCAATGTTTATTGATGAATGACTTGAATGGGAAAAAGGGTTATGATTAATACGTGCGTGTATAAGATCCAAATATTGGACAAATTAACATAATCCGCACGAACCTAATAATGTAACCCAAATATGAATACAAATAAATAACCTTACACAGTACAAGGACAAAGGATAATGATTCAGTAATTTCAGACGACGAAAAGAATGGTGTGTTTTACTCAAATAGTAAAATTGATGTACTATACTCATATAGTAAAAATGTATACTGGTACTTTATTCAAATAATAAAATGATGAAAACAATGGGATAGATATCACACAAAATATCTTTACAATCCCAAACCACTGGGTATCACAAACCCCACAATTAGCCCACGGCTAAAAGATTACATGTATGGTGTAATAAATAAAAAGGGATTTATACAATTCCGTGACACTCTCTCCTCAAAAAGGAAGAGAAGACATTCTGTCACTGCGCTCAAAGAGGGACAGCTAGGATCAAAGGGCTTCATACTGCACCAACTACAGAAGATTCTCCACTTTACGTCCTAGACCTTGGAAGTTGACCACCTCCTAGCCTGGACAATTCAGATGGCAACCTTGCTCGAAAACTGGTCATGGCAGATTGATTACTTGAGATGAGCAAGGCATGAAGGTGGAGAATCTGCAGGCTCTTGTGGTAATCTCCTGGGTTCATCTACCAACAAGTCGAGCAGATCGCTGAATCATGACCAATGCAGCCACAGAGGGGCTACCAGGATGACCCAAGCAGTGGAGGTCCTGACTTTGTGGAGCACCTGCGGGATCATGCTGAAAGGTGGGAAGGCATACGCGAACCGATGATCCCACCTTAGACTGAAAACATCCACTGCCCAGGCTGTCTGATCTGGGACTGCAGAGGCATAAAAGAGGAGATTGTTGTTCAGTCTCGTCGAAAGAAGTCCACCAAGGGTCTCCCCCACAGTCTGAACAGTGACTCTGCTACCGACTGTTGCACTGAGTATTCCGTAAGGACCAAACAGCAGCCTCTGCACAGACTGTCCGCCAAAATATTCTTCTTTCCAGGAAGAGTGATCTCCCTCTGACGCTGCCCAACAGAGGAAGTTCCAAACCTCCATGCAAGGAGAAGGAGCATCAGTACATCCTTGCTGCCTGGGGTACACTACTACCAACATGTTGTCGTCGAAGACGATCATGCAATGGCTCCTTCTTAGGTTGACACACCACTGCTAAAAACACTGCCCACATTTCCAAGTTGTTTATGTGAATGGTCATATCTTCCCGGGACCATGTACCCCATCTTGAATCTGACGCGTCGGTGTACAGATAGGAATAGGATTTCGGGTGTGAATTTGGACTCCGGTCAAAAGCTGGTCCCGATTTGACCACCAAATCAGGTAATGGTGAAATTCCGATTCCAGGGAGACCCGAGCTGATCCAGATTGCAAGAGGTAGGAACTGGAGAGGGCCCAAGTGAAGTCTTCCTGTGGGAACCAAGTCCGCCACAGATCTCAATGTCCCCAGGAACGAAAGGTAAAGGCGAGCCAACATTGAGGCCTTAGCTTGAAGAGCCATTAACAGGGAAAATAATGTTTCGATCCTGTCCAGAGGACCACAAACTCGCACGAGACTGGTGTGGAAGTTCATCCCCACGTTATAGAATTCATGAGAAGGGATGAGATCCAATCTATACAGGTTCGGGATAGGTCCCAAATGGGTCACTGTGAACCAACAGAGTGACAGATCTTTCAGAAGGGAATCTCTGAGGAGATTGTGCATCAACCAGTCATCTAAGTACTGAAGAATGGAATCCCTTGGGACCTCAGGTGATCTGCGATTTCCCTCTTCATCCTGGTTAAAGCTCTGGGAGCAGAGACTAGGCCAAACGGAAGAGCTCGAAATTGAAATACCTCCTGCTCGAGAACAAACCGGAGGTATTTCCTATGTTGAGGAAAGATGGGGATGTGGAGGTACGCGTCCTGATGATCGATGGAGACCGCCCAGCCACATAGCCTTATGGAATTCTTGACTGAGGCAGTAGTCTCCATCATGAATAGTTCTTCCTGAAAGAATCTGCTTTAAGACAGAAAGGTCGATGGTTAGCCAAAACATTTCACCTTTTTTGGACACCAGAAAAACCTGTGAATATACGCCGGTTTCTGGTGTTTTTCTACCCTCTATACAATCTCCTTATGCATAAGGGTGTGTACATCTTCCATTAAATGCACCAGGTTTAACTGGTGAAAGAGGATGAGGGTCCGTTATAGAGGATAGTCCCGTAAACAAAGCTGGTAGTCCACCTATAAGGTAGAAAAGGGCCACGCATCATCTATGATGACCGACCAGACCCATGAAAAGCGGGCAAGCCAGGCACCCACTAGGATATAAGGAATACAAAGATACGACAGGTGAGGGTTCGAGTCCCTAGGGTCTCCACCTCCATCCTTAGGAAAGGGGGAGGAGTACAAAGACTTTCTCAACGGGCTTTTCCAGTTGCCTTCCTTGTATAGGGAACGATGGGCGAGATGGAGTTTTTTCTTGAGGCCGCTTTTGAGACTTCTAGGGCTGTACGTATCTGTAAAACGTGGGAAAGGTCCCAAGGGGCTGTCAGGGATAGTGCTCTTCTTGGCCTGCTTCGACGGGCCAAGAGTGACTACGAGACCTGTGTTGCTGGTCTCTCAAGTCCTGAGACTCCAATGAGGAGATGAGATCTTCAAATAGAGTATCTGCCTCAAGAGGGGCAGATCTTAGGAGGTTCTTGCTGTGATCCAGTAAGACCTTTTAAGTCTCTAAAGCAACGTCTCTGCTGAGGTGAAACCGTTGTGCAGAGAATGCCATAGACATAAAAATAGCATGCCTTGACATCTTTGCCACAGCCTCCAATAAGTACTGAAGCGCCGCTGGGGACAAAGATTTCTCCTGTAGAAGACTGAATGAGGCCGCCAAAATTAAATCAGCGTACGAGGCCATGGTGACCAGTGTACAGGCCTTAAGCTCCAATGCCTCCAAGGTCTTAAGCAGGAGACGGAGGGGGACTTTAATGGCCAAGCGGGTGAATGGACCTTATAGCTGGATGCCAAAAACCAACGGTCGCAGCATAGATGTGGTAGCGACCACTCCTTCTCCTGTTTGGCAAACTGTTTTCACGTGGAAAAACATATGTGCAAGCTCCATTACCATCGTGGAATGCAGGAGCAACAAAAGATCTGGACACTGTGATGCCCCCAAGAGTCTCTCCAAGCTGGAGAGAATCTTCCTTTCCTATGAGCCCAAGGCTTGGTGCACAAGTCCGGGGGAGGAAGACAGTAAACTTCATTTACCGCCTTATCAAACGTCCAGATTTCTTCCTCCTCCAATGCCTGGTCTGACAGGTGGAAGGAGGATGGGAACTAAAAGGTGGGAGGGGAGGGACAATCTCTCCCAGGTCCTCAGCAAACTCGTTCGAGTTCACCAACACAGAAAGAATGTCATCCTGTGCTCATTCTCCTATTGTCTCTCTGCTGAGAGGAAGATGTGAGAATAGGGATATTCTCGTCCTGCAGCCCCTCGCAGAGGGTGATGGGACTGACCTTACTAGGAGACCATGTAAACAAATGAGAACGCTTCTCGTCCTTTCTAGATTGTCTAGTTGGAGAGTATCGGCCAGCACCCTCCTTTTTGTTTGCCCCAACCGGAGAAGACGAGACAGGTCTGTGACCTCTAGTGTCCATGGTGCCATGAAGGGGAAGGATTAAAAGGGAACACGTGGAAGGGGGATGTCGATCTGGTCCCCGTCCCTAATTCAATGAGTATAGGCCAATTCCGTATTCCCGTCATGATTCAATGGTACCTTAGAGAGAGAGAGAGGGTATCAACCAGATCTCTGTCCCCATACCAATAACGGGACTCCATTGACCAGCAACCGGTGCTCAAAGACCGGTGACCGGTAACAGGTGACCAGTGCCCGCTGCCTGGCACCCGATGCCCTGTGACTGGTGACCGATCACCAGTGTAACAGGATGAAGCCGGATTGGGATTGGATTTAACGAAGACATGGAACACAATTTTGTGACTGAGATGTTTATTTATAATATAATTAAACGATGAATGAATCTGGCACCATACTCATGCGCATACAGTCCAGCAATGGATTTAACAGAATGATGCGCACAACAACGGATATAAGAAAATTATATTGTTCCTAAATGGAACTAATCAGAATATGTAACTTAAACAAGCAATGAAACGAGAATCAACGTATGGAACTCATAAACAAATATGATTGATATATGGATCTATCATCAAGGATGATCAATATATAGCATTAATAAACAAATATGGTTGATATATGGATCTATCACCATGGATGATCAATGTATAGAACTCATACAAGAAATATGAACAATGTATGGTTTATCAACAAGTATGATGTATGTAAAATTGATTTTCACTCATACAGCGATTTTGAATTATATTTTCACCCGTAATGTGATGTTTAATAATATTGATTCGGAAATGGAACATATGTATCTCGTGGCGTCTAGTCGACGATCACGATGTACTTCCGGTTCCACAGCTCTCTTCGAATAATCAAGGAGCAACCATGTGTGGATCGCTCCTCCCAGTCTGCTGAAAGATCCCTTGAGAGCCTCCTCATTCCCTGCAGTGCCGTTGGTCCCGATGTTTTGGTCCCTCACTGCAAATAAACCAATATCATCCAACATCATCATCGACCGCAGCATACACCTTACACGAACCCCACAGAGTTCAACGACTCTCGGTGAAACATCTAGTAATAAAATGACTTTGCCATGTTGTTCATGAGACACGGTTAAGTGCGAATACAATAATATACATTACGCATGCGCGCTCGTGCATTGGCTTCGTTACACATTTAATTATTTTACCTGAAATAGTGTACGAAACTATTATTATAATAACCACGTTCATACATGAATCTTTTCCTACAAAAATTTATTGTCACTGGATTTTAAGAACTCCGATATTACTCATTATTTAATGCATGCAACATATAACTGAATTCAACTTGTCTGTTCAGTTATAAAACAATTACTAACTTGGAATAGACTGTAGTCTATTTGATAGCACGGCGTTATGTGGCATAGGTCAAACTCTCTGAAAAAGTTTAAATAAATTCTTAAATATCCAAATTATAAAACAATTCTATCACATAGAAAGGATAGCAAAAAATAAATTGCTTCCGAAAAGTGGACAGCTTCCTGACAAAACTTGTCTGTATTGTGATAATATAGCGAGACTTTACTCGGGTTTCTCTCTCCAGGCACTTTGCTCGTGCATCAGTGGGTGAACCGAACTCAGTATTTTAAAATAGCTAAAGTCGAAAATAAACCACCCTCGGGTAACGCTGTACACGGCAATGGAACCAATCAACATTTCCGTTAATATATAACGCATAAATAGTTTGCTACACACAATTACGTGACAACCAGACCAAGACCAGTCCGGTGACGATGGTGTGATGTATGAGTTTACATCATACCTATTTGAGCTTAATCGCTGTACTACCTTTTCAGGAAGGTGCGATTCGCTCGTCACCTTTATCGGGACACCGCCCTTGAGAAGGTTCCTCTCCTACCTAACTGGAGGGTGCAACTCACTCTCTGATGTTTTTTCTCCCTTAGGAGGGACCCAGGATCCAATCTTCACTGGCATTGATGAAACTGGATTGAGCGTCAGAGATCCTTGAGTTCTATATGATTTCCTAACAACGGAAGTCTCATTATTGTTCTTATTGTTTGCATTATTATTTCCCCTGAGGGAGAAGTGGTAATTCACAAAAAAAAGAGGAAGAAATGTTTTTCTCCCTCCCTTTATACATGTACTGCCTTTCTGCGAAGTCCCACACTTCGTCGTTCCAAAAGACAGCAGATCCTAAACCTGTCTGTATGTACACATCCAGTGCATGCTAAGCATGTGGTTTGAGAGCCCCAAGGGACCTTCTTATGCCCCCATTGTCCCCACACCTTGTGACACTATATGCCGAATAAGAAATATTCATACAACAAACAAACAAAATCCGGAACTAAAAATGGGTAGGATATACTTACCCTCACACCAGACAATGAGTAAGAACACAATATATTAAAGCATCACTTGATTAGCAAGGCGCTTAAAACAACAACAATCTACCAAGAGAGCTCAATTAACACTCAATAATAGCAAGGACTAAGGGGACTAACACTCAATTACTAAAAAAAACTGCAACTGAAATGCCAAAATACGTTTTAAAACCCAAAACGAAGGCAATTTTTCAATGAGCGAATTTGCACACACCTACAGCATACAGCAGCCATTACAAAGAGGAAGAGGATTAAGGTCCTATGACATAGGAGTCACACTGGGACTGTGTTTCTTCTGTTCTAGTGTTCTTGAACATTCCATACTAATTGTAGGATGGAATTGTTTAGCTTGGACGTGGGAACTTGCCTCCCGGAAAAGGTAAGTAATGCAATAGTGGCAGGTATTGTATTATATATAATAAATACGTAAATTGTGTACACAGTACTCATGAGAAACATTCATATGGAAATAATCTGCCCCTAATCTGGTGTTTTAAAATTAAGCAGCATGGTGAACTTATAATAACTATAAAATTTCTGGAAAAGATTGAGGCGTAACATTAATTTATCATGTCAAATTTTCTGTACCATATTGCAATCATATGTATGTATTTATGTATGCATGCATGCATGCATCCATGTATGTAATTATGTAAGCATGTATGCATGTATTGGGTTTCTCAGCATGCCGGCACAATACTGGTTATATGCAGTTTAAAAGCTAACTTAAAGTTCAAAAATGTACAAGAACTGCACACACACAAACAAACAAAAAAAACACGTTAGGTAGATCAAACCATTCGCAATAAATGTAAACATGTGGTACTATAAGACAACAGATAAAATGCACTGATGTTAAAAATTCTTTAAAAGGTATATGAAATAAAAGACACAGGTCAAAACAAAATTGTTAAAAGATAGCCCCAAAACTTGTTATTTAAGCTGCATTCCTTTATAAAGTCCAAGCTCTTCTCTGGTGGTACATCATCATAAAGTATATTTTAGTTGAGTTCTGATAAAAAGAGCGCAAGTCAATATGCTTCACAAGAATGTGTTAAATAGTGAGTAGACAATAGCAAGGTATGCATCCCAGTTGAGGTTTACCCTTCAGGAGGTATGCACGAGAGAGGTACTTGTGTCCTATAAGCAATCAGTGCAATACCTCTGCATTTCTGGGATTTGTTCTATATTGTAACAGATTGGGGGTGGAATATATGTGTAAGCTTATATAATTGTAATAAGAAGTTTTAAAAAATTGACTGTATAATTATGATAAAATGCTAATAAAAGGAAAAGACGACTAAAACATGAGTATATAAGTATGTGTAATATACAGAGACTATTATATGCTGGTCTTCATAACCCCAATCTAATCATTCAGCAAGACATGGATGGCTTACAGTGCAGGTATTTTGTAAGTAAACCTTGCATTCTTAGTGTGGCGGGAGATAGCTGCTTATTTTTAGCACAATATTAGTTTTGCATTAAACCGGAACCAGTAGCAATGAATTGAATTGATTCAGATTATTGTTCTACAGATGTCATTTCAGTCTCTATTTTGATAATAAAGAAATAAAATTTCATTGACTTGTCTTATTTGTATAACTATCTATTAGCTTCTTAATGTGGTTTAGTATATGTGTCATTATAAATACCTCAAGACAGTAATGTTTTTATTTGGTGTAGATCTGTATCTATGGACGCTATTACTTTTGACAGCTATCTGCCGACCTTCATATTTCGCTCCTATTTATACTCTTCGGAAAATAGTCATGTGACGTAATTCTGACCAATCATTGTTTGTCCGGCACGCCGAACAGGTCGGGTTGTGACGAACAGATACTCTGCAACCAGTGATGCAAACTGAGGGTTATCATACAAATTAATTAGCATTACTTGTCCGTTTACACTCAATCAGTAGCAAATATATAAACATTTTTTATTATCTCTTGTCCGTCAAACATAAAATCCTTTTAAGTCCTAACCAAGGTCGCTAGGCATGGTTGAAGAGTAAACAAGTACTAGTGAACGCTGACAACATTGAAAATACATTGACTAGCATAAAAAATTAAAAATACAATATTAAAAGTTAGCAAAGTACTCAAACTTGAATAAAGAAAGCCAGCATTTACAATGAACAAGTGAAATTAAATAGAAATGTGAAATAGGATAAACTTAGTGTGTGGAACCGGTCATGTGATCTAGCGTAGGTCATCTTGGCTGCAGACGTATTTTGTAGTGTCAGCTGATGTTGTCATAAAATTTAGTGTTATTAAAATGCTGATTTGGAATGGAAATTAGGTGTGATAAACATATTTCTGGGTGTGATAAATTCATATAAAGTAAGATTCTACAAGATTGTATGAGTATCTAATGATGTGCAAGATCGAACTTGATGACTGAGCAGTTGCTACCCACATGACCGGCGATCACACTTGACACCCAACATGAACAAGTGCATGCAAATATCAGGGTAAATCACGATCTCTACATTTCTAATCACGCTACAATGTTCAAATTCACTCTTTCAGCAGTATATAATCATTGACATTAACAACATATTTAATTTATGACATGCAAAAACCACCCTCTCTATCCATCATATAAAAGTTATAGAGCCACAAGTCTATTACACCCCCCCCACCCCCCGCATAAATAAAATTGATTCTCCTGAATAAAAAAGAAGCCCAAATTTGGAAAGAATTATAATACTATTTTCAGTCAGATCAGCAGTTTTATCAAACGATATTAAATTTAAATTGATGCGCAAGGGAACTGACTTTATTCTTCTTAAAACTTTATCAGTGGATTGGTCTCTTCTAATCATTGATCCTTCGATCGTTGCTAAAAATTCTTCATCTGCTGTTGTTCTGCTCCCGTGTATGGTCAGTTGTTGAAGCCATTCATAGCTGTAGTATCTGGCTTTCCTTGGCACCATTTCACCCCCATACGCGGGTTCAGCTGTTCCAGGAAGGGCATGCATATTGTACTTATCCAGAAGATAACTCCTCTCTAGTGTTGGGCTCATCCTTGCTCCAGCCCCTGTCTCAAGTGTCATGGCGATGTATTCCCAGGACAGGAGCTTCTGGTCAGGTGTCATATTGGTTCATCCCTCGGGTGGCCAGTGGATGACATTGGACTCTTCCGTGAAAGTGAAACTCATCTCCTTCTTCCAGTCCCGGCGAGCTGGGGCCAAAAGAGGCATACATCCGGTTTCCAGGATCACAAGAATTCTCTTTGGTGTCAGGACACTTCTTCGGATTATTACACTCTGCACAGGGCGTCTTGGGTAAGGATGAACTTCTTATTGACATGTCCAGGACACTTGGAGCTTCCTCAGCTAGCCTGGGCGTTTCTCGCAGTATGCACATGGCTGTTACTGGTGTATTTAGCTCCTGTTGTTTTGGCATTGCGGGCACACGGCAAGGAGGTTCCTCAACTTCAACAACAGGAGGTGGTTTAAAAATAGCTGATGTCTTGCTGATACATGTGATGGAGCCTTTGTTCACCCCGATGATTTTAGCCAGCTTAAGTGTAAGTTCCCTTTTAGCATCTTTACGGGGTGGTCATTTTAGAGGGAGGTGTCATAGGAGAAGTGTGACTCCTTCCATTTACTCTCGGGAGGAGAGTATCCAGCAACCTCGCGTTTGTTTCTACTTTCTTCACATCACATCTGTACCACAGGGTCCCATTTGTTGATACGGTGTATATGGTTATTCCTTCTCCAGTCATTTGAAAGGAATGCACCTCCAACTATGTTTGGATCTCTGGCCGTGTTGGTGAGTAGGATTCACATCGGCGCTTTTTGTGCTCTGGCTCCTCTATATCTTCTTCATAATCCGGAATGAATCTGGACTCAGACAGTTGTGTATCTGGTCGAATTTTAGGACTGGACTTTTGGCTTGGTGTTGAAGTTCGTCCAAGTATGGCATCTAACCCGGACTCCCACTCCTGATGTCCCTTCAATGATTTTGTTACTGCTCCTAACCATCCTAAAACTGCTGCTCTGGTTCTGATCGCTACAGCTGAATCCCATGCATTAGGGCTAATAACTATTCTGTAGTTCTCGGGCTGCATCGCCAACCAGAAGCCATTGCTTTCCCTGAAAAAGTCCGACTTCAGAGTCTTGAGGAGAGAACTATGGCGTCTCTCGATACGGTATTTGATTTCTGTCATCCTCCGATAAGTGGTCTCCTCTCGGGTACACTTTGGACATATTACCCTCATGCAACTGTACGGACTAGCTATAAGGTGGTTCTTTAGATCCCTGTTGCTGCTGAATGTCTCTGGGCAGATCCAACAAGCAAGTCTCACTGCAGAGGCAGCCATTCTGTAACCAAAGGAAGAACATGAAAGAAAGAAAAGGTTCCATTACCTGCGGGCATTTATAATTAACACTCTTGCCATGAAAGGACGTTAATCAACTAATAGGTATCTCCCATGCAGTTGGTATAGCCATCCTTTCAAATTTCCTAACTTGTGATTTGAAGGCCCACATTTTCGTAAAGCACCTTCTCAATAAATCTAGATCTGGATAATTGGAACTTTAACAATATATCCATCTTCGGATAACACTGTATTACAATGAGAACTGAGCATTCATCTCAGCACATCATCCGATCAAAACAACTTCAAGTGCGTACAGATGTTTAATCACAAATGGAAAACATCATGTTTCTCATGGACGCACCGCCTCATCATCACATCTGATAATGGAACCATCTTACTTACTCTGTCCGTCCAACTAGATCAAGTATACCAACATTGGAGAGGCAACTATGTGATCAGTCCAGTCCCTAACCGTACATAAACCTCGCGGTAGAGCTCCGCCTTCCATCCAAATGCTGTGCTAGCAAACACCACCAAAAAAAATATAATCGGTGCCCGTCCAGAACAGATTTTTCCAGCCCATTTTGATGCCTCTGCATCATCACAGTATATCAGAAATAAATTTGAACCACATAACGTTAACACATGTACATCTAACGGTAAGTAGAGAGCATAAATATCCTCATAGTTGACCAGATTCCAATGTTTGGTACTGCTTTGCCCACGATGGGGTGTTCCTTCCATGATAAGGTGCCAAACGATCAATGTGGTAGACCTTCGACGGCTGTCTCATCGACCTCTTCACACGGTAAGTCACATCATCAATTTTCTTAACAACAACGAAGGGGCCCTTCCAAGATGAGGTAAGAGTAGTATAGTGGGGGTATCAAGACCCAGGTGGGCCGATTGAGAGCCATACGGGAACTTAACATGCGTGGGGCACTTGAGACCCATACGGGAAATTAACATTGGGGCCGATTGAGACCCGTACGGTAAATTAACATGGAGGGGGGGGGGCACTTGAGACCCATACGGGAATGTTTATGGGACATAAGTATTTTTAGAGAGATAGAATATATACATTCACCAAACACACAAACACAAAACATAGAAATACTAGGATTGGCGATAATGGAGTAATCTTTTATAGAGAGGTGGGTGGCCCTGAAAAGGGCCGTTGGATATTTTGGTGAACCTAGTTAACACAGATGGCATCTCATTGAGGGTCTTCTTTTCCTTAAGCTTCGACGTACTTCAGGTCCGTAAATCAATACCCGCTTCAGACACCCTTGTCTCTCCACATGGATGCGTCTCTTCCAAAGAGCTGCAGCTGTTATCTTCGTGATAGCCCATGAAGCTTTTACGTACATCGGGTAGTAAGGGTTGAACAGCATGCCCAATACGATCGATGATGACTCTACACTTGAGGTCATATGACGCTACATACAAACCTATGATCTAGGAATTTATAGTCTCAAACGGGATTGCTAACGTTAAAATGTTTAGATACAATCCAAAACACACATGTACTATCCAGCAGTCGCTTTTTGATTACAACACACACCATACAGTCCAGCACCCACTTTTTGATTACTATCCAAACAAACCCCGATACAACCCAATGCCCTCTTTTTTATGACAATTAAAACTTACACCCCTACACACCAACAAAAAAGATCCAACAAAAAAGGTAGGATTGTTTATTGGACACACTAAAATACCCTCACACAAACATACCACACAATCACGCACAAGTAGACAAGTGTAGGAGTGCTTATAGACACACTACTATACCCTGACAATACTATACAATCACGCACAAGTAGGCAAGGGTAGGTCTGCTTATTGACACACTACTAAATCCTTACATACAAACATACTATACAATCACGCACAAGTAGGCAAGGGTAGGTGTACTTATTGGCACACTACTATACCCTCACACAAACATACTATCACAAGAGAAGGGGTTTTAAGTTTCAGTGTACAACATAGACAAAGACATACACAAACATACAAATATTGGCAATGATTCAAGGTTGACAACGTTGTACCGTAAGACTAGAGCTCCAATCATTTAGTACAATGTCATTTTGCCATCAATGGACACTACTTTTCTGAGCTAACGAAAATAGATAACCATAATGTTCACAAAACCACTTTTCTATTGATCTTTATCCTGACTCGTGGACTATTTTGATCATCTACTGTGAGCATAGTGTACAGAAAGTAGCATCACTTGAACATTCTCATACAATAACAAAGATAAATATTAATTTCAACACATTTACCTACTAAAAGCTAGTAGTGGCTAAAGTTTACTGCCCTGCATACAAGCCGTTTCGTACTGATTGACCTAGCCACGCAAACAACGTCTTCAGCTACTGTGAGCATAGTGTACACACTGAAATATTGTCAAATGAACGCAGTAATAATTTCCAAAAACCTATGGTTTGCCTCAAACAGAGAGAAGGTTACCCTTTATATGAGTTTCTGAAGACAAGGGTAAATTCTGTGATAGAAATGTTTATTGGCAAATGTTCTTTCATTCATCAGTTTTAAAAAAGTAGTGTTATATTTCTTGTCGAATGACTGCAGTAGCATTTAATGTATGCCTCCCAAATATATAAGATATGTTATGTTTTGCTGCACACGCCTTGCGGCTACAAACAATGTTACAACATTTCCCAAAACCGAAGACGGGAGAACAGTAAAAACACGTCTTGTTTTATCGACAGTCTGAAATGGACTGATTGATAATAGGGTATACATTGTTACAGTTTTACTTAACGCATGTTTTGGCTCAAGAATGAGAGTGTAGAATAGGACGGGTTATAGAGTGCAGAATTGGACGGGTCATATTTGAGTCATTCTTAAACTGTAAAGCTGTGTGCTTGTTTTTTGGTTTCCTTCGGAAAACGGTAGATCTAGAAACTTTTTTCGTGACACATTGCAGTGCCAAAATAAGATAAAGCTAAGATATCTAGCATGCACGAACACAACTTAACTCAAGATTGTATATAATCCAACGATTTACCTATGGAAGAAAACATCGTTCTACAATTTTTAGGGGTGCAAGTTTTTGAAAAAATTACAAAACTAACGTAACATTTCACGTAATCATTGTGACTACTGCCAACATTTTTGGAGAGGCATCTTAAAACGGAATAGATACCATTATCATTTCAATCGAAATCATTTTATAAGAAACGTAGTGTGTGTTTGTGAAACAGACAGAATTGACATTACGACGGAGAGAGAGAGAGAGAGAGAGAGAGAGAGAGAGAGAGAGAGAGAGAGAGAGAGCGAGAAAGAGAAAGAGAGAGGGAAAGAAAAAGAGAGAGAATATTTTATTCCTACTTTTAAAAATATCACGACACTTACTTTTTTTATGGTATATTTTCCTTATGAAATTTAAAAAACACATCCCAATTAAACCAATTATATCGATAGGAAAAAATCCTCTTTTTTTCGGTAAAATATCACAAGATTGAATTGGAGACATAGTCTGCTAAAATCCTTCTTTTGAAAACATAGATGTAAAATTCTCACAAAATATTACATCCAAACATTCCATGATGTATTTTGACTTAAGGCTGATACAGTTTCCATTGATCACAAATTATACGATTGGGTTGTGCGTTAGCTTTTATTTGTAAAGAGACTAACGGTCAGGCACAGACAAAGCACATCTAATCTTCTCACTGTGTCAATAGCAACTGAGGGCGATTCAAAGCGAACGCGGTAAGAAAATATTTGTAGCCAATGGAATTACTTAAAATGGGTGATGAAGTATTTTGTTATAGATTCCAGACAGGCAGTGTGACAAAATAATGCCTATGGTCTGGCTTTTTACGAATGCGGTGCATACAGACTACAGGCAATGATATTAAGAATTCGTGTCCTGTAACATTTTTTCTCGCCACTCTAAATACTGAACTGTAACATTATTGGCTCGGGTTTTGAAACTGACAAAAATGTTGTCACTGAGTCATTTTGACATACATACACATAGGTAGAGAGAGAGAGAGAGAGAGAAGGGCTACACTATTTAGGGGCCGTTTTTTTTCTTCTTCAAACTAGTGAATTTGGAGGCTTGTATGAAGTTACGATTTCTGGTAAAGTTACAAGTTTGTGTGTTTTGAAAACGGCAAACATCGGATAGACATTTGTGTCGTTACACACGTAAAGCTGAGAGTCTGTGCAAGTTTCAAAAACCACAAATCAATAACTGCATTTTCAAAGAATCAACATAGAACGAACTCCAACAACAGCAATAACAACTTTATTATCAAACCAAACTAACTCCCAATTGCAAACAAGATAACAAACACATCACTCCATGACCTCATGATACAACCTTTCATAACCTGATATAGAACAACACCCAAATTCCGATATAGTTTTCAATTGCGTCCTCGCAAAACCTGCTTTCAATCCTACATGAAGCATTAAGCTACAGACAGAGCATTCAACTCCAAATTTCGATATAGTTTTCAATCACGTCCGCGCAAAAACTAATCCCTATCCCTTTCCAAGCAACAAGATATACATACAACACAGAACCCGATTATCGATATAGTTTTCAATTACGTCCGCACAATCAAAATTTTCAATCCTTTCCAAAATTTGTTCTCAACCTTACTAGAAATAAACATAACCCGACAGAGAGAGAAAGAGAGAATATAGCAGACACACACACACACAAAAACAAATCCAAAAACACAAGTATTTAGACACCTTATTTTATTCTCTTTATAATTATATTATTTATACTTGTAATTTAGTTTTTGCATAGCTCAAAACCAATGCTGAATTTGATATAGATAAACCTTTCCCTCACAATAAAACTGGCCACAAATACAACACAATACACCACACAAATTTGGTAGGAAAAGTCGATTTGTTTTTAAGCACACGTTCTCCACACCACAACCACAGAGGTTGTTTTTGTAGTTCTTGAAGAGAGGAACTCTAAGAAGGGGAATTAGCTGCTGTGTTTAACGGCATGTTGGTTACTTCTTCTTCTTTTATAGTCGATGACTTGTGAAGCGGCAATCCAAGAATCAAAACGAGGTGGATATCCTTTCCAACGCACTTTGACTTCTTCCAGTCGACGTTCACCCACTTTACGTGTTCTTCGATCAAGAATGCTTTCAATATCGTACACATCGTCTTCTTTTTTGGTCACCCGTCCTTACTCAGGCAAATAAAAGGTTCCTTTTAACACTTCTCCGTTCATATATTCCAATGTATAGTTTTGTTGTACCAATGCGAACCAAATTTCCTGTTGTTTGTTTGTTTGTTTGTTGTTTTGTTTTTTTTTTGTTTTTTTTCTTCTCTCTTTTTTTGGGGGGAGGGGTCTTTTTCCCTCATTGATGAATCAGACATTCAAACAATCGCATTACTTACACAAGATATACCCACAAATTTACTATCACATAAGATGGTCAATTATAACGGATGGATTTTGTTGCTGTTTCAATTAGGAATATTTTGAGTAGTATCTCTTTTCCAACTGATCTAAGCGGCTGTGGAAAGGTTTATATATGTCTATGCTTGAAGGTGTAGTGTGGGAAAGCACTACTACCCTTCGCATTTTTACCGATAGACTGAAAATTCTTTTCCTAATAACTACAAACACTCCATGTGCGATGCATAGCTTCCTTTCTCTCCATTCTGTTTAATGTCTGTTGAAGATTATGACACTAAAGTTTTACCGTTTTCAATCTTGAACAGAAAATGTGACTTTCTCTCTGTCAGTCGGCACAACAAATTTTATATCCAAAGCAACCACCCAAAAATTGAAAATAAAAATTAAAAATGAGAACTAATGAAAATTGAAAAAGCAAAATTTGGAAATGAAAATTAAAAATGGTAAATTGAAATTTGAAAATGAGAATTGAAAATGAAAGTTTAGAAAAATAAAATTTAAAAATGAAAATTGAGAAAATGAAATTGAAAAAAAAGTAAAACTGGAAATGAAAATTAAAAAATGAAAAATTTGAAAATGAAAATTTAAACATGAAAATTTAAAAACGAAATTTGAAAATGAGAATTGAAAATGAAAGTTTAGAAAAATGAAATTTAAAAATGAAAAGTGAGAAAACGAAATTGAAAAAAAGTAAAACTGGAAATGAAAATTAATAAATGAAAAATTGAAAATGAAAATTTAAAACTATGAAAATTTAAAAACGAAAATTGAAAATGAGAATTGAAAACGAAAGTTTAGAAAAATGAAATTTAAAAATGAAAAGTGAGAAAATGAAATTGAAAAAATAAATCTGAAAATGAAAATTAAAAAATGAAAAATTGAAAATGAAAATTTTGAGACTAGCTTCTAACAAATGGGCACGGACATTTTTTTCGCGACTGATGCCATACAGGGCACGAATCAATTTGGCAGGAGGATAAGATGGAAAGGAAGTCGTCTCGAAGACTGTGAGAAAAAAATTATGCGGTGCATGTTTTTATAGTTTTTTTTTCTTTCAGAGAGTGGTCGAATGGGACGTGTAAATGACTGGACCTCCTTCTTGGCACCAATGGTGAAACAAACTGGTACGAAATCTCAAATACTCGGGAGTGGTAGGTTTTAAATCGATGAGTAAATACGCATGAGGTGTTTGAGTGGCATCGTTGTACGCATAATTTAGCCAAGGAGTGCCTAACTGTTTGGCTAACACTTGCACTTGAGATTTGTCTCTGGGGTTTTTAAACAACACCACGTAATGGGCATTGAGACTGATGGTACGATGGACTTTACTGTGTTTAAATAAATTTTGAGTAATGTAAATGATGCTGGCATTACGATCATGTCCTTTTCGTGTACACAAAAGTTTAATTTCTTCTTCGTCTTCTCCTAACATGTCGTCGAAGATGACCAGATGCGTTTGACTCAAGTCAGACACGATCCCATCGTCTTCGCGAGGAATGCCTTCGACAAACGAAATGGCGTCTCCTTGACTTTCACGAAGTAACGTGTAAGACGATTGCCACTCTTTGTAACACCACACGATACGTTGAGGAGGACGATCAAACAAATGAGATTTGTGTTCAATCAAACGTTTGACAAATTCGTTTTTGCCTGAACCACTGAGTCCAGCAATCAACATGTTAAATGGATGGCGCAGATACAAAGCTTCCCAACTTTGACGATCTAACTTTTTGTCAATCACTTTGACCACAGAAGAAGAAGAGGCAGAAGAAGTAGAGGAAGATGCAGCCATGACTGAGGTAGGAAGAGTTTTGAGAAGAACACGAAAGACACAAGACATTTTATACGTTTCATTCACGTTTAATGTTTTTCAAAAAGTGTCACCACAACAAAACGTATTTACATGTCATGAACATAGCACGTTTTCCTTCATGCTGCAACAAATTCATATTTTAAAAAATACAGTTTATGATGCAACATATTGTCATGTCATGAAAACAAAATCATGCATTTTGCTTTTATGCTGCGATCAATGTCCATTAAAAACAAAAACAAAAAGCCCCAGAATGTTCATGTTTTTCTTTCTTTGTCTTTCTTTCATCCGTCACACGCGATGTTTTTGGCATGGTCAGCTACCTATTGTGTCCAAGCGTTGAATCCAAGACTTTTCCTGTCACGTGTTTTCAGTCGTAAATCTGTGGGTGTGTCCAACATGCTATACCCACTTCTTGGTAAGCATGAAGAGTAGATCAAGTGCAACGGCTGTCTTCTTCACTTGGAGGTGAAACCTGTGTCATGTGAATAGTCACTTTTCCATCGATGATGTCAAACTCTTCTCGCATTGATTGAGCGTTTTAATTTTTGTCCAAGAGCTAGGTAGAAATTAATTCTGCCGGTGTACTAAACCCAAGCCACACAGGAGATTTCAGACTGTTGTGAGACATCGATAGACTCAAACGATCTTGATCCTTGACTTGGCACTGTCCTTTCAGTTCCTCTAACAATGAGTCAAATAAGTCCGTAATGAAACCTGCTGTTTCTGTGCTGGAACTTCAGACGTGAAGTCTTTAAATTTCACTGTGTACGTATAAGCGGTGGTTATACATTTTCTGGAAGTCACTTTGTTAGTCTCTCGAATGTGATAATAATCTTTAGGGACTACTGAATCATTTTCCTTCTTGGACGAACTTTGCTCTGACGGCATTCTGGAGACAAAGGTAGATGATGTTGGATAGGGGGCTTTTATCTGTGTGAAATTCATCTTTCTAGGTGGACGTCTGTATTTGCAATGAATGGTTGGTCTTTGAAGTTGTCCCTTTTTTATACTGAAGATCGGCGTGTCCGAACGGCAAAGTTGTGTGGTCTGGAAGACGCACTCGTTTCTGGTACACAATTTAGTAAACTTTTTCTAAAGGGCGACTGACGATTTGGTGATTTGGTAACCGTACGATGTTGTGAGGTTCTAAAGTTTTCACTCGAAAATCTTGGGCTTGTCCAGACTGCAAAGCATTTTTCAAGACATCAAAGTTCACCACTTGGCTGGTTCGATAGTTCAGGGTTAATCCTTTGACTTTGCTTTTGGCGTGAAGTTGGCCTTGTCGGTCTCGGTATCGGTATCCGTAATTTTTCGGGCCACCGCTGGCAAAATTGAGGATCGTCTCTTGAGGGTGCTCGTCCGTCCATGCTCCTAACCGATCTCCTTCGATGGTGGGGTGTGGGCAACCAGGGCGATGGATGTACATACAACTGTCAGTGCAAAGTACAGGACTCGATCTCTCAACACTTCTAAAGCCTCGTCGTACAATTTCAAGCGAGCATGGGCTGTCACGTAGGCTGCAATGACCACATTGCTAAAATCGTTGGGGTGTACAAACTTGGATTCTTCCTCGTAATTCACCAAGATCAAATCTTCATGGATGATTTCTACGTGTTTCACTAATATTCCTTTGTCGTCCACCAGTTGAAAGTAGCGGCTGGGATCTGACAAGTATTCCGTCTTGGGCAAGATCGTACGTTGTGCCATTTTTCCCCACAAACAATTCAAAATGACTTTGGCACACGATCTTGTTCCTTCGTTCTTTTCTACGTCTTCCAAAGTGATGATTGCTACGGCACGGTACTGTTCTTTGAATTGGACTGGCTTCTTGTTTCAGTTTGAGAAATTCGTTGACGTAGCCTGAGAAAATGCCTGGATTCGAGGCGTCGTCCTTTTGGTATTGTGCTGTGGTAGGAAAGTGCCAAATTTCGTACACTTTCAACAGGCGGTATCCCCAATCCAGAGCCCGAAACAATTCGGCGCTGACCCACGTTCCTGTCAAAGCGCGTTCTTCCTCCGTGTGGTGACAGGAGTGATCTTGATTGCATGTTTCGGCACACGTACGACATAAAGGAAACATCAGTTTTCCTTGACAATGATGGAGTAAGACAGGATGGTACAAGTTTGTCGGGGGTAAGACTTTGCATTTGATTGACGAATGTGTTCCACGTCGATGTGTTCTGTCAGGATTTCAGGGTGTCCGGTAGGGAATCTCTTGTATTTGCACACCAATGGATACAACGAACACACGTCGATGTATTTGATTTCTTCTCCTCGAGATTTGTCTACGTCGTACAGCATACGCGTGGCATTGGTTCGTCCTCCAAACAAACTGTGGCGTGGATCCAAAGGTTCGATGTCGACCACGTCGTAACTTTCGGCAATGCGTCTAAATTCTGGGTCGGTTTTGAAACGTCGATCGTACTCGTGCTCCCACATTTCTACCACATAGTATCCTTGACTTTCTAACTTCAGCCGTCGTTGGTAGGTGTGTTCCTACAACTCTTCCATGGTGGAATCTGAAAAAGGACTTTTCAGGTGTCGTTGAAAAAAACAGGTAGGGCATCCGTGAAATAAGCATCCCTGAAATTCGTACACCGTCTGAGGGTTTTCTAAATCCCAACCATCCACTGAAAGACTGTCCACTTTCTCTTCTCCCCCTCCGTTTCTGGTATGTTGTATCCATTTGTCTTCCTTTTGGCACAAGTAATGCAACTAACGTAATGCTTTGCAGAGTATTGACGGCTGGCGAAGAGAGAAGTGTTAGGGTCTATGATGGATAGTTCGTTCTCGGGCATGAACTTTTTGGTGTACACTAAGGTACAGGCTTTGGGTAGGGTGCACGCTTCCTTCAAAGGATCGACTTCTCCGTGATCTAGAAATAATTGTCGAAACTTTCCACAGCAAATGCGCAAAATGTCCACATCCAATACTTTAACATTTCTTCTTGAAAGTCAAACGGTTCTGAAGCGTGAGCGTGGTACCAAGCGTGAAAGGCTTCTCGGTGTTCGGTGTGCATTCCGTCGGGGTCGTAATAGTGAACGTCAGGCAAATGCGGCAGCACGACGTGTTGATTGGCTTCGATATTGAAGAAGTGGGGAAAATATCCTTTGGCCATTTCTGTCATTCCAAATGTTTTATGCATTCGACTCTAAGGCATGGCCATATAACTCATGGAATCTTTGAATTGTATTTGTCCTACTTTCAGGTAGATGATTTTGGCTCAGTTAATGGTGACTTTAGGGTATTCGGTACCTTGTTCTGAATAATATTTTAGAAGAAACTGTCCATCGTATCCCGAGAAATTGTGAGCCATGATGGTAGCATAGCGATGACAGTCCCCGTACCGTTGAATGTCCTCTTAGCTCCAAGTGTCGTCGGTATGGTCTAAAATCCATTGAGCAAACTCAGGCAGAGTGTTGGGGCAACGAAAGATTTGTTCAGGTCATCCTGGAATCCTACTACAATGAGGACAGTGAAAATGAATAGGTTCTTGTATGCACTTCTCACAAGCCCGATGAGCGACGCAGAAATTAGGGATGTGAATCCCCGTCTCTTGCATGCATTCAAAATCAAAAAAGATGAAATCCACTTGTGTCTCGTTCTTGTTGGGATCACCCTTTAATTCCTTCTCCAGTGTATTGTCGTATTTTTGAATGAAACATCGATGATCAATGTCCACGATTTGGTCGCAAATGCGGCATCTTTTCTTGCCAGCACAAACGTGTGCCTTGGAGTTATTGGTTCGAATCAGCTGTCCACACTTGGAGCACAATCTCAATAAGTCACAAGCGCCTTTTTGCTGGTGAGCTTGTGTCCTGCGATGTTGTTCGTAACAAGAGGGACTGACAACGGTTCGTCGACGCGTCGAGCAATCCACGTGTTTTTCAGGAAGGCATGGCGTGGAATCTTAACAACCCCGACATCTCTCTCTGCAATGAATGTGATGCTCCCCACTGTTAAATTTTTGCTCGCATTTCTCGCAGTAGTAAGAGTATCCAATAAATCCTGCGATACTCGTGATGGCATCGAAACGTTCTTGATGATAATACACGTGAATGTATTTTCCTTCGTGGAAATCGGGTCCTCGAAACAGCAGAAATCCGCAAACTTCTTGAGGGTGTACATTCAAAGTGTACCGAAGAGCCAAGACATCTTGAAGTTGTTGCATCTGAGAAATGCCACACGCGGTCTCTTGTGGTATGCCTGTTTGTTGTAACAGGAGTTCTTCTTCTTTTCGTTGTTGGCGTCTGTCCGATCGTCGAATGTTTTTCCGTGCTCTTTTCCATTCGGAGGTCTCGTTCTTGTCGGCATACGTTCGCCCCACCACGATGGCACGGGCCAAGCACATCTTGTCTTGAGAATTGTTGATTTGGACGACACTTTGTTTGGTACTGCGAAGGTCGTCCACCAGTAACACTTTCCTACTTCGTCCGCTACCTCGAGGAGGTGACACGTGAGTCATGTGAAGTGTGGCTTTTCCATCGGTGATGGTAAACTCTTCCTTGGATTGTTGAACGTGTTCAATTTTGTCCAAGACTTTAGACGGTGTTAATTCTGCCAGGGTACAGAACTCGATCCAGACAGGAGACTTCAAACTGTCGTGATGGATGGAAAGTCTCAACCGATCGTCCTCTTTGGCTCCGCATTGTCGTTTCAAGGTCTGTAACAAGGAATCCCACAAGTCGGTAATGAACCCTGCAGCTTTCTCGGGAGGCACTTCAGACTTGAAGTCTTTAAAGTTGACGGTGTAAGTGTAAGCCATGGTTCTAAATTTTCTAGAGGTCATTTTTTGCGTCACTCGAATGCGATAGTAATTTTCGGGAGCCACGGAAGGACTTTCGTGGTTAGGGGTTCTAGGCTCTTCTGGTTTGGTGGAAGGTGTGGTTTCAGGCTCACTCATGTCCTTTTCGAAATCGCTGGCATGGACTTGAGCTAGCACTTCAGCTAGCGGTGTTTGAGCCGGCACGGAAAGTCTCCGTCGTGGCCTCTTCGTTTCTTCTTCTTCTGTTTTCTCATTGACATTGCATGATCGTTTCATCTTGATGTCCAACTTGGATCTGATTGAGTTTTACACAGGCTCTCTCCCTATATATACCCCTGTCTCTACCTATGTTTGTGATAATGGCTTGCTTTACTTAAAATTTGCCAAAGTGGAAATTTCTACGAGCAATAGAAAGCTATGTGACGTTAATTTTGAAACTTGCACAGACTCTCAACTTTACATGTGTCACGACACAAATGTCTAGAATTACAATGGTGATCACTGAAATTTGCAAAGTGCACTGCAAAAATACAAACTGGAATTTCTTGCATTCAGGATTTTTTTCTTACTGTTCTCTTCTATAGTGTTTCAAACTCTGTCAACCCCTATCTGTCAACAAGGCATTTAGGTTTGTAACAAAAAAATGTTGAAAATAAAAATACATTTAAACAGCAGAAGTGTTGCTAAGTAATGAATGCAACATGAGTAGGCTTAAACCAGAGCATAGAATAAACCGAGTTTGGTAATTATATAACACATCATTTTTGCAAAGTATATATTTTTACTCGTATTCTCAATACCTGAAATGAAACAGGAAGATTATCTTTTAATTTCCAGTAATTCAATTTTGCTAAATACTTGATATTATTATTAGATTTATTCTACATTTTTTGACTGTTGTAAATTTAAATACTTTTAATAATAATAATAATAATAATAATAATAAACTCCCTCATTATTCACATAAGACAGAAAAACAAATGTGTTTGATTTTATTTCCTGTATAGTAAATTTCCATACAATATCAATGATTAAATAATGATTTTTTTTATTCCAAAGAAAAAAATTTATCATTATTTATAAAATTTAATTCTTTTGAAACATTTCTTTTCCTTTTAATTACGATACATATTATACCTGGCCCTGTTGTTATTTCTACCAGAAAAAGAAACACAATTGGCAGTTCTTGTTATATTAAATATAAACTTTAAAATGTATATATCCTGGATTTAATTATTGTTTTCTTTGAGAGCGAGAGGGCGGGATATCCATTCCATCCTGTCTGCATTCTATAAAGGAATAATAGCCAAATCTGGGTTTAAAAAAAATAAAAAAAAATAATAATAATAATAATAATAATAATAATATTACACAGGATGAAATGCAGTTTTCGGCGACTGAGATCATCAGTGTGAGATAGTAACGGCGGTTATTTCCCTTGTTTACGCGACAGGCTCGTTTTGAAACGGGCTCCATTTTTAAGTTTGAAGACACATTTTTCTCGTTGATTTGGGAAATTGTATTGCAAGTAATACAAATACATGTGCAGCAACTGATCATACGGCCCTAGAGATAACTATAGTGAACCAAGGTCATGGAGTTATCATCTTGGTAAGTAAAATCCAGGTTGTATTGTACTTTGCTGGTTTACAGACTGCAGATGATTGGTGGGCACTTACATGTACACAGTTTTACCTTAGGATTTAATACGTCAAATGATACGACTTTATAATCTTGCATATCAGTATCATTTACTGCGACCGTTTGCCAAACTGCAGTTATCGGTGCAATCTTATTGTCAGTTATCGACAATAGGGCGACGTTATCACCAAATTAAATTCGAACTTGCTATCGCATTCCATTTTCAGTTGGGTCTTTTTTTCTAAAAGACAGCAAAGCTTTGCAAATTTGTGCACATTTACTGAAAGACGTGCATTTCCCCATACCTCTGAAGAGAACAATGCGGCTATATATATATATTCAACACGTGTACGATATCGTCAACCTGCCATGCTTCTTGCCCTCAACGTGAATTTTACCGCTTGCGTTAGCCTCGAGTAACCACCTTTGGTTTACTTAACGTGAATTTGAACGCGTTCGTTATAATATTATGATAATCTATTAAAATAAACCATAAAAAGTGTTCAACTATATCTACTTCATTTAATCAGCGTGAAAAAGATTTTGACATTCATGAACATTAGTTCATAATTACCGTTTTTCCGAGCGTGTGTATGTTTACTTATTTCCGGAACCGACGTCCATGGTTCGTGACACTGACTAAAAAGTCACGTGGCATATGACCGGACCGTGACAGTTAGACCAAGGTATGGATATTATAAGTTTATAGCGTCTCCGTGTTTTTAAAATTATTATTTTTTTTTTTTTTAATGAATAATTTTTTCCGTTAATTCTATATGCAGTTTATGCACTTACATTACTGCCTGCTTGTTCTTTACCATATAGATCCACGACTCAATAGACTGAGAGAGAGACATACAAACATACAGAGAGACAGAGGGAGAGAGAAATTTAAAAATAGACACTGGTGAATGGATACACATTTTATTATAATAGATTCAATGTATTTTGATGTAGAATATATGTTTATTATGAAATAATACTGAAACGAAAAAGTCCGTAGTGAATATACATTTCGAGTGTAAATGTTTCTTACGTTGTATAAGAACTCCACATGCCGTATTTAGCTGTGTATAACGCGCACTTTTTTCACCTAATATTCTTATTTTAAGTGAGGGTGCGCGTTTTACAGAAGAACTAAAAAAAAAAGTTTTCCAGGTCGATCTGACGAAAGGATGAAGGCACTATAACTGCCTACATGTGTCACATTCACTCCTTGTGAAATATTAAATCCTTGGCACGTTGCATTGTAATTAAATTGTTTACCGGTACTAGCCTTATTAATGAAATACATAATGGTTACAAACCTTGATAGTCATGTTCTTTGATTGCTTATGTTAATAAACTCGTTTCATTTCACATCACTGTGTAGCGTTTTGTTCTGTGCCTCGACCGGAAATACATGTACATAACGACTGGTAACTTGCTGTTCTAAAGTTGTGCAAGGCACAGCATTGCAGCGGAACGAATATGATTACCGTACCTGTACCGTTAATGTTCAGTACTCTATAACTGTGGATCTAATACATTTTGTATTCATTTATTCTTGGTTGTACTGAAATATAATATTTATAATTCAAGCAGTGTAAAAGTTCTCATCAGAGGCACCTTTAGGGGACATATGTTTTGCGACTACGGTTTGTCTGTTACGGTAACACTGACGTATTGTGAAATAAAATAATCAATTAATGTATGAAGTTGGAAAACATTTTTTTTTCATTTGGAAAATAAAGTTAGTTCTTAGTTTTATTTCTCATCTTAAATGATAGTATTTATAGTTCTTTGTGACTATACAGTGATCAGTGCTTCACTGACTCGGTGTGGTCTTTTCAATGTTATCAGCGGTGCTAATGTATGATTACCGTACCAGTAAATGTTCAAAATTCGATAACTGGAGATCGAATTATTGTTTTCATCATTTAGTCTTGTTTGAATTTTAAAATAATATTTAGAATTAAAGCAGTGTTAATTTTCTCATCAGAGGCACATTTAGGGTTTTCCTGAATATGGTTAGTCTGTTACGGTAACACTGACACATCGTGAAACAAAATAATCAAATAATGTATGAAGTTGGAAAATATATATATCTTTTTCCTTTGGAAAATAAGCTTGGTTCTTAGTTTTATTTCTCATCTTAAATCATAGTATTTGATATATTTTTGTAACTATACAGTGATCAATGCTTCATTGACTCAGTGTGATCTTTTCACGGTAATCAGCGCCTGCTAAGCATTGATGTGCTAAACATAGTTACAATGCTTTGTCTAGGTAAACTTCCAATTTATTTACTTTTCTTCGGAAAATAACCTTGGTTCTTTGTTGTATTTCTCATCTTAAATCATAGTATTTGATATATCTTTCCGACTATACAGTAATCAATGCTTCATTGAGTCAGTGTGATATTTTCACGGTAATCAGCGCCGGCTAAGCATTGATGTGCTGAACGTAGTTACAATGCTTTGTCTAGGTAAACTTTCAATTTATTTCCCTTTCTTCGGAAAATAAGCTTTGTTCTTTGTTTTATTTCTAATCTTAAACCACAGCATTTGATCCTTCTTTGTCACAACAGAGTGAGTAATATTTAATTGACTCAACGTGATGTTTTTAAATGTAATCAGCGCCGGATAAAGTTTGTATGTGCCAAACATAATTACGAAGTATTGTCTTGGTAAATTCTATCTAGGACACTGAGATATATTTTAGAAGTGTCATTATAGTCCAAATAAGTGCAAATACTGGACCTGAACTTTCACATATCATCTTGTATTCGATCAAAGGCCAGGAAGATGACAGACGAGGACATACGGCGACATTTCGAGAGTGATGATGACGAAGATGAATTTGAGGGATTTGATGCAATAGACTGAATTCCATCAACAAAGCGAACTTTAAAACGGCCCTTTTAAGGGCCAAACATAAAATCGGAAAGATATACTTTAAAGTTTGCAACTTTTTCATTCTTTTCTTAACGATATCTGTAAAAAAAGTATTTGTTATAATCGGGTGCTGCGTACTGACAGAAAAGACCAGAGAAACAGTCAAGCGCTAGTTTATTGTAAAGAATTCAAACGTCGTGTAACAAATGATGATCTGTGCACTATCCAAAATGGCCGACTGTTGTCGCTACGAAACAGAGCGAAATATTTAAGATTTTGAAATGTATTATATTGCATGCGCGTTATATGGCAGAACTACGTTTTCCCCGCTCATTCTGGGTTATACACCAGTGCGCGTTTTACACACCAAAAAACGGTGATTAAAATCAATATTTACATTGGCTATCCAGTTGTAAAAATTCCCAAAGTTGATTATCCTGTTCAAAATATGTAAACAAAGCCAAATTGTGATCGGCGACGCTATCTTTAGCATATAATAGAAAATTCAAGGCCAAAATTTCTGACATACAAAAGGCATTAGTGAAAACATAGATTTTCATTACGATCTTTTTTAAATTACATGAAATTACCTGTTTAAATCTCATTTTTTTCTGATTTTAATGTTTAATTCATTCCGGTCACTCTTTAAGAACGCTGGTGACAAAGCTGATGACGTCATAATCTTGAAGCAAGTGAGTTAGATCGCGAGAAACATGGCATACGATTGAAGGAGGCACACGACAACGGTCTGTTGGACGATATAATATTGCAACAAACTGTTAAAATCGCCATAGAAATTGTAAATTATATCTACTTAATTCATTCATCATTGAGAAATGTTTATAACTCTCCCAATTCTTTTCGAGCAGTCGTTTTTCTGAGCGTGTCAAAAAATTTATATTTCCGGAAAAATATCCATGGTTCGTGCTACTGAATAAAATCCACGTGACATAAGATTGGAATGTGACAATTAGGCCAAGGTGTAGACATCGATCGTTTATGTTGTCCCTATAGTATTAATATTTGCATTTGATATATAATTTCACTTCTTTCAAATGCATATTGACTGCAATTAAACACTTACAAATAAAGATGACAAAAATATAAAAGACAAAATCTGATGCATTTTTAAATTTTGTTTTTTCATATTGCTTTTTGATAAAATTATCATTTTTTAAAATTTCGCCATTTTGTTTAAAGATTTTTTTCATGCTGTCTCATAACAAGGCTGTTTTTTTCCTTATATTAAAATATTTCAATTACAAATTTCAAAATACATACTTTTCCAGTAGAATCATTTTTCCGAACATGATATAAGTTCATGTTACATTAACCAAGTGTTATGTATGATGTTTATATAATATTCTAAATATTTTAGGAAATTATAAATGTTTCTTGACTTTAATTGTTACTTAAATCTTAATATTGTTTATTGGGAAAACATGTTTAACTAGTGTCCTTGAATTAGGTTGTTTACTTAAGATTTGAGTTCAAGGATAGTTTTGATAAACATGATGTTTACTCAATTTGAGGTCAAGGTTGATTTTGTTTACAGATAAAACTGGAATTACCTTAAGAGTTATGTGTCAAAAAGCACATCGGCCATTTATTATTCTAGAATGTTCTGTCATGTGACCTATCTTTATACACACCATGTTTAGTTGACAGTTTTTCAGTTTCGACATTACCATCAGTTTTGTAAAGAGCCATTACAGTTGTGGAAAGTCATTCCAAATTCTGAGAGAGGAATTATTCAAAATATTCATTGGATTATAACAGTGCTCATAGACTTTTGGATTTTTGGATTTTTAATTGATGATTTTGTGATTTATGTGAACTTATTCAAAGATATTTTGGAGTGCTTCATTTTGGCATATCAGCGCATGAAATACTACTGGTACATCAGGACAGTAAAGACCACTGGCACATCAGCACATTCAAGGATACAGCATTCATTCGGAACATTCTATATTTCGGACTTGTGATTAGGACACTAATTCTTATTGGATTATTTGGATTTTAATACACATTACTGTAAGTGTCTTTTTGATTTTTCATTTTAATTATCTAGAAATAAATTGCTTGTTGATTTTAATGACTTTGTTGGTTTCACTTTCTTTCTGTTACATTTTTCTTAGACCATAGAGTCGTAACACAAGTTTTACATTGCCTTTGCCATCTCAAAATCTCTGTTGTGGTTTTCTAAAAGTCTAAAAAGGTACAGAAAACCAACACGTGAACAGCGGCCCTGATCAGAACAGATAACACTCATTCCAGAGCCACAAAGTTGTGGCAAATATGGCATTAGTTGGACGTTTGCATTGTGTTTTCTTTTATTTGAATTGTAGTACGTATTTAAATCTTATTTCGTCTAGTATATCTTAATCAGCACTTAATGTCACTGTCAACAAATTGTATTGACCCAGTTGATGACATCATGATATCAAAATAAGAGCGTGGTGTTGCGAGAAATATGGCGCATGAATCAAGGACAGTCGTGAAGCTTGGATGGTCGACGATATTGTCATCATAAATGGCCGCTGATGACACGTGACCGACCATTTAATTGGGGGAGGGGGAACCTGTAATATTCTAGAGCCAGGCTTTTTTTTCTTAAACATCAATATACATTTTTTTTTCAACCAATATAATGGATGTAAAAGGTTCTTTTTTTTTTCTTCTAAATTATAAATTAGAGCAAAAATATTTGTTTCAAGCTATTTAAGGACAAGAAATCCGGACCCACACCCACCCCAAAAATGAAATGGTCGGTCCTTAGTAACATTGTTTAACTACCATTACCCAATATGCGCCAACATTTTAGCTAATTATTCCCACAAATGTGAATATCACATATCGAATTGTACAATTGTCATCATGCAATGAATTTTAACTCTTTCAAAAAAATGGCAGTGATTCTTTTTCAAAGGTCTTGAGAAATTAAATGAGTGATATGCTTTCTTTATTTTTAAGGATGTAAAGTACTGAATGTTTGACATATATCACAGTGCTTCCAAAATGGACGATAACACTAAAATTGAGGATCTTTGTAAAGGATGGTCATAAATAACACTTAGATATGTTTCTAAGAGACTGGGTAGCAATTTTGGAATGTTCAGCTAAATCAAATGCTTACATTGTTTTGCCAAACAAGTAAATAGTCATATTTGTGTCCATGTTACGTACTATATGTTGCTGTAATCTATTTCAGTGGATGATATGGTACCTAAGCTATACAAGAAGCAGGTGATGATGCAGGATTTTTTTCTGAGGATTTGTTTAAAAGAGGTGGTTCATTGTACTTTAAACGGCTAACATTCTTTTATTTCACCTAAAAGTGTATTAAAAAAAGGAGGGGGCCAAACCATCTGACAACATCCACCCCACTGCCTATCTGGATTTGTTACTGGAGTGAAGAAAAGCCATAGGGAATAAAATGTGAATATGTTTCTTCATATTGGAGAAAACAGCTGTGAGAGATTCATTATACTGAAGAGCTTGCCTTTCTCTGTTTCAGTTTGGATTTCTGAAATATTTCCTTAGTGATTTACTGTTTATGATCCAAATCACACCCACAAAGTCTCCTGCATTTGCTTTATGTGTAACAGTTTTGCAAGGAAAGCAGCATATTTCATTTTTAAAAAAGACCAAATGTAACAGCTAATGAAATATGTTGTGTGTACAATGTTAAACTGAACAGCATATCGGAACATCATGGTACTCTATTGAGAGGTTTCATTTTAATAAACTTTTAAACGTTATGATAGAAACTACTAATATATTGCACAACTATGTAAAAGAATGTTTAACTTTGATAAATAATGTTTCAAACAATTAAGAAAGAAAGTGTGCATATGTAAAAGAAAACCATTTAAAGCTACAACAGTTAGAAAATAGTGGCACTATAAGTACATGTAGTCTCTGCTATTATCTTCCAGTGTTTTGCACACATGTTCCATTAAAAAAAGAACTAATACAATTGCAACAATATCAGAATTCTCATCATTTTTATCAACTATCGTGAAGTGCCTAGTAAGTCCAAAGCATGCAATACCCCTATTTGAATACAAAACAGAAGAGTTGTCACACTTTTTGATTCTGCATACTCATGACCATGTGTTATGTTTCGATTTAATTCAAGTCGGTTAAAACTTTTGAAGGTGTTTACCAATAAAATACAAAATTCTAGATACAAATCAGTTTGTAGCCTATTTTGTTTTTTTTATAATTTATGTATTTATTGTTTAAATGGGGTTTATCAAAACAAATATATTTTTCTTAATTCCAGGAAGGCCTGATCATATAATTCTCAATATTGATCCTTTAAAATGACACCCGGATAATATTCTGTTCCAGGCATCTTTTGGGAGGGAGGCGAGAACCCAAAACATTATTCCAGGCGGCAAGCTAAAGCATTTTTCCAGGCATCAAGCTGAAGCATTTACCAGGCATCAAAGTGTAATTCCGAGCAGAGCTAATTTACATATTTCGCCTCAAATTCCACCTGACTTATGTCTCAATTCCGCTTGGCTTACGTCTCAGATCAGTTAGTCTTTATTAGAGCTCACGCCTGGAATGTTAAAAAAATTGACGCTTCAGGTACGTCTAAATTACTGGAAAAATTTCATACAGGCAATACCATACTGTTATACACTTAACATGAGATTCACATTATCACACTCAATGACATGGATACTTAATACCATACTGTTATAAACTTAATATGAGCTCTACATTACCACACTCAATGTCATGGATACTTAATACAATATTGTTAATAAACTTAACATGAACTCTACATTACCATACTCAATGGCATGGATACTTAATACCATACTGTTAAGAAACTTAACATGAGGTATGCATACCATTAGGGGAAGGAATCAGATTCTCAATGAAAGTCCTTGGGTTATTCAACTTAAAATTGTGACCGGACAGTCATTATACCTTAAACCCAATATGCAAAGATTTGAGATCAGTGATTCTGCCTTGACAACTGGATATGTTTGCATGAAGGGGGGGGGGGGATGGTGGCAGTTTCACTGGGGCAGGAGGTGGGGAAATTGGAAGCTAGGTGTAATAGCAATCTTACCGCATAGAAATCTGATTTCACATCCACCCCACCCAATGCGATAAAACTGAATATCATATTGTATAGGGAGCACTTTTGTGATGTCAATCACGGCAGTCTATCTGCTTTCCATGATTATTTACCATGATTTCTGATGTAGTGTTCACAGTAACAGATAGGAGCTTTCAGAAGCCACCAGGAGGAATCTGGAAACTTAATATTTGAAAAAAGTGGCAGAAAAATTAAAATTGTAGCTTCTTCGATGTCTATTCTATTGAAATACATCAAATTTTTTTTATACCAGATATCATATGGCTATATTATACAAGATATCAATGTTTTATACCAGATATCATATGGCTATATTATACAATATATATCAATGTTTCATACCAGATATCATATGGCTATATTATACAATATATCAATGTTTCATACCAGATATCATATGGCTATATTATACAATATATCAATGTTTCATACCAGATATCATATGGCTATATTATACAATATATCAATGTTTCATACCAGATATCATATGGCTATATTATACAATATATCAATGTTTCATACCAGATATCATATAGCCATATTATACAAGATATATGATATAGATTGACTGTCAGGAAGATAAAGGCTGCCATGACACGAGTGCAATGGGACTAGCTCTAAATATTTAAAAGAAGTTGTCATAGGAAATAATATTTCTTTTTACCAGTAACAGGTGAAAACTGTCAGTTATAATCAGTCTTTAATTTGAGCCACCATTGTTTTGATAGTCAACTGATCTAAATTATGTTCCCTGACAGAAATAAATAGTTTGACCCAAGGTGACGGAAAAGTTGTGGTAAGTTTGCTGCACACAACATAGTGTGATGGAAGATTGTGCCTGAATTATGCAGGTGTCTGTCACTAGCACGACAGTTCTGATACACTTTTGGCACACAAACACAAAGGTGTCATTGCTTCAGCGCATTTTTGAATTAGTTGAGAATCAATGTCATGTATTTTTTGTTTGTAGAAATTACTAAGATATTGGAGACAAATATTTAGATAAACATTGACCTGCTGAGTGCACGTCCATCTTTAGAAAAATTCTATAACTTGACATCATCACAAAGTCCCAAGTTTATATACCATTCATTAGTTTGACAAGAAACTGTTCTTAAAGTCTGACAATTATTCTATAAGAAGTGTGTGACCATTTTTTGTATTATATTATTGTATTATGGGCATGTGGCCTATATTACCGAAATAAAAAATATTGAGTCATGAACCTTTCCTTCAATTATAATAATTCCAATTTCCACTTGACTGTAGGGTGATCATAATAATGTCATACCTGCCATAACATGACCTGTCACATGAAAAAATACGATTTTTTACTTCCCCCCCCCCCACACACAAGCATGTTTATTAAAACACATTTTCTTGTAAATCCTATTTTTTTAAAACAAAAGACAAAATAGGGAGATAGAGAAAGACCTTTGTTAACACCATGATACAGGGCCATAACCTGTATAAACAGTAAACAACTATGCTAATGCTAATGGAAAATGATCATCATGGGGCAATTTATTGGGGCTCATTGTCATAAAGGTAATTAAAAAGGAAAAGAGATAAACAACTACCACTCCACAGATTACTTAATGGACTGATAATAGCTATTGTGATTTTGTGTTGCAGGTCCTTCAGCACTGCTGTGGGAGACTCAGAGCCCATTAGACTAATCTAGATAGGTAAAGCGCACGAAGTGGAACAACTCAATTTGTTTGAAATTAGGTAAATCAAAGTGATATGTTTAAAGAAACAAAAGTTATTACACTTTATTGCTTTCAATGAGAATGTTTAAGCCATCTGTATTTAAAATTATTGGCTAGTTCATGACCAGTAGCAACATTTCTTACAATTTGGATTTTACTCCATATATAAAATGCAATACATGAATATTTCGAGAGTTGGAATAGTGCGGAAGTGTGATTCATTTTTTTTAAGGCGAAATCTCAAAACACAACTATGCAGGACTGAGTGAAGGATGAGACATCCGAAAAGCCCAGCAAAACTAATTTCTGAACTCCTGGTTGACCGAGTTTGACTTTGGGAAGCACAAAAGTTGTGGTGTGTTGGGGGTGTCGGGTGGAGGCTTTTATTCTTTGCACATACTGCAAACACCGTATTACATGGGCAAATTAATGGCATCTACCTTCAGGAAAACCAAGATTTTACATTCTAAGGGACTAACCATTTAATTTTCGGTGGGGTGGGGCTTGGGATTGTTTTGTGAAAAAAAATCTATGCTTCCCAAATAGCTTGGAAAATATTATTCCTCTAATTTGTAGAAATAATTAACTAATTATATCTGTTATACTACTTGACAAAATTAAATGGTCAGTCCCTCACAGCAATGTATATGCAGAAAGATCCTTTTCAGTGCTGGGCAAAATTCAATAAAATCTTTTGGGAAGTTTAAACAATACTATCCAGTCTCTAATGAGATGAACACTAAATTATACTTGTATAACCTTCAAACTCCTAACTACTGAACTATTCCATTGTCCACTGAATTTTAAAGACAGAACTTGGTGCATTATTTACTTAATGTCTGTGTGATTGTGAGTATGTGTGTATGTGTATGTGTGTGTGTGACAATGATATATGACATGGCGTAAGTCTAACAGCTACTTTTTGGTTGAAAGTGTATTAAATGCCTTGAAGAAAACAGGTATTTTCTTTAATTTTATTCATATTTGAATTTCTAGTCACTTTCTATAGGCTTTATGAATAGATAACTTATTCTAAATTGTATGATGTTACTTTTGGTGTCATATGCACCAATCCCCCTTGGGACCACAAAAACAGAGTTTTTTAGTCTCACCCTCCCCTCCCTCCCACACACACTCACTTCTGGTACACTGTCAACATGGGCGATATTTAGGTATGATGTAATTATGCTTTGTGTCTCATCCTCTTAATTCATAACCAGTTCCATTCAGTGGGCTAAATATTGCATCACAATGGAGTGAAAGACCATCTTAGACGTGGGCTTTTATGTCATCCACTTTTTTTAATAATAAGTATCATGATGCTTCCTGAAAGCTACTGTTAGTTAGAACTTTTTTAGCTGACATCAACTGCATTGTTGGCAATACAAATATGTTTAAACCAACTAGGAATAACATATTTGATACAGTGAAAAAACCTGAATTTTGTATTATGTCTAGCACAAGTGTCAAGCCAAAAAAGCAATTTAATGTAGTCTACCAAAAATCTGCACAGACTTGCAATTTTTTTTTTTTTTTAAAAATGTCTCTGCAATACTCTCAAACATTATGTGAGAAATGCATGATTTGATATGTCCTAAATTTGATAAATTTTTGTGGACAGAGTTTTCACTTAAAGCAAAAATTTACATAAAACTAGCAGCAGGGGATGATTTGTTCAGAATTATAGAATGTATGAAAATGGAATGTTTCCTGCATAATTTGTGTGCAGAATTCAAAAAATGAACCCATCTTTATGATAACTTTTCAAATAAATTCACAGGAAACATTCAAACAGATGGTTGTATAGAAATGTTTTGTAAACATTCAGCTTTAAGAATAAATTGACTTTTTCTATGTTCCAGGTACTTCTGAAGCCTTTCTGTGCTTTTTTTAACCAATTGCCCCCTTAACATTTGTGCATGAAATACCATATTCGTGAGTCGTGCACAAGTTGATACTATATGTTAATCTTAAAATGAAATGTTTTCTGCATAATTTGAGTATGCAGATTCAAAGGAAACATTCAAACATATGCACCATCCACCATTTGTAATATTGGTCTTTGGTCACTTTTTGCAAATTCTTGACCTCATCTTATTTCAAGCTGAAATTTGCATATTTCCTACATATAGTTATATTGAATGTTTTGTGAATATTCAGCTTTAAGAATAAAAAGTTGACTTTTTCTATATTCCTGGGATACTTCTGAATCCTTTCTGAGCCTTTTATTAAGAGCCACACCCCCCCTTTACATTTTTGCATGAAATACCAAAATCTTGAATCATACACAAATTGAAATTATATGTTACTCTTAAAACCAATAGTGCATATTCATTACAGTGTTCTTGTACATATGTACATTGATCTGAAATCACAATTTAGTAATTAACAATTGCCATTTTAAAATTTAGTTATGATAAGATATTTTTGGTAAATTTTCATATCTTTAAAATAAAATCAATGACAACCCCACCCCCCCCCAAAAAAAAAAAAAAAAAAATATAATAGTCTCAGCCAGAGTTAGATTTTAATCAATAAATCAGTGACCTATGAATAGAAAGATAAAAACAGAGCCTGTTAGGCCAGACTGGACAGGCCAAAGGGGTGTGGTCATATGGGCAAAATTCTTGACAAATTCCTCTTTCAGCTTTTCATATTGCACAGGTTTTCCACAAATTATTCATTACAGTAGGTCTGGATTTCTAGGGTGTACATTTTGAATGTTGCAATATTACATTTTGGATGTGCCAAATTTGCAATATTTTCTTATTAATTCTGACCATTATTTTGAGAAATATTACGCAGTTCATGAAGTTGATGCAAGTGTTAAAATGTTTCGAGAGAGACAGACAGACAGACAGACAGAGAGAGAGAGAGACAGAGATAGAGAGAAGGAACTGGCTCCTAGTTGGTTCTCAACAAATATTTGTTTATTTTTCTAAATACAGAAATGCAATAGATCGATTTTCTGTTCTTTATTATGAAAATATTCATACTGATATTCACAAAAAAATGACATGAATTGGTTTTCATTTCTTAAAAATTCTGAAAATGGTTTTACCTATTTTTTGCCTACACTAAAAATGAACATTTTAATTTGAATACCAGTGTCTCTAGATAACAATCTGACTTAGCGTAGATGGCTTGACAGTGATAAGATCACAGTGATTCTCAGTAGATGGCCTGACCGATAATAATCTCAGTGATTCTCAGATACATTATCAGTATCACCCCTCGAGTCTCTAACCTCGAAAATACATTACACAACAAAAGTAGTTCCACAATTTAAAAAAAGACAAAATTCCGGGGTTTTATGGAAATATTTGCACACATTTTACCATTATTCTCGTTAAAGGAACTCCAAAGTATTTAAAAAGCAGGTGTAGGCGAGCTTATATGTTCGTTTATTTAGGTTTTCTGCATTTTGAAAAACTATTTTGTCGTTTATTTTCGCCAATTATGTTGTGGAAAAGGCCCAATGTCATATACGCTAAACATAGACAGCTGACCTTTCAACCATGAATACATTCGGATGTAATGATGTCTGCTTTTTACATACAAAAGCAGAGAAAGTACCAGGTGTAATGAGGTTGCCATTTTGAGAAATTGTTAATCTTGATCGCCAGCGGCGCCGGCGCCTGTTGTTACAAAAAATACCTGGATGTAAAAAAATATATTCAGGTCAGAGATGAAAATGGTAAATCCTCTAAATTTACAAAATCAGCATATTTTATCGAGTATTATTTGCATGTCTGTGAAGCAAATGAAGTAACTGCCTAGTTAGTCCGAGTTTCCTCTGACATTTCCCACCCTATTTTAAAATAGCGTGGGAAGTTTAGGTCAGAGAAAACTCAGACTACTGCCTATGAGGATTATGTTGACCTGCGATTGAAAACCGTCTGCAAGCTATGACCTGAAAAAATATAGTTATCTTCAAGTGTAAAGGAATATATTCATTCAAATTTACATAATATGTAAAATGTATCATAGTAATGCGATTGGAAATAGGAATCTATTGGCGATTTTAAGAATTTTGTATCCCATACCTTTGGCCACCTCCTCGCGTCGAAAATGAAAGTAGGGTGCATGTCATATGACTCGCATATGACTCGACTACCTCCGTATAATACGGAAAAGTCGTCACCAGGGGCATGCTCAATTGGTATGTGCCAAGAAGACAACCATGGCATATTTGTGTCATTTGATTGGAATTCTATATATTCAAAGAAGCATATCAATAGATGCATATATTTCTCCATATTTAGCATGACAAAATGTGCAATAAGCAATTTCAATATATCATTAAAAACTTGCTATTAGGGTGTGTACATTAACGCCTCTTTAAAGATGGGAATGACAGAATTTGAAACACTTTAGAAGGGAACATTAAGAAAAAGTCCTGAATGCAGGAAATTTGAGCTTGTTATGTTTCTTGCATGCTAGAAATCTAGAAATCCTCACATATCCATCAGGTTGGGAAGCTTGCAGAGAAAAAAGTCCTGAGAAACTATGAGAGATCGCCACAGTTGATTGAATGAATGTTCATAATCTTGATACCTCAGGATATATCAGGATTATTTTTAAGACAAGAAACTGCAGATTATTTCACCAGGATATCTCAGAATGTCACATGATAGGACTGTGATATTTTTTTTCATGCATCTGCCTCAAGATATATTTCTGTAGGGGTATAGCACATGGAAGACATAGAATTTGATAGTTCTGCAGTAGAGAAATAGATGGTTTACAAACACAAATCTATTTTCTTCTATAAAACTGATACTGAACTATATTAGCCATTTTTATAAAAATGAACAACTACTGGTTACAACATACCAGTTGTAGCATCTTTCAGATTTTACATCAAAGTGAAAACAGCTTAACTACAGCATGTTGCAAATTTGTTTCTTCCAGATTGAAATGATAATGTTTTTACAGCATAACTGCACCATAAATGCAGTATTGTTAAAATTTTCCATGTCATTCATACACATGTAACTTTAGGATGACTGCAGTATGTACTTTCAGTAATATAGCAGTATATTCTGGGACACTGAATTGTTGTGAAATTATAAAAGTCATACAGTTCAGCATGACTGCAGCTTGCAAATTCAGCATGTCACAGCAATTCATCATGGAATACAGACTTGTGATATTTTTAAATCCATTTAGCATGGCTGCATCAAGCATATTCAGCAGTCCATGCTGGAAACAAGCATAAGTTAGTGTTTATGCTGGAAATGTACTGCAGTATTGCAGCATAGATGCAGTATTTGTCCAGCACAAGTACAGTATTTACTGCACTTTCAATGCATACTGCATTTCTGTAAGGAATATACTGTACCATGCTGAAAGTAACAGCTTGCCAATATAACCCTTTGTTATTTATATATATCCTCGAGCTAGAGTCCCAAGCCAATAATACTGTTTAAGCTATTTGAGGTATGCAATTATTTGTATTGTTGTAATAATTTAATCATTAATTCCTGAGTAGTCAAATCTAATATCTTTTTATCCATTCAATTAATCTGTCATTTTCAAGTAAATCATATAATTCATGCCAGAAAATGAAGTAATTTGATTATGTATTAATAGTCTCCAGTCATTAAATTTTACTGAATTAAGTTATTTTTGTTTAAAGTAGCCATATAAAAATGAGTAATTATTAAGTCAAAACTAGTAATCAGGTTGTAAAGCTTTGACTAAAATAAGTAAAAGAATTACCAAGTAATTTATTTTACTGCTTCATGATGACTATCTTTTGCAAGTAAAACATGTTAATAAAAAATGCTTGAAAATTAAGTAATTTGATTACTTAGTAATAGATTTAAGTAATTTATTTTGCTGAATTAAGTAGTATATGCTAAAGTAAGTAATTCCAAGTAAAAGCGAGTAATTAGCAAGTAAAAGCTAGTAATCAGGTAGTAAATCTTTTATTTAAATCATTTGTAAATAGAAATTACAAAGTAATTTATTTGTTTGAGTGTGTTTTAAAACTTACATTCACTCATTTAAGTTACAAATTTTGTTAGCAGCATTACATTTGCAAAATGTACATGATACAAAGATTCAGTTCGTAGCTGTTGTACAAGTGACTAAGTCCAAATTTACATCTAACTTTACTCTCGCAAAAACTTGGTCTGAAATTCTGCCTTTTATTTAGTCGATGTAAATGACTACGTTCTTCATTCTGCCTAAATGTTGGTTAGAAAATAAACTAAGTCCAGATTCCTTCTTTCATATAATAGATGCAAGTGACTAAGTTCTTAATTCTGCCTAGATATTTGTCTGAAAATAAACCAAGTCCAAAATTATGCCCCAAGATGTCTTATATAGCAGGAATTTTGGCAAAAGTCCGTGTTACAGTTAGACAGACTCTAGATGGATTTTCCATTGACTTCTCCAATTTCCCATGTCCACCTACGTTTAACCAGATTTCTAAATTTTTAGGCAGATTCCGCCTGGAGTCAGCTTAAGTTCCTGGTGGAATCCGCTTAGTTGTTTCATATGGGTTGTCGGTAAGTAGGAACTATTTTACATTTTTCTAATAATCATTGAAGTTTTTATTGTCATGAATTCAATATCATAATTATCTCAACGTTATCATCATCATCTGATGATGATGTTTTTGATGTTAATTGATGATGCAAAAATGTGCTAATTCAAATTCTAATCATACAACATTTCATTAAATTACACTAGAGTTATGAAAAAATAGCCATCACTAAAATGATTGACCTGCTCTACCAGCCATAGCTATTACAAATGGAAACTGAACATAATTTTATCTCAATTAACCTTGACCTGTAATGATTTGACTCAATATCATTATGCATAAACCAAATCAAAATCTAAATTCTGGTCACCCTGAGTTTTGAAGTTTAGAGTGCCCATGAAATGGAAAACTGTCCATGCTATGCTATTCAACTGGAAGGGGATGTATGTGTGTGTGTGTTTGTGTTACAAAAATTGCAATTTCAGTGCCAGCAACATTGACAATATACCTACTGGCCTGAAAACGTTATCTTGATATGACCATCCATTCATGAAAAGTAGCGATCACCAGATTTTCAAGATTACTGCTGTGACAGCCATATCGGATGTCTGAGCAGCAGCATTTTCATTTAGGACCAACTAGACCTTAGGATGAATGTGTAAGTAAGTTTCATGGCAATCCACCATGTAGCTTTGGAGGAGTAGCAAAAACAAATTTGTGCTAACGAACGGACGGATTTCAGATGATTGACAATAGGTCATTCCAAAAGCTCTTCTGGTATATGACCAGTAGAGCTAAAAAAAAATATACTCATTTCCAATCAGCCAAGTAGATTAATTTATTTATTACATACAATTCTACAAAAGCCATTGCTGTGAATACGGTGGTACAAGAATCTAAACTATTCAGTCATCAAAAGGTACAGGTATTTAGAAATATATTTAAAAGTAGAAGAACATAGTTCATGAACGAAATGAAGTGTTTATGGAATGTACAACTCATTACATTTGATCTCAAGAGAACGGTGCACTGCCTTTATTCAGAGCCCTAATCAAATGTGCTCAGTTTTGCATAATGATATTTTTTAAGCAATGACTGTTTCAAAGTAGCCAAAGTGGCAGCCATATTAGATGTAAGATCAGCACCATTTTCAGTTTTCATTTATGACAAACTAGATATTGTTAGACATCTTTTCGTGAAAACACCATGGTAGTATGACCATCCATTCAAGAGGAATAGTGATAATAAGATTTTCAAGATAGCTGCCATGGTGGCCTGTTAAATGTCAAATTAGCACCATTTTCTTTTAGGACCAGACAAACATCATAAAGTCTTTTGGTGAAAACCCCATATCAATATGACCATCCATCTAGGAGGAGTAGCAATAATGACTTTCATGATGGCCACATTGAAGGTCAGATCAGTACCATAGTAATTTAGAATCATGTAGATATCATAAGAAATCTTCTGGTGAAAACCCCATATTGAAATGACTTTCCACTGAGGAGGAATAGCAATTACCAGATTTTTAAGATAGCTACCATGGCAGCCATTTTGAATGTCAGATCTGCACCATTTTCATTTAGGTCCAACTACATATCACAAGAAGTCTTTTGCGGAAAACCCATATCAATATGATCATCCATCTAGGAGGAGTAATGATATAACAAGATTTCAAGATGGGCATTGTGGCAGCCATACTAGAGGTCAAATCAGCACATCTGGTGGAAACCCCATGTCAATATGACCTTCAGTTCAGGAGCAGCAATATCATTTTCAAGATGGCTGCCATGGTGGCCATATTGTATATCAGATTGGCATAATTGTTATGTACAGTCAACTAGACATTATAAGAAGTCTTTCCAGAAAATCCCATGTAAATATGACTTCCTGTTCATCTGAAGTAGTGATAACAAGGTTTTAAGATGGATACAATTTGGATGTCTGAGTGGCACCATTTTTATTTTGGGCAAACTATACATCCGAAGAAGTCTTCTGGTACAAACTCCATGCAAATATGACCATCTGTTTAGAAGGAGTATCAATATGAAGATTTTCAAGCTGGTTGCCATGGTGGCCCTATTGGATGTCACACTGGCACCATTTTCAACAAGAAATCGTAAGAAGTCTTTTAGTGAAAACACCATGTTGACATGACCATCCATTCAGGAGGAGTAATTATAAGATTTTCAAAATGTCTGAACAGCATCATTTTCGTTTAGGACCAACCAGACCTTGGGAATAATGTGTGTAAAGTTTTGGCAATTATCCGAGTTGATTATGAGGTGTAGCAGTAACAACCTTGTGCAAATGGATGGACGATGGACAACAGGTGACAGATGATGGACAACAGACCATCCCATAAGCTCTTTTGGTCTATGATCAGAGGACCTAAAAATTAAAAATCGATATTTTGTCCTTCAACAATTGTTTAACACAAGTCATTTCCATGAACATGTTTCAAGTTAGCTATTCATTACCTGTTAATAACAACTGAAAGTATATAAACTATAATGACCATATGCATGACAGTCATGTACATACCCTCATGAAAATCAGGTCCTTTTTGAGTCACAGAAAACAAATATTTATATGAAAAGCATTCTGAAGATAATCAGAGGACTGTTGCTACAATACATATACCTTTTCTTAATTATTATTAGAATCCTGTGTAAATATTATTATGCAGTAATGTAAACTTCAAATGAAGCATGGAAGGAAATCAAAATTGAACAAGAGTAACATAACACCACATTATACACCCACCCCATCTTTAATAGATTCTATAATCAGTTGGATTCTTCCTAATCCCATATGCAAGCAATCCAGAAAGTTTGGTATAGGTATGTAACTTAGAACTAATGTTGTGTGAAAACCATCCTTACCATAAAATGGAAGCCATTCACAAAGTTTGGTACAGGCCAGTGATGTAAAACTAATGTTATTATATTAAAACCAGTTTTCTTCTTTCAGTCTACAACCTTGACCTTCTATATGTTGACCCAAGTATCGATAGGATTCTTCTTCGCCCCAAATGCAAGTTTCCCTCAAAGTTTGGTCCAAGTTAGTGATTATGATGTTATTGTGCAGAAAGCATTTTTCTTTTTTCAGTTACAGTGATCTTGACCTTTGACCATTTGATCCTAAAATTGATAGGATTCTTCCTTACCACAAGTGCAAGCTATCCACAAAGTTTGGCCCAGGTATGTGATGAATAAAACGTGTTATTGTGCAGAAATCAGTTATCTTCTTTCAGTCACAGTGACTTTGACCTTTGACATTCTGAGCCCAAAATGAATGGGGTTCTTCCTTACCCCAAGTGCAAGCCATACATAATGTTTGGTTCCGGTGAGTGATGTCGAATTGATTTTAATGTGCAAAAACCATTTTACTTCTTTCAATCACAGTGACTTTGACTTTTGACCTTTTAACCACAAAATCAATTGGTCTCTTCCTTATTTATTGGATGCAAGTCATCCACAGAGTATTGTATCTGTAAATGGTGGAGTTATTGTGCAGAAATGAAATTGGTAACAGATGTATGGATGGGTGGCAACATCATAAAATAATATGGCAGGTGTATAAAAAGGTACTGATGACAGCAAAATTCAACTGCACTCCAAGTACTAACAGGAAAAAAAATGCATTGTTTGGTATTTGTTAAAATTGCAATGATATGGACTGGCTTTTCCTTTGGCACCATCAAATCATAAAATAACTGACTATTTAATGACATTATGGCACAACACTGCTAAAATCTACTTCCTGAAATAAATGTTTGAGTTCTATTATGAATAAGAACATAATTATGGTAAACTTAAAGCAGTAAACACATTCTTCACATAACACAGATACGACAACTGTATAGCAACAAATTGAAACCCATCTTGACATATTGGAGCTGCTCCAACAATAGTGATTTACTTAACATATTTTGTTGCTTTTAATGTAGCTTACTCAAAGCAATAAGCAGATCTAATACTACTTTAATATTTACATCTCATCTTTTTATTGTATTACTCACTTATTCAAAGTAATATATCCATATATAAAACAGAATAAAACAGACATACAGTACTTTTGTAAAACAAAATTATAGATAACACCAATCAAGAAATTTTTTAAGTGTAAACTTCAAGCTGGTAAATATTAAAACCTTTCAGCCATCTTAGAACATGCAAAACAGTAGTTGTTAGTCTCACACATGCCAACTAAACAATGATACAGAAATAAAGCATCACATAATTAAATCCAGGTGAATTTAATGAAGCTATTTAAATCCCATATATTTGGAAGCTTCATGCAAAATTCCTGGAAACAAGTATTTTTAATTAATGTTTATAAATTATTACAATAAGGCCCAGAGCTGAATGTCAAGTCCAAGCTTTAAGCATTGCTGTAAACCCTGTGGCCTTGACACTGGTCAAAAGAATGAGTTAGTGTGTGTTACAGAATGTTTTCAATAAATTGTCTTTTCTTCATAATGTAACATCTCAAGTATGCCTTAAATGGTTTATAAAATATAAGCAAATGAAAAACCAAAACAATGTACATTGATGACCTTGACCATTGACCTCAAAGTAAAAGGGACAAGTGAGTTTGTTGCTGAATGAATTGTCATAATGATTCATCTTAATATGAACCAAATCTATCACAGCATTTAGGAAATATAAACAAATGAAACACTTTACCAAAACCTTAACACAAATCTTTTATGACTAAAACCTTGACACTAAAGTCAAAGGGTGAAAGAGTGTGCTGCAAAATGTTTTGCCTTTGCTCCATAATGATTCATCTCAAGCATGAACAGAATCAGTTAAAGTTTATGAAAATATTATTCAACTTTAAACAAAATCACAAAAAAATTGTTTAATCATTAGTCTATCATTAATTTACAACCCATATTATTTTACAAACATGCTGAAAATTATACATTTGCATACAATAAATATCAAAACCTTAATTGTTACTGCTGGTTGCAATAACATACTCTATGGTATGACTAATTCGTGTGAATGTGGGTGTTTTTCTTATCTATTAAAATAATGCATGGGACATTCCACTTAGATCTTCCATATTTGTAGTCTGATACAAAAGGACCCATACTAATAAAAGCTTAACTTACATTTGTGATCAGATAACAATTGTGTACATTTTGACATTTGTGACAAAAAGAATTATATTGTTTCAGCCACTTTGTTTAGTTGTCGATTTTGTATTAATCTTTCTCATGTATCAATAATGAAGGAATTTGTGAATTTTGCGTTAGTGAAGCCAAAATATATGGCAGTTAAATCATATACAAATATACCAGCCCAGCAAGCTGTGTCACAAATGTATTTTTGGCTGCTATGCCCATTACCCCATGACTATTTATCAGATAACCCACCTCAGATTGATGTCATGTGAATGGCATGAACTTGATTGTAGTTATTAATATATTTGCAAGTCAAGCATGAGCTTATTCATGTCCACAGCTTCTAATCCGACTTTACATAAACTCTGTGTTTTGTAAAGACTCTAGATTCATCATGTAACAGCAAACAACAAATTTACAACACCAGTGCATTATAAGCTAAAATTATCTTTCTAATATCTTGTCTTAAGACATACTTCAGATTTAACATTGGAAAAATGTTTTATTCAAATATGGTATACTTTGAGAAAACAAGAGAGTATGTTATTACAGGGTATGTATGTTTAAAAAAAAAAAATTAACTTTTAGCAATAGATATGGCGCCTAATATTTTTAATAATTGTCCTTAACTTTAAATTAAACTATTCATTTGTGCAACAAAAAAAAAAAAACAACAAAAAAACAAACACACCAACCAGTTGGTTGTATTGCTCAATTGATGTTAATCAGTGCCAAAGTCAATTTGGATTAAGATGTTGGTAAATCAAAAATACCAGTTAACTGTAGATATCTATTAATAACTATGGTTACAGCCATTGCCACTTTTCTCAGGTTCCATCCTAATACTGTATCCTACTATTTTTGTGGGATACCAATTATTGTGGATTTCACATTCACTACAAACCATGAATTCAATATTTCTGTGAAAACAATAGGACCCTTCCTCAATCCATTAGTTTAGGTACCAACAAAAATATGATTTTTTGCCAAGCCATGAAAACTTATACATGCAACTATAAATGAATTTTCAAAACAATACTTGGAAAGAAGACAGACAATATCCTTGAAAAGAGGCATATGTACATCAAATCCTAAAAATAATATTTAAAAGCACCTATCACATTCTTGATGACTCAATAGCATTTACTGATCATGAGTTCCTTCAAAAGAGATATAGTGCAATCATATTTTATACAATTCACTCAAAATATCTGATATTATCTTAACTATTACATTTGTAAGATATCCAGGTTTGGATGCACCTTCTGTAAATGGAAATAAAATTCCTACATAATCATGTTAATTCAAGCTGGTTTGACTGTACAACTGTGCTGAAATACATATCAGAATTGCATGTGCTTCCTGAGTGAAGGTTTTTATCATCCAAATAAAACTACTTTTTTATAGATACTTCTTTAATAGTTTTTGGGAAAACTTATTATGTTAGAAAAATGATCCTTAGACCTAGAAGGTATGTTAATATTCAAACTGCTCCCTGAATAAGTATGAACTATGAACAAAGCAAACCCTGCATGTACAGTCCTTATATTAATACTAGAAAGGTGTGTTTTCTGTAAACAAGAAATTAATGCTCACAAGTTAGTTTTTATTTCATGATATTGTAAAATTCAAACATCTGAAAAGTTAAAACACAGAAGATTATTAAGAAAAATAATGCTGTTTTTATAAATTTGAACTTCAACTATTTCTCAAAATCAGATTTTAACAAAATTCAAAAATGTGTTCCAATACTCAGGGTTTAAATATTGTCTGTTAAAAAATAAATGACATAGTATCATAAATTTTAAATGTAATGGGTATATCTCATATATTCACTTGATTTCCAAAGGCAGGGAATAGTTAATGTCAATGAGAATAGGTCATTGGATCAATGTATATACTTCTCAAAGTTTTTGAGGATTCTGGCTCATATTACAATATTACAATCAAATCTTAAACAATAATTTACATAAAACAGAGAGTGCTGCAAGGTGGTAAGGTCTGTTATCATCAACATCTTTTAGCATCTCATAGGATTTCAATTACTATTCATCAGCAAATTACACAGCCAGTGTGTTATCATTCTTTTTCTCAGTAATTTATCTTTAAGGAAAATCTTTAAAGTTCCACATGGGCTGCAGAAGATGGTGTTGATGCTTAAGGTTAACATTTAAAATTCCTACACAAAATTTAGTTTTTACAGACTCTGTCTATATTTTATTAATGTTCATATCCCTGTATCGACAAGAGGCCATTCACAAGACCAAGACCAGCAACGAATTTAGACCCTGATGCGAATGAATTCGATTTTTTTTAGATTTTTTCCAGCATTTTTGATTCAGCTGATTGTAGTAGAGACCAATCTCTATTCAAGACGAAAGCAGGAGTTTGTTCAAAGGTGTTTTGTTAGTTTTTAAATGTTCAATGGAGAATTCTAAGGAAGAAAGGTAAGTAAAGTGTAAGGAAAATATACCTGTCTTCTTGCAGTTTTCTCGTGAGGTTAAAGTTTACAAGAGAGATGACAAATGGAATTTCTGTGTACATAAAAAATAGACTTATTTCATGTGTTGAAGGTTTTAATTATTCAGTGTGAATTCATAATGGGATTTGTGGATTATTAATGACAAAAGAAGCAATTTGTCAAGTAAATCCTTCTTTTTACCTTTCTGTACCAGTGTTTTTTTCTACATGTTACATAACATTTATAGCATTATGTACATACTTTTATTGTGAACAACTGTGCCAAATTTCAGCTTAATTGAAGGAATACAAAGCAAAATATAACTAATTTATTTAATGCTGCCCTAGGTGATCCCTCTGCATGTATGCTGTAGGGGAATACCTTGCTGGTTGGTTCAGGGGTAATGAGTTAAAATAATTGTTTTTTTACACTGGTTTTGTCTTTATCTTTCCAGTTTCGCTTGTTTATTTTTAAAAAGTGCAATTGTGACTCACTGATGTTGCCCTTTCAGGCGAATCTGACTTGCAAAATACACCTTGACTTATTGGAGGGTGAAAGAGAAATTAGCTTCTTACAGCCCTAAAAGCAAAAGGGGGGGGTCGACTTATACTCGAGACGACTTATAATCAAGTATATATGTTACCTTTTGGCCAACAGAAAACCAAAGGTATTTCTTGTGAGCGGGAAAATGGGGATGTTAAGGTATGCATTCTGGAGGTCAATGGAGACTACCCAGTCCAAGGGCCTTATGGCAGTCCTGACCAAGGCTGAAGTTCCCATTTTAAACCTTTCTCCCTGCTGAAATTTGTTTCAGGTGGTTAGCGATTATGAGTCGAAACTTTCTCCCATTTTTGGTCACCAAAAAGATCCGGGGATAGAAACCCGGAGTTTAGGCATTTTCCACCCTCTCGACTGCACCGTTGAGTGTAAGCTCCCAAACCACTGCTGAGTGCAGGAGCAGCATATTTAAAAGTGAGTGGGCCCAAGAAAGCCCCTCCCAACTCGAGAGAATCCTAGTGCACTCAGGCCCAGAAGGCCTCAGACATAAGTCGGGTGGAAGATGACATTAAACTTCATTCACCCCCTTATCAAACACCTAGGTTTCCTCCTACTCCAACACCTGATCCGACATGTGGTAACGAGCATGGGACCTTAAAAGAAGGAAGAATCCACTGCAACCAACCCTTCTGGAAACTCATTAGAGTCCATTAGAATGGAAAGGGCTTTGTCCTCAACCTCCTCCGGAGGCAAGACAGGACAGTCCTTCCCAGTATCCCTATCTAGACAGGGTGACACAGAAAGTGGTTTTTCATCATCCCATAACCACTCACTGGAGACAACAGGCCTAACCTCCTGTACTAGTTATCCTCTGAGGTGAATCAGATTGCTGATCCCTTCTTGACAGACTTTGACAAGAGTGGCAGCCCACCTCCATTTTGTTGGACAAGACTGGAGGTGATGGAGCAGATACACGGCCTGTCATGTCTGCCATACATTGAAACCAAGCCAGTGACATCCATTATGTTGGGAGGTGGAAGACAACTCACTATTGGGTAGTGGTGATCCCCAAATTCCATAGTGATTCAATGGGAACATAGTGAAGAGGGAGATGCCAATCTGATCTACTTCCCTATTTGGGTGAGCAAAGCCCAGCTACCTATCTCCATAGGGGTTGGACAGTAACAGAGAGACGGGTAGGGGGAGAGGGTGTAATAATCCAATCCCTCTCCCAAGACTGATGATAAAAACCCAGTGTCCAGTTGCTTGATGTGCACTGAAGTGACTGGTTACTGGCACTCATAGCCAAATGCTCGGTAATTGACCAATGCATGGTACCTGGTGCCAGGTGAGCAGCACCCAGGGAGCAGTGACCAATCACAGGTCAATGGTCAGTCTAGCAACAAAGACCTGACGTCGAACCCACCTCAGATTTATCCCTGTCATTAGGAAGGTGTGACTCACTTAAATTGGCCACCGGTACTATACCTACCTCGAGAAGCCACTGCTCATCCCTGCTGGTAAGGCAAGACTCCCACGAAAAGCAAAGGAAAATGAGGAAGATATTCCGTATGTTGGCTATGACAAAGGAATCAGACTGGGATGATGTTATTTTCCTTCCTAGGCCTCCAATTACTAACTTGAGGAGGGACTATTAACTTGAACTGAAGACTTTGCATCCTGGATAAGGAAAGCAATGCAATAGTAACAGGTATTTCATTACAGCTATTAAAAAATATTTGTCTTCAACAAAATGTCTAAACTTAGGCATTGTTTTTACAAGAAGTATGTATTTATTGCAGCAAAATCAATTTTATAAACAACACACAATTACTTAAAAATATCTGTAATTATGTAGAGAAGATGTGAACCTTAATTATAAAACTGCACATAGTTTATGATAGCCTGCAATTGTACATTGTTTCTAACATCAATGCATCAGATCAAAATGTTTCCCAAGTTATCTTCATCCACTCACCACTTACATAATTATAATTATAATAGTATCTCAAGATTGTAATAATTCACAAACTAATCTTAATATCATTTTTGCCACTTAGCATGTTATTTGTTATATTTCTATTTGATACTCTTTCCCCAGTTATACAATTCTAATTATTCATTTTAATTCCTAAGGTGTATTATTTTGCTCATTTTAATAAACTGTTCTATTGAAATGCATGCATCTTGTATTCTATTTTTTCCCCCATCTGGTTTGCACTTGCAAAGGGAAAAATTCTCTGTAACCCCAAACCAGAGATTCTCAACAGTCAATATCATGGGTTACCTTTCTTGTTTCTTTCAGAGACAAAAGCATGTTAAAAGAGAATTGATTATATATCATACGAATTGATAACTATTTATAACTGTACTTAATTTTATTGATATGTGCAGATCTGACATATGTAAGCTTGAGAAAGCAAATTCATACATGTAGTAAAATTGTGGAGTGGAAAGTAAAGTTTGGAGCACTTAGTTGTCTATTAGGACTTTAAAAATACATGTCTATGATTTCATGCTAAAAACAATTGGGTTGATTAGTATGAATAAGATGTTTTTTTTACTCATTTTCCCACTCCATTACCCAAAAGTGATACCATGGATGAATGATCTAATTGTATTCACGTGAGGAAAGACCTTGTCAGAATTACTAAACTACACAATATTTATAATATTTAGATGCACTCTCTACATGATTACTTCAATAGTTTGCATTTGTCTGATATAACTTGCTTATAAATTTGAACTGACCATAATTGCTGAACAGCACATAATGGTAGCGATTGTTTCATACATTTTAGTTTATATCCAGTCTAGTCTATATTGAGAGAAACAGTAAGCATGTTAATAAGTGTTATGTCTAACACTGTTATATATGAATGAAATGATATGCAGTATTGTTACAACATAGTGATAATCTGGAATTCATTGGTTACTTGTTTGTTTTAGCTCTTTTTATGGTTGGTGTCTGAAAAACTGGATGGTCCAGTTATCTGGAGTTATAATGGAAATTAAATTTGGAAGTGGTTCAGGAGAAAGCATATTGGGTTATTTCTTATCTATTTATTAACAGCTAAAAGTATAAAATATAAACTTAAAATAATTTCTGACTAATGGCATTTAATATATGTGATAACATAACACACAAAAATCTCAAGCATTTTAATATGGCAATACCATTTTAACGTGTTTAGTTTTGGCTGGGCAATGTCTCGACTATGAACTTCTTTGGCATTTGTTCAAGTCTTGATTGTCTTGCTGGAGGTTGGTTATCCATAATGTGGTTTTGGTTTGTGTCTCCTGAATCCTTTTGAACTATTTATGGCTTGCATTATTCAATTCTGTCTGAAAGGCTAGTTGTGTTAACTGGCACATCTCCAAGAGCATATCCACAAAATGGATTTCTTTTATGGACTGCAGGCCACAGTTTTTGCTGAACTCAAGAACTCCCTGGGCATACATCTGTGCACACAATGGCTTGAGAACTCCAAATATTCCTGAAATTACATGATCATAGAATGTAACTTATCATAATTATTTTATCTAAATTTTCAGTTTAACTACATACACATATACTTCCTATGTCACCCAATATTACACAGACATGTTAATCGAAGGAATTACTGTAAAACTCCATGTGCAGTCTGCAAATCAACCTGCTTGCCTTTGTTTCATCATCAACTGATTAATGCTTATGTGCAGGACTTATCATCCCACTAATTGCATACATATTGTTGTATTCATTTGTTTCTAGCAATACTCCAGTAGTTGTTGATAAACAATCTCCAGTATGTAACCCTCTTTTTTTTGGCCAGCATTCTTAATAATGTTACCATCTTTCATCAAATTCAATTAGCCAATAGAAAAAGAAAAGAAGTTTTTATCCCCCTCTCCCAATACATTTTAATAGCTGTAATATATTACCTTCCACTATTGCATTGCTGAATTTACCAGTCAGGTGGGAGGAGGATGGCCTCAGAAAACTGGCATAAAATTATGTATTTACCCTTGTGGTAGAAGTCATCTCTACTGTAAGCTGACATATGGTTGGGCCTCTTTTTGTGCCGGTACTATTGGGTCCAACAAAAAATGCCTTCGCTCTGGTGTGCTAAAAGATCGAATGTAAAAGGAGATGGTACTATGAGACTGCCAAAGGCAGATCTCACAATATCCTCCAATGAAGAGTGATACAGATAGTCCCAAGAAGTGGCAATAGCCCACGCTTCATGTCCTTTAATTCTCATGAAAGACAGATCTCTCTTAGTGAGGGACTGATAAGCTCTCTTGACGGTGAGGACACTCCAATGGTTGATGCTGATATATCAGTGGAGCTTTTGATAGGTAGGAAGAGATGCTTTCGACCCTTTAGAAGTGGCAAAAGAGAACCTTAAAACCTTAACTGGGCAAAGAAGCCTGTCTTAATCATCCGTAGTACAAATACAACTGAGACTGTGGATTTCAACAGGAAGTGGAGCTACTGACGGGAGCTGTTTCTTAGCCAGAAAACCCATGTTGGCAAAGAAGAGAAACATAGTCATAATTACCGGTGAACCAAAAACAACTCTTTTCCACAAGCCTGCGCGATGCAGTTGGCAACCTTGCTCAAAAACTGGTATTGGCGGATTGATCGCTTGAGATGAGCCAGGTGTGAATTTGGAGAATCTGTGGGCTGCTGTGGAGAAGAGACCCATATGCTGCGACAGCAGGTAACTCCATTGAGTTAATATCATGTGATCTTCTACCGACAGGTCAAATAGGTCGCTAACCCATGACCGTTGGAGCCATAGAGGGGCTACCAGGATGAGCCAAGCAGTTGAGGTCCTGACTTCGTGGAACACCTGTGGAATCAATCTGAAAGGTGTGTAGGCATGTTGCGATTTGACCACCAAATCAGATAGTGGTGAAATTTGGATCCCAGAGAAAACCAAGCTGATACAGGATCCTTGTGTTGTCTCCAGTTTGCCATAAGTAGAAACTGGAGAGGATGCAAGAGAAGTCTTCCGCCGCGGAATTCAGATATCCACAGGAGTGAAAGGTAAAGTCAAGGCGACAATGAAGTCTTGACCAGAAGAGCAGTTTGAAGGGACATGATTTTGTCTGTCATGTCCAGAGAAACACGAACTCGCCCGAGGATGGTGAGGACATTTATCCCTACATACATTAAATCATGAGAATGGATGATCCAATTTCTCTAGGTTCTGAATAAGTCATAGATGGGTCACTGAGGACCGATGGAGGAACAGGTCTTTCAGAAGGGAGTCACTGATATGTGTGCATCAACCAATCAAAGTACTGAAGGATGGGTGTCCATAGGGACCCCCATCACCCTGATAAAAGCTCTGGAAGCTTCAAATTTAAATATCCCCTGGTCGAGACAAAACTGGAGGTATTTCCTGTGTGGAGGCAAGATGGGGATGTGGAGGTATCTGTTCAAACCGGACAGCTCGGTGATAAGTCCGAAACTTTCCGCCCATTTTGGATACCAGAAAAATCAAGGAATAGAAAACCGGAGACTGGGAGGGGGTTGTACCCTATCTACCATGACTTTCTGCAGATGGGTGTTTACTTCTTCCTTTAGATATACCAGGTTTGACTGTCGAAAAGGGTTAGGGGTCCTTGCTGGAGGAATATGCTCCCAGAAATGAAGCTGGTAGCGCTCCTTTAAGGTAGAAAGGACATACATATCGTCAGTGATGCCCGACCCAACCCCTGAAAAGAGGGCTAGATAGGCACCCACAGGAATGTCAGGAGGTAAGGGACACGGCAAGAGAGCCTCCCCCCTCCTTGGGAAAGAGGGAGGAGGCCAAAGTTGTTCTCTCTTGACCTTTCCAGATGCCTCATCTATGGAATGACGGACTTTAGGGAGGTTTGTATTGTGGACGCTTATGAGACTGCGGGGGCTGCGCCAGTTTGAATAACTTGGGAGAAGGTTTGAAAGGGCAGACAGAGCGAGTCCGCTTCTTGGCCTACTTCAAAGGGCCAGGAGAGGCTGATAGAGACTGGTGTTGTTGGTGTCTCACGTCCTGAGATGAAACTGAGGGGATGAGACCTCCAAAGAGAGTCTCTGCCTCAAGAGAAGCAGCCCTTAGAAGGTTCTTCCTGTGGTCCAGGAATACCTCTGAAGTCTCTAAGGCCACATCCCTGCGGAGGTGGAGCAGCTCCACAGAAAATGCAATGGACACAGCGACAGCATGCCTAGACATTTTTGCTAAGGCCTCCAGCAAGCGCTGAAGCACCGCTGTGCACAAGGATTTCTCTTTCAGAATATCAAAAAAAACTGTGGTGTGCGAGGCAATGGTGTCAAGCGTACAGGGCTTAAGTTCCAACGCCTCAAGGGTCTTAACAGGGAGGCAAGCCCAATGTCCCTGCTGATATCCCCACGTCTGATGTGCCAGCATCGGGAGGAGGGGGCTTTAGAAGCCAGTGTCCCGGGTGAGTGTCGCTTAAGGGGAATGTGGGAGCAACATAAGGTCTCAACATGATGCTGCCCCTGATACTCTCTCCAAACTCGAAATAATCTTCTTTCCCTTCGAGCCCAAAGGTTTGGGGCACAAGTCTGGGGAAAGAAAGGAGGTAAACGTCATTTACCGCCTTATGAAACATCCAGATTTCTTCTTCCTCTAATGCCAGACCTGACAAGTTGCAGGCTAGAGATCCAAAGAGGGAGGAGGGACCATCTCCATCGGTTCATCAGCAAACTCTTTCGAGTCAATCAACACAAACGGAACGTATTCTTCCTGTGCTAGCTCCTACAAAGAGGCAGAACTTTCTATCCTATTGTCTCTCTGCTGAGGAAGACATGGGAACAGGAATATCCTCATCCTGTTGCACCGGGGGAGGGGGTGATGGGACTTCCCTTACTATGAGACCTTCTAGATGAATGAGAATGCTTCTCTAGATCTTCTAGAGGGTGAGTATTGGCCCCTCACTTTCATTTGCCACATTCGTCGAAGATGAGATATGTATGTGACCTGTCCTGCCTTGAGGCTAATGTATGATCATCCATGGTACCATGAAAGGAAATGAAGACTCGCTTCCTGGAAAAGGGTCTCCATACATTCCACAGGGATGGAAAGGAAACATACGGAAGTGGGGTCGGGGATGTAGATCTGATCCCCTTCTCTAGTCGGCCTACTACCTCTCCCAATTGTTATTGCTTGGTAGCTTAGATACAGAAGGGGTATAGACCTGATCTCTGTCCCTAGACCAGTAATAGGAATGCATAGACCAATGACTGGTGTTCGACGCCCGGTGACTGGTGCCTAGTTACAGGGCAAAAACCAGCCTGGTGACAACGATCTAATGGATGGGCTCACATCAGAAGTATTTGGGCGAAATCATCATGCGACCTACTCAGGAAGGCGAGATTTGGTCGTCACCTTCAGCGGGACACTACCCTTGAGAGGTTGCTGCTCCTCCCTAACAGAAGGGCGTAACTAACTCTCGTGTTATTCCGCCCTTGGAAGAGACCCAGGACCGAACCCTAGCCAACACTGACAACAGTTTGATCATCAGGGGTTCTTAGTGTCTTATTATTCTCATTATTATTTTCATTATTATCATTATTCCCCTGAGGGGGATAGTCCAATGAAAATGAGGAGGAAGAAGGGCCTTTCTTCCTCCCCTTATATGTGGGGCGACATTCCGCCAAGTCCTACACATAGTCGCTTTACATTATCGGACATCCCGAATGTACACATCTCGTGCATGCTAGGCAAGTGGTGTGGGTATCCTGTGGTGCTTTCTTATGCCCCCACTTTCTCACACCTTGTGACATTTTTTAAATTTTGAAAGAGAGTAATTATGTAAAAAGACAAGCAATCCGGAACTGAAAACGGGAAGGAAATACTTTACCCAAGCAATGGGAAAAAGGGTCGAACCACATTATATCAAAGCACCGTTGAGTAAGCAAGGTGCGAAAAAAAAACAATATTAACTATCAAGAAAGCTTATTGCACTCAATATAGAACGGACTATGGGGATTAACACTCGATCGATACAAAAATGAAAAACAATTGCCGAAATACATTAAAAAAGTCAAGTTTTATTGTGTACAAACGTCCAATAAAAAGAAGATGAGTAACCCGGATGGGTCCTATGATGTGGTAGCCAGACTGCAACTGTGTTCTGTCAGTTCTAACCTTCTAGAAAATTCCATATTAATTGGAGGAGGGGGACTTGCTACTGGAAAATATAAGCAATGCAACAGGGCAGATATTGTATTACTGCTATTAAACTGCTAGTTTGCAGCTAACTAACATATAACAAGTAGTTAACAATAGCTGCTTATCAAAATTTGAGCAAAACCAGTTGAGAATTTTTGGTTCACTGGAAGAATTTTCTCTCAAACTAGATGGCAGGAGATTTAATCCGTTGGCGGCCCCAAATTTTTTTGTTGAAATATCTCAATTGAAAATTAGTAAGCCTTATTTCCATATGTTTTTCCTTATTCCATTCACATGCGTAACATTTTACTAATATAGGAACCTAATTCTAATTTTTCCTTACCAACAGTCATCTTAATAATACAAAAGCTTGGCATTGCTTTTAATTGCATTTAATTATAATTAAGTCAGAGTCCAAAACTGGACCCAAATAGTTGGTCAAATTGCCTCTCCCCAGCCAGTTTAGAGCAAGGTTGGCGAAAATAGGAAGAAGTGGGCTTAGAAAGTTAAAAGCATCACTTTAAAATAATGTGTTTGCATATTTTCATGTCTGATTATTAAAATGCTTATGAAAAGTTTTTACAAATATCTAAACTTTTCTTATTTTGTTTCACCACAGTTGTTGTATAACATAAAGCGGCAACCTCGAACATAGATTACGGTCGAAAATCCGCAACAGCTTTCATGGTACAAGTCCACTTTCCATATGTCTATATGATGAAACATTAGTAATGGCCCTGGATACGTTGACTAAATCATAACTTGCTTCAGAGTGGGATAGAAAACTTAAATTTTTCACTTGTTTTTTTAAAGAATCCTATGCGATGTTTCGGTGGGAATTCCGTAGATTGCAATGTAATTTCAGGTGTTAATGTACGTCAAATTAGCACCAAAATTTACTACATAACATAGGACTATCTTTGTACCTTCCTTTTTGAAGGGAAAATTGACAAAAAAGTTGATGTTTTACTTTGATTATTACTGCACTGTATTGAAACAAAATGAGGTGGGGGTAATTTGGTAATGTTGTGAAATCAATGCAAGTCAAAGTGAGCTTCGCTATTGGGAACTGTTTAGGTGAAAGGACAGACTATATGATGACTATTTCACCCAAACACACCCTAGCGTGAACCCTGTAAATATTCGGATTCTCCAACATATGTACATTGTCCAAAAGCTGACAAGGAAGCAGACAGCTCCCCATTTTCATAGCGATGGATATTCCTTCCATAATTACATTTTTTTTACTAGCCGTTCAGATAGTTGATATTGATAATGATCAATACATACATTTTGTGCTTTGATTCACCACATTGCCTGAGATTTTTCTGCCATGATATGCTAAGAGTCACATGGTCAAGTCTGAAATGCTAAATCATGTTTTCTTATTTTTATGACATTCTATTTCATGCTTCTTTTTTTTGTGAAAATGGAATATAGTTTTATATAATATTTAGTATTCAAGTTTGTTGACTTGTGTCTGCTTGTAAATATGCTGGAAAGATTCCTATCCTTTAAAACGCAGAAATTTAATACGACATGAAACTGACTATTGGTATCATATGATCACAGGGCACCTTTATTCCAATAACACCTGTAAGTAACAAACAGAATTATCATAATGCAGCCTAAATGAATATTTTATCAGATGAATAAACATATATATATTTGTTTCATATTAAGGACTTGTTATAAAAAAGCTATTTTTTATACCAAGAATACAACAACAACAACAGGAACTTCTACTACAACAACTATTTAAAAAGGTATCTTCTCTACAAAACAAGAACGAAATTATATAAATAATTTTGGTTTATGATATAAATTTTTAATCTGCTATAAAGGAATGTCTGCAAATGAACTGAAACAAATATTATGAGTGATGAGGGATAAGACGTGATAAATCATCAGCCTAGATGTGTTAAACATACCCAAAAATACTTGTTTCGCGATGAAAAATTCCAAATTCTAGAGATGGGGACCCCACAATCGTATTGTTGGAATCATCCCTGCAGTGCTTCAAAAACAGGATAACCCTATGCGCAGGATCTGTCAAAACCTTACATGAGCTCCTTATACTGAAGATGTCCACTTTCCAAGCCATTTGATCTGGTACTGGGGCGATATCCGAGCTGACAGGGGTTCCCTATGCAGTATCCAGTTCGCCAAATGATGAAACTGGATGGAGCATGTAAAGTCTTCCTAGAGGGATAGGTAAAGGCAAGCTGACGAGGTCTCGGCTCGACAAGCTGCCAAAAGAATCAGGATTTTGTCTATCTTGTCCAGTGGACCACAAACACGCCCCAAGATTGGTGAGGGAGTTCATCCCCATATAAACAAAATCATGAGAAGGGATTAGCTTCGATTTCTCTAGGTTTGGAGTAAGTCCTAGCCAGGTCACCGTAGACCAGCATCGGGGAAGATCATGCAATAGGGATTCTTCCAGGCATGTGTGCAATAACCAGTCATCAAAAAACTTAAGAATTAGGATCTCCAGAGCCCTCAGGTTGGCGGCAATTACTCCCAATACCCTAGTAAAATCCATGGTAGCCGAGGCTAGGCCGAACGGCAGGGCTCTAAAGTCAATAACCTCCTGATCCAGGCAAAACCACGGGTATTTCCTGTGTGGAAGAAAAATTGGGATGTGAAGATACACATCCTGTAGGTCGCTGGAGACTGCACAATCACCAGGCCTTACAGCATTCCTGACTGAGGCGGTAGTCTCCATCTTGAATGGTTCCTCCTGAAGAAACTCGTCTAAGGCGGAACGATGACAAGTCAAAACTTCCCACCTTTTTTTGATACCAGAACAATCTGGGAGTAGAAGGCTGGAGACTGGTCTTTTTCTACCCTCCCTACTGTGCCATTCCACAAAGGGTGTGCACCTCTTCCCTTATCAGAAAGTTTTGACTAGTGAAAATGGATGTTGGTCCTTGAAAGAGGCAAGTAAGTAGTCCCGGAAACGAATATGATAGCTCTCCTTTACAATAGAAAGGATACACATACCTTCTACGATTCCTGACCAAACCTTAGAAAAGAGGGCTAGCCAAGCACCCACAGGGATGCTGGGAAAAGGGATGCCTAGCTGGTGAGGAAGCAAATCCCTAGGGCCTCCTCCCACCCCTTCCTCATCATCTAGCTAAAGATGGGTGAGGGGGAGGCTTGAATGGGTGGTCGCTTCCCGGACTGTTGAGGATGCATCCTCTTAAAGAATTTAGAAGAAGGGCGGGAAAGGCACTTAGGATGAGATGGCTTTTGGGGTCATTTTGCTTGGCACCATTTTCATTAGGGACAAAATAGACATCATCAGAAGTTTTTAGCTGAAAACACCATGACATAATGATCATTCATTCAGGGGGAATAGTGACAACAGTCATTGCTGCAGCCATATTGGCTGTACAACTGGCACCATTTTCATTCAGGACCTGGTGAAAACGCCCTGTCATAATGATCATCCATTCAGTGGGAGTAGTGACAATATGACTTTCTGTTCAAGTAGAGTTGTGATAACAAGATTTTTAAGATTGATGCCATAGTGGCCATATTGAATCATAAGAAGTCTTTCAGTGAAAACCTCATGTTGATATGACCATCCATGCAGGAGTAACAATAACAAGATTTTCAAGATGGCCACATTGGTGGCCATATTGGATGTCAGATCAGCATCATTTTCATTTAGGACCGACTAGACATCATAATAAAACTTTTAGTGAACACCCCATGTTGATATGACCATCCATTTAGGTGGAGTAGTAATAACAAGATTTTCAAGATGGCTGCTGTGGTGGCCATACTGGATGTCAGATTGGCACCATTTTCATTTAGGACCAACTAGGCATCATAAAAAATCTTCAAGTGAATACCCCATGTTGATATGACTATCCATTCAGGAACAGTAACGATAACAAGATTTTCAAATGATGTCTCAGCGACACCATTTTCATTTAGGACCAACTAGACCATGGGATGAAAGCATGTGTAAAGTTTCAAATCAATCCTCCAAGTAGCTTAGGAGAAGTAGTGATAACAAACTTGTGCTAACTGATGGAGGCACGACAGATGACGGGCAACAGACCATCCCATAAGCTCTAATAGAACTTCATCTAACGGTAATTTACAAAGTAAAAATGATGCATGTAATGAAAATAAATGCTGAATTCATGACATATGACTCAAAGTGATAACAATTTTCTCTTAGATGTCTTTTAAAGCAGCCATATAATGGCTGCAACCGGAAAAAGAATGAAGGTCACTGCAAATGGACCAGGGTCATGGGTTAGACCAGAGATCTTACTTGAAAGTCACCATATGGGGAGGATGATCTCTTCATATGTTTGAGGGTATTTTCCATCTGGAAAAGAGTAAGCTATTCAATAGCAAGAAGTTATGTATTACTGATATTAAAATGATGGAATCACTCTTAGGAAAACTATCTGATATAACGATTTTGTAATCTACATTGTCTATTACTGGTTGAACAGTATGTTCATCTAAACTATATGCATCCTAATAACTCTATACTAAATTATGAGATCCACAAATCTCATACAACAAAAACAAACTCATCTCTCTAATGTATTACTTGCCTGAGCTAATAGCAGGAATTGCAATGGAGGTCACCTTCAGTCTGTTTGCTTCAATTAAACAATTAACAATAGTCTTCTTCAAGTCGTTACAACATCTATCCTTTTCATTTTCCTTGTAGTCATGCCACTGTGGTCCCACAACATGGATGACACATTTGTAGGGAAGTCTGCCTGCTGATGTCACACAACACTGAGTTACAGGGACTGGGCCATATTTTCTGACATACTCTTTTCCTTCCTGATAGAACTCTTTCCCTGCAGCTGTAGCGATGGCAAGGGCAACTCCACCACCATGTTGCAAATTTGTGTTGGATGAATTAACAATACAGTCAACTAGAAGGCTGACAATATTCCCTTGGTAGATACTAACTGTAATTCCTTCCCTTGTGTGGTATGTCTTGGATGTTATGGCTGCCTTGTGTAGAGATATCTGCGAGTTTAATTGCATTGGCACAGGGCTTGCTTCCATCTTGTCAACCTGAGGCAAACTTGAAAAAGACTTACTATCAGCTGGTTGGTTTCTGCCTCTTATTCCTTTTGAAATTATTTTAACCCTGCCAAGTGCCTCTTTCATTTTATGCTTAGCCTTTTCAAAGGTATCTGCATTTACTCCTTCCATTATAATTGTATCACTAGTTCGTTTTATAAATATTTCTGGAAATTCATTTTTGACCAAACTTGCAGCTTTTTCAGCTATATGTTGTTCATTAGACGACAGTATAATTTTCTCGTGGCACCACTGGTTTTTCATCTGAACTGCCTCTCTCTTCAATTCGGAGGAGTCCTAAAATGAATTAAACATACCATGAGTGTCATGCATTTAAAGAAATTAAAATGATGTTTAAATTTTATATTTGTATGTATCCTGATGTTGAACTATTGCAAAATATAATGTCATAGAGTATACATATAACAAACTAACAGTTAAATCTAGTGCAAACAAGATCTTTCATTTCTTTAGTGCTTATGGACTACCTCCCACTCTAAAAGAAATAATCTCACAAAACCCATTCTTATATGTGACAGAAAGTCTTGTCACGATATAAATGCAGACTAAGTTTCATGAAGATCTCTTCAACAGTTTGGAAGATACGAGCCGTGTAGACCATGACAAAGAGACGGACAGAGATTGTTAAAAAAATGGAGATAACTCTTAAAATGCTAAACAGGCTGACCCGATTCTTTAACAAGACTTAATGTCTAGATATGATATAAAAGCATACAAAGTTTCATGAAAATATGGGGGCCATGGTAGCTCATTTGGTAGAGCACTGAACTCATAATCCAAGGGTTGCTGGTTCAATATCCACCCAGGCAAGCCTAGGTCATCTGCCTTGGTCTGTCCTTGGGAAAGGAACTTAGCTCGTATTTCCTTGGCAAGATATAGCCAATATTGTGCTAAAAGTGCTGTCAAAATCCAGGAAAACAAACACATTCATGAAGATACCTCAAATGGCTATCACTCATGTGGGTATCTGAAAAATGTTAGCTTGTGAAAGCAACTTAATACATGAAGTGAAATTGTGGAGTGGAAAGAAAAGTTTGAAACACTTAGTTCCCACATTGCCAATTATGTCTAACAGAATATCAGTGTTTTCGAAAGCATGTTAAAACAAATTGGACTGATTGGTTGAAATAAGATTTTTAAAAAACTCATTTTTCCCTGTTCATTTACTAAAAGTGAACCATGGTTACATAGCCCAATTTTATTCCTATCAGAAAAGACCTTGTCAGTATTACTCAACAACAGGATGTTTTATGATAGTCAGATATACACACTCTATATAATTACTTAAATAATTTGCATTTGTCTGATACAATTTGCTGTAAATTTGAACTGACTAAGATCAGCAAACAGCATTCAAAGACAGCCATTATTGAATTATGCTTTTTAGTCTATGTTCAGTAGGTTCTAAAGAAATATTGGAAGAAATAGTAAACTTTGAAATAAGTGTGATCTCTAATACTGTTAGCTATAAACAAAATGAAATGCGGTCTGTTCACAACATTACAAAATTGAAAATTTGTTAGGCGTCTTTTATTTTGTTAAATTCTGTTATGGTCAGAAAATATATAGGGTAGGCGTCTGAAAAATTGGAGGATTAGTATATTTTGGCTAATGAATAATACAATTTGTAAGTGATTCAGGAGAAAAACATACTGGGCTATTGTTTTTATATATTTATCAAAGGCCAAATATTTTTAATATAAATTTAAAATAATGTGTGACTAATAACATTTAATATATGCAATGACATAAAATAATGAATATACATGTGATAATATAACAACAACAAATAGTTAAACCATTTTAATTTAGCAATACCATTTTAAGGTGCAAGTGACTTTTAAGTTTTGTTGGTCAATAAGGTTACTGGTGTGCATCAGAAACACACAAACAATACCTCCCTGGCTTTAAGCACAACACAGCAAATTAATTCCCAACATTATATATACAATTATTGGTGTGCATCAGAGAAGCACAACAACATTTTGGTTTTGGTTAGGTCCAGCTTGCTTCAAGGTGTTTTGCCAGGAGGCTTTGATTAGTTTTGTTGGGCAGTGAGAATAAAACATCTTGTCTAATGACACAACATGGCAGCGGACCCGGCCTGGCCTGGGAATTGAACCTGGTACACCTGCACAGAAATCCATCACACTAACCACTAAGCTAAGAATTTTCTTTGTAATCTTTATGTTATATGCAAATTCATTCCCAACATTACATAAAATATTTCTTAACTTAAGACTTTTTCTTCCTTTATTTTTATGTTATATTTTTATTTTATGTATTATTTTCAGCTTCAAATTACAGATTATTCAATTTATTTACTATGGTGGATTATTTTGCTAATTTATACTACTTTTGTATTGGAAATTCATGTATCCTGTATCCTATAATTATTATTTGTTTTTTTTAGTTTTAAATTTTTCTCAAGGGGGAGAACTCTCTTCACAACACATAAACCTGTGAATCTCAACAGACCTGATTACAGGTTAATTCCCTTGTTGTAACATGCAAACTGCTCTGATCTTGGTCTCAACAGTGGAAGCAAGGTCATCCAGTCAGATGCAAGATTACCTCTTTAGTATGTGCGGATCTCACTCATTATCAAACCCATCCAAATTCCTGATGATATATTCCCATATTTCAAGTTTGATCAAATATGGATCATAAATGCCACCCATAGAGTGGTAACAAGCTCAGCCAATATGATGCACGATCACCTCATCAAAATGCATGGATCTCACTCATTACTGAACTCAATTGAGACCTTAATGATATAAGCATATATTCCAAGTTTGTTTAAAATTGGATCTGAAACATGATCCCCAGAATGGTAACAAGGTTAACCAATCTAACTCGAGATCACCTCATCAGTATGCATCAATCTTGCTCATTACTGAACTCATCAGAGATTTTCATTATATAAACCTATATTCCAAGTTTGATTGAAAGAAATAAGGACTCCAGAGTGGTAACAAACAATTGTTGACAGATAGATGCATGATGCACAACAGATGCAGGGCTTAAGTTCACTTGGCCTTATGGCCAGACGAGCTATAAATATGGAGATAACTCTACAAGTATGACTTTCACAAAGCTGTATCTCGTATACAACACAACCTATTGTCATAGCACAAATGAATTGCATGTTTCATGGCAATATCTCAAACAGTTCAGAAGATATTAACCAAAGAAGAGTGTGGAAGTTGGACTCAAAGACAATTGGACAGAATTTGTTAACAAAAATGGTTATATCATTTAAAAATGTTGATCAGAGTCTCTTTTTAGAGGACACAATGTCTACTCATAATAGAAAAGCATACCAAGTTTCATGATGAAGACATTTCAATGGGTTTAGGAGATAATATGTAAACAAAAGTGTGATGGATAGATAGATAAGCTGACACCAGTATATCCACTCCCAACTACAGTTGTGGGAGTTAAAAAGATTGCTTTATTGATTCTGGTCAGATGAACATTACTGATTGGTAATGTTAGGACAAATAATAATTTACATGAGATCTCATATGAATTATTTGTGCAAATGAGTAAATAATCTGGACTACTAGTGGTATGGTATTACTTTTTAAATCTGTTGATTTTATCATTATGTTCTGATATATTCAAAATTAATTCTGTATCAGGTCACAATATATTGTGATATATTTGTAATTTTAAAAAAACTGATGGGTTATAAACTCATAATATGATTAACATGTAGATGGTATCAGTGTACAATTAAAAAGTATATCAAATGCTTTATAGTTAAATCCCAGTATTTTAATAAGAACTCTCCATAAGTGAGTGCTGATAGAACACTCCCTGCTCTAAAAGTACTAATCTAATTAAAGTGCATACTTCTAGGTGACACAAACTCTAGTCATGATATAAATGCAAACCAAGTTTCATGAAGATCTCTCAAAAGGTTTAGAAGCTAAGAGTGTGATGGAGACAGATGGAAACATTTTTTTTCTTCAAAAATGATGATCAACATGATAAAATATAGCCTATTCTTTTAAAGACACAACATCAAGTCATGATACAAGAGCATACCAAGTGTGACATGAAGATATCTCAAATGGTAAGGCAGATGTGAAGTGTAAATACAATTTAGAAACATGGGGAGATAACTCTAAAAGTACTAATCTGACAAATCGAATATCACACAGGACACAGACTCTTCTCATGATGCCAATGCATGCAAATTTTCATGAAGATATCTAAAATGGTTCTTAAGATATTAACTGGAGAAGAGGGTGATGGACAGATCAACACATTTTGTAATAAAAATAGGGATAACTCTTAAAATACTGATCAAGCAGACTATATTTCTTACCAGTCACAATGTTGAGTCATGATATCAAAGAATAGCAGCTTTCATGAAGATTTTGCAAAGGGTTCAGAAGATATTAAGCACATAAAAGTGTGACAGACAGACAGATGCCATGGATGGACAAGCTGACTCCAATATATAACCCCAACCCAAACTACATTTGCTGGGGGTATATATAAACACCAAGGTCCTAGCATTTACTCATAAGCACAACTCCCCTCATCAACACATATAGCCAACAATATACACACAAGTAGGGAGGACGGATGCCATGACAATCTCAGTTAAGTGCCTGGCATAGAGAAAGGCATCAGCAGCTAACCCAGGCTGATCTGGATTGGATTTAAACTCATTTCCCACTAGTTGCAAGTTTAAGCTAATAACTGAGACAACAGTTAGAGTTGCTTAAGCATGAAAATGAGGTCACATGACAAGTTATTCTCCTTGAGATGCATCCACATACCAAATTTTCATAATTTAGGTGAAATATGGCCCGAGATCTTGACGATGTAATGAACAGATAGCTGAAAATACCAAAGTCTCTCCAGTGTGAAAAAAAGGTCACAGTGAACTAGTTTTTGCATGGTTGGGTTACTCTCTTTGAGATGCTTCCTCTTGCCAATGCTCATGTGTGTAGGTGAAATATGGTCCATATATTGAGTGTGTAATGAACAGATACCTTAAAATATGGAAATTACTCCAGTGTAATAATTAGATCATAGTGACCTTCTTTTGGCATGGTAGGATTAATATCTCTGAAATGCACCCACATAATAATTTTCATGAGTGTAGAAAAAATGGTCTCAAGATATTGACAATAAAATGAACACATGAACAGACAAATAAATGAATGGGCCACTTGCTATATTTAGCTACACCACACAGACTAGGTCTAAAAGTTAACACAAAGTTGAAAAATAATGGAAAAATTAATCAAATGACATGAAAATTTAATCATGTCTTCTACATATGTATACAAATAGGCCTACTAAATTCCATTTGTCTATGTCACGTGGTATTTGTGTAATAATGCCAATGTTTGCTAACAAGATTTTCACTAGAAAACTTTGAGTGTCCAATAAGTTAACAAATCTATATACAAAATATAAATAAAATAATAAACTGCTCCAATGGCACAGAAATCTAATCATGTCATCTACATATGCATAAAAATATGCCTGCTACATTTCATATCTGCATCAAGTACCTTTTGCCCAACTGTGCTAACAAGCATCCTCAACTGACAGACAGAAAGACAGAACCATATCAAGATACTCCCCAACAGTAGTGGGGTCATAATAAAAATGTTTTTTTTAACACGTAACAACAACTGTAAACTAAAATTCTCGAATAGGATGATATTTCTTGTGCAACTAAAAACAAGTCATATACCTGTACCTGTTGGACAAAGAGAATGCCAGTAACTGCATCAATATTTGCTGTACCAACTTTTGTATCTGCTGAGAAAGAAAAGAAAAACATGTATAGGTTGTTTCTGTGGTATGTAGAAGACATGTACCTAAAGTTTAGATGCATCTAACATCACTTTCTCTAGCACTTATCAGAAGTGGTTATCAACAGATATAATCCTAATGTACAGATGTTGTTTTAGACACTGGTCCACTATTAACAGTGTGCAATTCTCAGACACCACCTAATAAAATCATGTAAAGTTCTAAAGAGCAATAAATTCAAAAATTATTTTGCCCAGTAATTTTGGAAAGTTACATATTCAAGACAGTTGTTTTAATCATGTTGTAGAAACCTTGTTGGAGAAGACAACTAAGCTACATCTGGAACAAGAGTATAACAAATGACACATTACATCATCTAAAGACCTCGATCTTTGAGCCTGGAACTTGAGTATAACAAATGGCACATTATACATCATCTAAAGACCTCGATCTTTGAGCCTGGAACAAGAGTATAACAAATGGCACATTATACATCATCTAAAGACCTCGATCTTTGAGCCTGGAACAAGAGTATAACAAATGGCACATTATACATCATCTAAAGACCTCGATCTTTGAGCCTGGAACAAGAGTATAACAAATGACACATTATACATCATCTAAAGACCTCGATCTTTGAGCCTGGAACAAGAGTATAACAAATGGCACATTATACATCATCTAAAGACCTCGATCTTTGAGCCTGGAACTTGACAACTGTATGATAAGGTTTGGACCTGGGTAAAGTTACATGAAAATATCTGTAGGGGTTTAAAAGTGACAGATTGGATAAGGAAACAGGCCACTGAATAAAATTATCCATTGTTGTGACCTTGGCACTGTATGGTGTAAATATGTGAGACACTGTCAAGTCAATATATATCAAAGACTAAAGTTTTATAAGAATATCTTCATTGGTTTAAGAGTACAGTACACAGATAGTCACTGATTTATATTTTCCCTTGGTGTGACCTTGACCTTGAGGCTGAAGACATGGTTGTGGCATGAAACACACTGTTTAGTTATAATATATATATACAGCTCACTCATTTTAGCACACCTGTTTATAATGTGGAAACAGGCATAGATTTCAAATTGTTTTTCCAACAGAAAAGGGAAACAATTCTCCTATTTGCTTAACAGGAAAAAATTGTGATGAAAATTGGTAAATAAAAGCTCAATATATCACCCACTTTTCTTTTAAAAAAAGGCTGTTTGTGCATGGAAATTTGGAATCATCATGATGAAATGAGCAAATCTTAATAAGAAATCACATTAGCAACAATATTTTCACAATAACACAATATATACTGAATCATCGATGAATGAAAATGTTGGTCAAGGACTACTAGTTCAGGGTGAATTCATGTTGTAATATAATCTTTTAATTCAATTTAATCATAAATGTGTTATACCCTCTTCTATTCAAACATGAAAAGAATCAATCCACTGTCACTATGGTGTCTGTGGGTGCTTCAACGAGAACCTATATAGTATTTAAGTGCTTATTCAGGGACTAAGCTGGTTTCACTTTGACAACTGCTGAGAACTTAACAGCTCTTCAACACAATGACACACGATAATTAACAGATTGTCTCCAGCCAATTACAATATATGTACGTGAAAAAAGCTGATGTCACAGTAACATCCAGATGTAAGTCAACTTTTCTTGTTAAAATCACACACCTCAGACAAAACTCTTAAGTTTTTTCCATTTGCCAATTTGTTGGTGTTTCTTCAAAATGTGAAGTGATTTATTAGAAAATAACCTGAATGTTCTAATGAAACATACATATTCTTGTCTTTTCTCTTTCTTTACAGTAAATTTGTGTGTGATTCAGATGTTTTTGTCGGACAAAGGAGATTATAATTCTCATATATCAATGAAAATGTGGCTGAAAGTTCCAACCTCACACCAACTGTTAGTATACTCCGGAGTAGGATACTAGTCAGAGTAACATTTTCCCTAGCTGTGACCTTTGCCTTGAGGCAGAGGGCATGACTATGTTATGTGATACACTGTCTATGCATGATATACAACTGCTTAAAGTTTTATTAAACTATCTTTTGTGGTTCAAAAGTGATACTCCGGACAAGGATACAAATCACAGAATTACATTTTCTCTTGCTGTGAGCTTAGGTCTGAGGCAGAGAGCATGTCTATGGTATGGAGATCACATTCTATACATGATATATAATTGGCTCAAGTTTCATTAAAATACATTCAGTGGTTCAAAAGTTATACTCTGGACAAGAATACAAGTCTCAGAATTAAATTTTGTCTTGCTGTGACCTTTTATCATAAGGCATGGGCACGGCCATGGTATACGATACACCATCGATACATGATATATATAACTGGCTAAAAGTTTATTAAAATATCTTCAGTGGTTTCAACTATACACTCTGGGCAAGGATAAAGTTACAAAATTTCATTAATCTTCATTTTGTGACATGGGGCACATGACGAAGTCTATTCATGATATATACTTGAATAAAGTTTCATGAAAGCTTCTCCCATCAGTACAAAGCTATGGGCCAGACAAGCAAATGTTAATGGCTGGATGGATGAACTTTGAATGCCATAACATAAAACTCCTGGTAAGATGGGCATATAAAAATCCAGCAGATCTTGGAATAATTTTCACATTTTATTACACTAATTTATTTAAACACTGCAATACATTTCAAATGTAACTTAAATTACAGACAAATTATTGTGAGTTTACTATTTTTCCAGGGCACCAATTTTTGTGAATTCTGTGGTTGCTCAAAAACCACAAATTTAAAGATGCTAGCTACATGTACAAATATTTTATCTGTGAAAACATCAAAACCCCATTCCCCACTCCATGAATTTAAGAATAGACAAATTTTAATTTTCAAAACAAGGAAAATGTATGATACACACACAAAAAATGAATTCACAATAACAGGCAGATTAATAACGATATATCTCATGAGAGAGTTCATAAAACTGCATGGCTTGGAATCATATTGCTATCTTTTCTATTGTAAGGAAAAAGTAATGCATAGATCAGGTCAACATTTAAAAATCAAAAAAGACTTTTTACAAAGGATTTATTTAAGTTTTTTACACCTACCGAACAATAGATGAATAAGTTTTTTTTAATATTTTGGCATTGAGGATGAGCAGAGCGGCCAACATGGCCTGGTTTGGATTCCGACCTGCACCCTTCTGGTAGTGAGTCTGGCATGGTAACCAGTGAGCCACTGCAGCTTCAAGAAATTTGTGCTAGTAGAACACTTTCTTTAAAAATTTCCTCAAATTATGTTGACCAGTCATGAAAACAGTTGTGTGTAGGTTTCTAAATATTTGCATATCTTGATCCATATTTGATGGCAAATCAGCAACATTTATACAAATTGGAAGGCCTTTATGTCAAATTTGGTTAAATTCTGTAGAGCAATGTTTGAGAAGTTGTTTGAAAAGTTTCCTATTTTATTTTTTAGGAATGGTGGCCATACTGAGCATTATTTGTACAAATTAAAAGGCCTTCATGTAAGTATGCGTTGTGTCAAATATGGTTGAATTTTGTTGAGCAGTTTTTAAAAAGTTGTTTAAAGGTTCTTAATTTTTTAATACTGGTGGCCATATATGAAGGCAAATCAGCATCATTTGTATCAACTTAAAAGGCCTTCAAGCAAGGATGCTATCAAAAATGGGAAATTCTAATGAGTGGTTTTTGAGATAAAGTCATTATAGGTTTTTCTATCTTTAGGAACAGCAATAGTTATACACAGTTGAAATACTTTATGCCAGGATGCTTTCTGTTAATATATGGTTAAAAGTGGTTTTAGATATTTTTTTTTAGGAATGTCAAATATACTGAATGGCAGATCAGCATTGTCTCTACAAATTTATATTTAAAAGGCATTCATGCAAGGATGCTTGGTGTCAAATTTGGTTGAATTCGGTTATGCTGGTTTTTATTAGTTTTTAAAAGTTATTTCTTTTTTTAGTAATGGTGATCATATATGAAGGCATATAAACATCCTCTGTACCAACCTGAAAGGTCTTCATGCAAGGATGCTTTCAATCATATTCAGTGAAATTGTAATGGGTGATTTTTGAGAAGTCCTTTAGAGGTATTTTTTTTTAGGAATAGCAGTCATAAAAAGTCAGATTGGCAATATTTAAACATAGTTGAAATACCTTAATGCCAGGATGCTTTCTGTCAAATTTGGTTAGATTTTATCAAGTGCATTTTAAAAGAGGCCATTTAAAAGTTTTTCTATCTGTCATAGCAGCTGCCATAATGGAAGATATACTGGCTCTACATGTACAAATTAAAAGTCCTTCATGCTTGGATAATTTTTGTCAAATTTGTTCAAATTCCAATGAGCAGCATCTCATAATAAGTGATTTATATGGGTATTTTTTCTATTTTAGTAACATGGGCCATACTGGATAGCAGATCATTATTGTTTGTATGAAACTGAAACAAGAGTACCATGAATGACATTATATGCCTAACCCTTGTTGAATAGTTCTTTATGCGGATAACTAAATTTTGTGTGCAGAAACCAATTGTTTCGTTCAGTCAGAATGCCCATGACCTTTGACCCCTAAATCAATGCGTTTCTTCCCTGCCCAAAGTGCAAGCCATGTAGAAAGTTTGGGCTGGGTCTATGGTATAAAACTAATGTTATTGTTCTGAAACTATTTTTTGTTTCAGTCAGGACCTTGATCTTTGACCTTTCGACCCCAAAATCAACAGCCTTGTTCCTTGTCCCAAGTGCAAGCCATCCACAAAGTTTGGTTAAAGTATGTCGTGTAGAACTAAGTTATTGTGCAGTAAGCATATTTCTTCTTTCAATAACAGTGACCTTGACCTTTGAGCTTTGAAGCTTAAAATCAATAGAATTCTTCCTTACAACAAGTGCATGCTGTCCACAAAGTATGGTAACTGTAGATGGTAGAGAACTCAAGTTATTGTGCAGAAACCAGTTTCTTTTTTTCAGTCACTGTGACCTTGACTTTTGATCTTGAAATTGATAAGGTTCTCACTCACCTCAAATCCAGGCTATCCACAAAGATTGGTAACTGTAGATGGCTGAGAATTTGAATTATTGTGCAGAAATAATTTTCCCAAATTTAGACACAGTGACCTCGACCTCTGAGCTTGTGAGTCCAAAATTGATAGGGTTCTTTCTTACATCAAGTGCAAGCAATCCAGAGAGTTTGGTAACTATATAGTGGACAAGAAAAGCTACTGTGCAGAAACCAAACTGGCAACAGACAGACAGACAACATCATAACATAATACACTCTGCTTTATGGTTGGTATACACAAATCTTGTATAAAAAGCCTTTATGCTAGAATGCTTCCTGTCAAATGTGGTGACATTATGTTGAGCAGTTTTTAAGAAAAAATCATTTATATGTTTGTCTATTTTTAGTAATGGTGGCTATATTGGATGTCAGACTGTCTTAATTTGCACAAACTTAAAAAGCCTTCAAGCAAGGATCCTTTCTTTTTAGCCTTGAAAAATTATGTTTAATTGTTTTCCTTTTTTAAGGATTGCCATATATGATAATGGATCAGTTTTCTGGTACAAATTTGAAAGGCTCTCATAGCAGAATGCTTTCTGCCAAATTCGGGTAAAAGTGGTCTAGTGGTTTTTGAGAAATTTAAAATAGCAAATGGCAGATGATGCATGAAAACTGGAGGACTATGCATGCCACATGCTGGATCCCAGACCATACCTTAAGCTCACTTGGCCTTTTCACCAGGACAGCTTAAAAATTGGGAACTTGAGTTGTCGCAGCAGGAAATTTCCTAAGGTTTTTTATTGGCCTCTGTCAATATGAGAAATGTATCAAAGTCATATGAAATTTCCCATTTTCTTTTGCAATTCAGTCCTAAGAATTTTATTCTGATCTCGGTTTAATTTTTTCAAAACTGATGAACCCAATCTCCCTGTCTTAAATAACCACATAAATCCCTGCTCAAACCATACCTAGTTACAACCACCCATCATCCTAAAGCCTTATAATCTCTATTATTTTGTCACTCCATACCTGATGTTCTTTTGTCATCCATCTTTCTGTTCATTCCATGGCTTGGTTCTAGTTCTAAACCAAGTTTGTCTGAGTCACTACAAAATGTTAAGCTACACTGAAGGTCTCCTTTACTTGGATCAGAAGTGATATTTTTCTCAGGGTGTGATTTCTCGGTTTTTATGGACATATCAGTGGCTTTGAGCTCTGGTTCACTGGCTGGTTGTTTATCTCTCTTATCACCTTTCTCATTTCTGCTAGCAGGTATATGTGTACCTATTTCTGTCTTTATAATTTCCTTTACATCAAGCTTGTCTGAGTTACCACAAAACTTAAAGCTCTCTTGAAGGTCTTCTTTACTTGGATCAGAAGTGGCTTTTTGCTCTGGGTGTGAATTTTTGTTTTTCATAGATATATCAGTGGCTTTGAGCTCTGATATACTGGCTGACTGTTCATCTCTCTTATCACCTTTCTCAGTTCTACTAATGGGTGGATCTGAACCTCTTTCTTTCCTTATAATTTCTTGTATTGCAGCATCAACACTTTCAAATATGTCATCTGCAGAAGTAACAACCAAAGTGTTTTTTCCTGCTGTACAGATCAAAACTTTGCCTTTGTATTTCTCTTTCAACTCTGGTAGTAATGTTCCCCTTTCTAGCTGAACTATTTCATCTGTTTTTGAAAAAACATATGCTTTTTCTTTAATACAACCTTTAATCAATTTGTCAAGGCCCCTAACTTCTTCAGAACTTGTGGAAAATATATGCACATTTTTAGTCTGTACATTTGGCATCCAAGTGTAAGTTGTAGAGGGCTTCAGGACACACAGGACACAACTGTTGACATAGTCACACATTGCTGGGTAAGTCAGGATTTCAAATTGGCAACCTGGCGAGAAAATCTTCTCATGGACCTCAGTACGTGCAGTACCAAAGAGTTCAAGAAGATAATCTGCTGCAGCTTTGGATTCATCTCTTGGACCCTTCAACACAAAGACACCCTTATTTTCATCAGGTGTGATACTTAGGTTGGAAAACTTGCCATGTATTTCTTGAAGGTATCCAAATGTTTTCAGCACCTTTTGCCACATAAGATCTACAGTAACCTTTTCCTCATGATTTTCAAAACATACCTTACAATCAGCTATGATTGCTGTTGCAGCCTTGAGTATGGCTGGTTTATCATTCTTTGTACACACAACATATATAGCATCAGGGTCCTGTTCACCAAAGAAATCAATCCAGGCACATTCCAATTCTTTTGCCTCTCTTATTCTCTGTAGGATGTCCCCTTGCATTCTATGATCAACTAAGAAGATATCAGAGTACAGCGACTGTTGTGCACACTTATAAACATCATCCAGAACAACATTTATGAAGTCTGAAATGTCTGATTCTTGTTCAAAATTCCTATCACATATTTCAAATATAAATAAATCATCATCGTCACTTGACACAGCAACCAAACAGCCATGTTTGCCCATAATTTCACTCAACATTTGCTGTCCTTGTTTTGTTTTGGTGTAAAAGTTCCAGAATGCAAGAAAATTCAAACTGCTTGGAACTTCCTTCATATCCCTTATGGTCTTCTTTCCATGAGCTTTTCTATACTTGACCAGGAGTGAGAGAGCACAATTTCTACCTGCAAATAGATATTTAAATTATTTAATTTAGAGAAACATTACACTAAGGAGATGTGACTAATCTCATAATAAGAGACAGAAATTTAACTTTGCAAGTTTTGTTTGGAAACCCCCCAAAAATCAATCACAGCAATGGAATATACTGTTACACATGTATGTGATTGGACCAAGCACAATACATCATGAAATCAAATGTAGCAAGATCAGATATTAAAAAGAAAAGTTATTTTCAGAAAATATCATATAATAAGATTGAAAGATTCTCACTTATCCGCATTGATTGTCTTACCCTGATTATCCTATAAAAAGACAGTAGACTAACCAGTAAATTCAGTGACTGTCTGTTCACTGCATACTATGGTGTGGCCACTAAACATTTTACAACAATGAACTTTGACTCTGACATTTTGTGACAGATCTGTAGAGTTACTGGGTAGACATGGAAAGTAACCAAGTTTCATGGTTCTATTTCAAAGGGTATTATTATAATAGTGCAGAGAGGGGAACAAATTTATCAGTGACCTTAACCATGACAATACAACTTTAACTGTGGTAACTGACATATCAAAGTAAGAAGCATAACTGTACCAAATGTTAATCCCTGAGCCTGTTAAACAGCTTTTGATCTTTAAAGTAGAAACAAAAATAAAATAGTTACATGTGACTTTGACTTTGAAGATAGAATCCTAAAGTTGGTACATGGCAAACCGTTTTGTGTGTGATAACATTTAAACATATATCTAGATTCAGCCATTTATCACATACAGTTTTATAGTTATAAGTGGAAAGGAATGTGTGAGGGAAAAGTTTCAATATTAACCTGTAACTTTGATGATAGGGTTGTAATTATAGTACACAACACACCTTCTGGTAATGATATAGAAGTAGACCAGGACTCTTCCATTTATTACAAATGCCTTTAAAGTTGTAGAGCAGAAGCAAAGTTGTAATGAAGAGACAAATGGGCAGACAGATGGAAGGATGTATCTACACAAATGCAAATATTATGCCCTCCAGCTTTTTACATAAAGGAAGGATACTGTTAAGTTTGGTGTGGCTAAAGGCCCACAACAGCTGAGACCTATCTTTTTTCTTTTATAAATCAAATGACATGCCATATATATACATATATATATATATATATATATATATATATATATATATATATATATATATATATATATATATATATATAATGTGGAATGTCATTAGTGTTCCAGCAGCAACTTGGCAACTCAGTTTCCAACTCTATATGCGACTACCAAGCATGTTTCATATTTAAAATTTTCAGAACTCACATTGAAACAGGATACAATTTTTAGTAAAGGTCAAAAACCTTTTTATGCCTGTGTTTGTATTACCTGTTACCTGCTATCAAATTTCTGTTTTGAGCACTGACACATATTGCCAAGGTACATATTTCCATACAGTGCATTCTTTTCAGTATGTCCTGGTTGTCAAAGTTCAACCTCCTTCGGGCACATGGTCTGGTCTGTAACTTTTTATGCAGAACACAGGTGCTTGAGGAGTGGATAAAGCAAAAATCTTGGTTTTTAAAAATTATATACTTTAGCTATGTTTGATTTGCATTTGCTACATGATTACACTGCATTATTTTTTCACAGTGTAGAGCTAGCATTCTTTATTGTAAAAAACATAACCAATCTGAACATAGGCAACTAAAATCTGACACAGTACAATCATGATGAGTTCCAAGCTGAGATTTTTTGGACTGAATTGTAACACTAAATGTCATATACTTTAGAGAATATGCTGAAAATAAACTGGCTTGGATTTATTATATAGATCGTGTCTGCAATGAAGTTACTTCCTAACTTTCATTGCTACAAAGTACTCAAGAAAGATCTGTCAACACATGCACTGAAACTATTCTATTCAACTTACACATTGTCTATATGGACTAGTGCTACACTGCATGGGTTTCATGCATACAAACAAACACTGAACACATAATAAAACTTCATTAACATGCAGCTAGAATCATAATGGATGCTGATCCAATGAAACCATCTGCTGACATATTTTAGTCTTTAAACTGGTTTTCATTTGAATCAAGAAGTTTATATCACAAGTACATTTTGGTTTACAAAGCCCTCCATAATTTAAAATCAAACATCTAAGTAATATTCTCATTCTAACTGAAAATACTAACACTACATGATCTTCAAGCTCAATGTTCATTCTATGTTCAAAAGAACTAAGACAAGAACTTCAATGCACTAACAAGGTGTTTCTCCACAACAATCTCCTCGGCAACTGAATCTTTTCTTTATAAATTCAAGCTAGGCTAGAAATAAGTGTCCATACCATCAGTATGTTATGGTTGCATGATGTTACTGCCTGATCTCAAATTCACTGATACCATTCATTTTCTTCTGATGATAACTCGTACTATTAAAGCCCTAGCAATATGTATATTTATAGTGGTTCAACTGACAGTAATTTTACTGCTGACTAATCTTCCATATTTTTCTCCGTGTCTATATTTTGTCCAGACCTGTACGATTTTCTCAGGCTGACTGCATGTCATGTATTAAACTGGTCACTTATGGGCTGTATTATGCTATGAAGTAAATTGCACCTGCCAAATATTTTAGTATAAAGCATGCTATATACTTGTAATAAGAACGTGTTGATGTCAGTTTCCAGTTGCTGCATCATGATTTCAAAAGTTGCCAGAGGGCAACCAGTTAACAATTTTAATTTCCAATTTAAATTTAAAGTCATATACTTTGAGGGCTGAGAGGTAACCACTATGAAAGGTTTATGGGTATCAGCTGCAAGCAATACTGATAACTTCACTGGAGGAATCAGTTACATGTATGTTGTGTGTGTGCATATATACACACACACACATATATATATATATATATATATATATATATATATATATATATATATATATATATATATATATAATCATATATTGATTAACTTCATATCCATCTAACAAAAGCCGTTTGTTCTGACTTATAAGTGATATATGCTTGACTTACAGGGGATCCACAGGTCACCTATAGGTTATTTTTACGGTAATTTACATAATGTAATGAAGTAAGTGAAATGTTGGTGTATGCAAATACATGTATGAGTAATATATATATCTGCCAAAAATATAAATCCACACCTCACCTACAGTTCACTTATATTTGACATGGAAGTTATTTATAGGTGGTATAAGACATTTGTGTAAAGTAGGTTGGGTAAAACAAAGCAGCTTATCCAGACAAAAATTTGCTTGTTTTTATCAGTTAAGTATAAGTGAACTGTAAGTTCATGGACATTGTCTTTGTCTGACTATCAGTGTATTACAAAATATAGTCTGAAGTCAAAGGTTTACTGCCAACAAAAACTGGTATGATGATTGTCTTTTTCTTTCAAAAATTCACAAATTCCCACAAGATTTATCAATTTCAGTCATATCAAAGTAAAGAGAAGTTAAGCATGTTCTTTTTTACAATGCTTTAAGATTTTAAAAGTTTGAAAGAAGACTTCCAACTTTGATTGACCTTAGATGAAGCAATGTGTGTGTCTGTGTGTGTCTGTGTGTGTTATAAACTGCAAAACAGAGATATGAGTGAGAATACATACCCACACATTGGGTACACACCTTGAAATGGGGACTTCCCTGATCTGCAGCAGAGGCTAGATGAAATGTGATCCTCTGACGTAATGTATCATATATTTCATTTCATTACCTGTTCTGATGTCATACCCATTTTGTCTTAACTTTGAAAAACTTGATAATAAAACATATTTATCCATTTTCTTTCTTCAAAATCACAGTTTGCAATGTACATGTATTTGCAAATGCTTTGCACAAATAAGGTACAAACAATCTGCAAACACACTGTTAGGGAACAAAGGGATTGCAGATAGTTTCATAGTAATGCAAAGCTTTTTCAGTTAAGTTTTCTTTTGCAAAGGTTTTGCAAACAGATAATTAGAAATATAATTCCAGTTAAGCCAAATAAACTTATGTGCAGTACAGTAGCAAAGGTTTTCAAATCAAATACACAAATATTTTTTACACTGCAATTATTTTGCAGACACAGATATCCACTTGTTTGATGATATGGCATTCTGAACCCTATGGTTATTCAGAAGCTGCACTAGAAACTTACATTGTCAACAACACAATACCAAAATAACGTAAAATACCCTCCCTCAATCATGTCAGTTAGTTCAGATGAACGCCAACAGATTAGTGACTGATAGTAAGATTACAACGTTATTAAAGAATTAAAAACACCTTTGCAACAAAAAAACAAAAAAATAACAAACCACTTACCATACAAGAAACTTAGTGACTTTATTAGTTTTCTTTCAGTATTTTTTTGCATACCAATAAAGTGTGTCCAAGCAATTTTATCCAACCTCCATTTAAACTATATATATTTTCTATTTAGTGTAAGCAAGGGACAGACAATGCTTACTGTGATATGGGTATTGATACAAGAAAAACTTTAGCATGCTATTCTATTTTCACTAGAGAAACATTTTATATCAATGTATGAAGATCTTTATAATTTTTAAGTAAATAAATAATGTGTTTGAGTACATGAAATGTAAAACTTAGATGAGCTTTGGAAAGTATATGCTATACTATAGAAAAATTATGTATGCTTCTAAATTAATTCTTTTTAAAGCTATTTCACATTATTCAGTCATTTTGTAATGAAAAATATACAAAATTTAATGTTTAGTGTCGAATAATATTGTTCTCAATGAAATCAAAGGAAATAATTTATTGCTGCAAGCTGAAAAATTGGCACAGACAGGATGTTTCAACTTTGAAAATCTGAAGTCCAGTACATTTCCAGGGCAAACACTGCATCATAATTTAGGATTAGCCATGCTTGCTCTTCTGTTTCTGGTGAATCTGAACCATTTTGGTTTCTTGCTGTGTTCTTTTTTCCAGCATCACGAGATAAACTCCAATATCTTACGATCACACGATGAAAGTTGATTTTGGAGATAGTATTCATTTACATGCCGAGGTTGAATGGCCGTCTGATTCAGAAAAAAAAAACAATTCTTCTGGATGAGTCAAAACCTGCATTCAAATTCAGTACTCAGGATACAAGACATACAAGACATGATAATGATGGATTCTGTCCAAGTATATGTACATTTGAAAGAAACATTTCATTTAGTATTTATGGAATAACTTATGTTTATAATTATCACTTTTTTATTTTATTTCAAATAAAAGTCCAATATTGAGCAAGCTGTTTCTCATGTGGTGATTCCAAGCAGCAGTTACCATAATATTTCCAATACATGAGTCCCTCAAAGGGACTGACACTCAACTGGCTGTAAAGAATTTCAAGAAATCTTAACTGCTAAGAGCTGAAACCACTTGGTGGCCATATTAGATGTAAGACAGGCATCATTTTCATTTAGGGCCAACATCACAAAAAGTCTTTTGTAAAAACCCCACATTGATATGGCCATCAAATCAGGAGGTGAAGTGATAATAATATTTACAAGATGGCCATCATGGCAGCCATATTGAAGGTCAGATTGATGCCATTTTCGTTTAAGACCAACTCGATATTACATGAAGTCTTTTAGTGAAACTCCCTCATCAATATGACCATCCATTCAGGAGAATAAGCAATAAGATGTTTTTCAAAATGTCAGCCATACTGCATGTCAGATCAACACCAGTTTCATTTAGGATCAACTAAACATCATAAGAAGTCTTTTAGTTAAAACCCCATGTCGATATGGCCATCTGTTTAGGAGTAGTAGCGACAAAAAAGGTTTTCAAAATGGCTGCCGTGGTGGCTATAATGAATGTCCGAGGGGCACCATTTTCATTTAGAACCAACTAGACCTTGGGATAAATGTGTCTGTAGACTTTGGTGGCAATCCTCCCAGTGGTTTAGGAGGCAGAGCGATAACAAACTTGTGCTAACAGACAATGGACGAAAGGTCATCACATAAGCCCTTCTCATCTATGACCAGTAGAGCAAAAAATAAAGTTCATGTGTCGGTATAAAATATTTCAATGATTTTGTTTCTTTCTTTTAAATGGAAGTCTATTTTATGTATGTAATGTCATACAACTCTTGGACCATTCAAGATAGAGACTTGAAACTTTGGGATAATATGGGGAGTGGTTCCAAGGCATACACATTGGTTTTAAAACTTTGATCTGTCCCCTTGTGGTCGGGCTAGATGGGTGTGGGTGGGAGTGTTTTGGCATAAATTGCAATTATTCCTTATCAGTGCATCCTATATATGTGAACTTTTGGTACATGTGTGTAATTACTCAAGAGTCAACTAACAGATATCAGACATTAGATGGTTGCATGTCATATGGACCACATTCAGAATATCTATAAATTAAGCCTGCCTTTGTGTGGCTTTGAAAACACATACAGTGTTGTACCTTAAGCACAGGATTGTGAGTCTCACCATTTTTTTTGAAAACATCCCCTTGAAACCATGGTATCACACACCTATGGGAATACTGTAAGATCATTATATTCCTATTGTTTGTAGTTCAAAACTACTGATGTAGGTCCTTGTTGGTAATTGTCTGTCATTTATTTTAATATATTAGGCTAGTTCCACATTCTATGCCTGCTAAACGCACCATGCTCTTAAACTATACGAAAACTGCTGACTGTCAATATAGCTCAGTTTATGATTCAAATTTAGGATTCAACAATACTACACTTATTAGTATACTACACTTTTAATTAAGTGAAATATATTTCATATGTTAAGTGGAATGCCTAATCTGCATATAAAATCTGTATCATTCAGCTGTATATTACTTATTAGTGATCTACATGTATTAAGTAAAGTGAGTAAGTCCCATGTAGTTAACTTATAAGCCATTCATAAGTGACTTGCAAGCCACATATACATTATTTCTGTAAGGATGTCAAATCATTATATTTTCTTAATTTTTCAAAGTAATCACATGGTTAAATTACATTCTAGGTATCACTACACTATTCAAAATGTTGTTTCTGGATCCATGTCAAAACACAGCATCTCAGAACAAGAATCCCTCCAAGGGACTAAGACTCTACTGACCAGAAAGAATTTCAGGAAATCACAATAGGTCAGTTTCTTCCTCCTTGTATTCTATTTAACTGCTGAGTATTGAAACTGTCTCAGTTATTCTTTAGAAAATCCAACATACCAAATTTGGTAACAAAAATATTTTGTTATATATTTGAGTCAGCATGTTCACAAGATAAGTGAAGTACAAATTTCTTTGTTATGACCATTGACCTTGAACCTGATATCAAAGATAGAAGATCACTGAAATTATCTCAGATACTGTCAAGATATACCCACAGGCTGAGTTTGAATAATCTGTAATTATTATTTGTTTAAAAAAATGACAAATAACTAACAGTTACTAAACAGGCATCATTCAGAGTAATCTTCAGACAGATCCGCAAATTGGGTTTTGTACAATTCCATTACAGATAAAATCTGAGTCAAGACCTTTAAATTTGAAATCAATATAGGCTGAGAGTGCTAACAATCAACTTGTTTCTTGAAAAACAACTAAAGACAAAGTCTGGTCAAAATTCATTTGTGTGTGTGTGTGTATATATATGTTTATATATATGTGTATATATATATATAAGTCAATGTATATATATATATAAGTCAATGCGTTCATAAGCTCAGTGAAGTATAAAAATCTAAGCAGTGACCTCTGACATCATCTCAGTGTCAACTGTCAACTCGGTCTAGTTTTCAAAGTCATTCAGAATAGCGTGGTCAGATCTGTGCCATTTTCACTTAGGACCAATCACATACTGCAAGAAGTGTTTTAGTAGAAACTCCATGTTAATGCCACCATTTGTTCAAGAAGAGTAGTGATATGATACTTTGGATGGCCAGTATGGTTGCCATGCTGAAGATCAGGTTAGCACCATTTTCATTCAGGAACACTTACATATTGTTCTAAGTGTTTTGGTAAAAATCCCATATTGTGATGAGCATCCCTTCAGGAGAAGTAACCATGAGAAGATTTTTGATGGCCAGTATGGTTGCCATGTTGGAGGACAGATTAGAACCATTTTCATTCAGGACCACATACATATAATGTTTTAGTAAAAATCCCATGTTGTGATGACAATCTCTACAGGAATAGCAGTCACAAGAAGATTTCCAGTGATTTTGAAGTTTAAATTGGCATTATTTTAATATAGGTCAATTAAACTATATATTGCTGGAAGTGTTTAATTGAAAACCCCATGTGGATATGATCATCTGTTCAGGAAGAGTTGCCATAATAAGATATTGGGAGGTCACCATTTTCATTTAGAATCAATTATATATTGCAAGAAGTGTTTTAGTGAAACCCTCATGTCAATATAACTACCTGTTTAGGAGAAGAAGCAATAACACGATTTTAAGGATTGTTGCCTTGTCAGCCATTTTATGAGGTCAGATCAGTACGAATTTCCTTCTGGACACACCACATATCTGTTCAAGAGGAGTAGCCATAAACAAATTTTCAAGATGTCCACAATGTGAGTTCAAATTAACACAATTTTTTAAGTGTGTCAACTACAAATAGTAAAAGTGTTATAATAAAAACATGTCGATTTGTCCAGTCATTTAAGAGATGAAGTGTTCAAAAGATTTTCAAATAGCTGCCGTTGCCACAGTGTTGGAGGTCAGATCAGTACCATTTTCATTTAGGACCAACATCAGTAAGTCTTTTAGTGAAAACCCCATTTGGATATGACCATTCATTCAGGTGCAGTAGTGATAAAACGTTATTACATGATTCCATTCATTGAAGTTCTTTTATAGGATAGCACAATGTCATGTGATATATAATCCAGCTTCATGTTGCATAGTCATTCTTCATTCTTCATGATCATGATGTCATTAACTGGTAAAAGGCATCATAACTGAAATGGCATCTGTACTATTCTAAGTAAAATAAATTGTAATTTTATCTCTAAATCAAGTAATGAAATAATTCGAAACCTTTGTTTTGCTGAATATGAAGTTTTATGAACCAGTTCAGGACCAACAAGATATCATAAAAAGACTTTAAGCATAAACCACATATCAATACAACCATTCCTTCAAGAGGAGTAGCTATAATAAGACTTTCAAGCTGGCCAATGTGGTGGCCATATTGGCTATTAGACATCAGATCATTCTCATTTAGGATCAGCTACATATGAAGTCTTTTAGTGACAAACCTCATGCTAATATACAATAATCCATTTATGAGTAGCAATAACAACATTTTCAGTATGAGCTGCCAGCAGCACTGTTGGAAGGCAGTTTGGAAACATTTTCATTTAGGACCAACTAGATATCATAAAAAGTCTTTTAATGAAAACCCCATGTCAATATGGCCATCCATTCAGGAGAAGTGGCTATTGCAATCTTTTTCAGATTGCCACCTTGATGGCCATATTGGAAGTCAGATTAGCACTGATTTTAATTCTGGATTAGACACATATCACAAGAAGTCTTTCAGCGAAAACCAGCAGTTGATATGATGGTCTGTTCAGGAGGAGTACCAATAACAAGACTTTCAAGATGGTTACTATGCTAGTCATGTTGGACATCAGATCAGCACCAGGTACAAATCATAGGAAGTCTTTCAATCAAAACCCCATTTTGATATGACAATCCATTCAGGATGAATAGCGTTAACAATTTTGAAGATGGCCACCGTGACAGCCATATTGGATGTCTAAGGTGCTCTATTTTCATGCTGAACCAACTAGACCCTGGGATAAAATGTACGTTTAAGTCTCATTACACTCTTTCCAGTAGTTTAGGAGGACTAATGATAACAAACTTGAGCTAACGGATACAAGATCATTGAATAGGCTCTGTAATTATCAGTGATCTAGACTGAACAAGAGGCTTAAGTAGGCCCTGTTAATGCTCACTTAGCATACTGTAGTCTAAAATGCAAATGTAGTAATAAGGCTGGTGCCTTGGGTTGAAAGTCACCCATGTCATGATAATTGCCAGTTGTTTAGTAGAAATGGATAGTATTTTACATGGTAAGTGTGCTTCTACTTTGAGTAACTTTAGATGGACACAATAGTACATTTGGCACTGAATGTTAAAGGTGTTCATGCTAGACTCTACCAATCACATCTGGTGGTATATAGTAAGGCAGTTTTGGAGAGATGGTCATTTATGATTGCTTTTTTATCAATTAGTAAAAAGTAGCCCACTAGATTGGAGATAAGTATTATTTGTAGGTTTTCCACCTGGTTACAATGAAAGACACAACATTGCTAGGGAAGCCACCTCAAACATAATAATAGCACATCATATTCTAATAAACATTAATTTCGTATTTTAATCTTAATCAAAGTTGGCTGAGCTGTGCTTGAGACAGCTGGCTGGAGAAGAAAAGCCAGTTATCTACCTAGCTGCTATGGAAGCCACACTAGTGCTGATGTAGCCAACTTTAAAAAAAATTGGGTAGAGCATGTTCTAAGAATTGTTCCTACCAAGTTTAATCAAATTTGGCTAAGGTGTTCTGAAGAGGCTGAAAAAAAAGGCTTTCCAACTACTTGTTAAGGAAGCCACACTCCTGCTAGGCAAGCCACTGTGGACACAAATCTCGCAGAACATGTCCTAAAATTGTATTTACCAAGTTTAGTCAAAATTGACTCAGCCATTATAGGGAAGAAGTAAAAATATGTTTTCCAAATGGCTGCTGCAGAAGCCATTGAACTGTTAAGGGACCCTGCCCCCAAACACAAATCTTAAGAGTATGTCCTAAGAAACATTCCTAACAAGTTGGATCAAAATTGGCTCAGCTGTTCCAAAGAAGTTGAAAACAGATTTTTCAATATGATTGTTATGGTGGGCATACCATTGCTAGAGGAAATATATTGGATATAATTCTGATTGTATGTCCTAAAAAACATTCCTACCAAGCCTGATCCAAAGTAGCTCATCCATTTTAGAGAAGTCAAAAACAGGTTTTCCACGCAGTCACTAAGGAAGTCACACCATTGCTAGGGAAACCACCGAACAAAACTTTGTTAAACCATGTCCTAACAAATATACCTACAAAGTTTGGTCAAAATTGGTTCAGCCATTATGGAGAAAGTCAAAACTAGGTATTCCATATGGTTTCTATGGAAGCCACACTACTGCTAATGGAGGCACTGGGGACATAATTCTGAACAAGCAACTGCTAATAAATATTCCAACCAAGTTTTATCAATCATGGTTCAGCCTTTATAGAGAATAAATCAAAAATAGTTTTTCCACCCTACTGCTAAGGAAGCTACAATTTTGAAATAACATGTCCTAAGAAAACTTCTGCTCAAGGTTTCATCACATTTAATTTAATTTCACATTTAATTTCAAGTCATTCTGGAGAAGTCAAAAACATATTTTTATTTTTGCTTGCTATGGAAGCCATACCATTGCTAGGGGAGGCAGCCACAAAACAATTTTGGTACAGCATATCCAGATAAATTTTCCTTCTGAGTCTGATCCAAATTTGCCAAGAGGTTTTTGAGAAGAATCCAAAATTAGCAATCTTTACGGATGCACAACAGATGACACAAGATGGATACAGGACCATAACAAAAGGTCACTGAGCCCAATGGCCAGATGAGCCCAAAATGACACTCTTAAGCCTTCAATGCTTTTCTGATCCCACAGATACAGAAAAAGCAAAGTCAAAAGAATTTTTTTTATCTTTTAAGTTATCACTCCACTATTACATCTGTGGTTTCCAGGTTCTTGTAAAAAATGGCATCTGAAATATAGATCTTCTCAAGTCAGTTTTTTCAATAGGGCCTTTAATACAGTTGTAATTACCAGTGACCATGTATTTGTAAACCAACACTACTAAGCTATCAAAGAAAGCTGTGATGAATTTTTAGATTTTATGATAAAATATACCAAAACTCAATGGTGGTGTGATACCTTGAAGAATTTTGAAACTTGATAATTATGTAAATAGAGAGATGTCAATTTTTACTTACAACCCACTATTTCATCTGTATTTATGATCTCTCTCATGCACAGTCTAAAAGGTTCCTCTTACAAGTTTATCAACATAGCCTCATGTCAGGATGGAGAAATATTGGTGGAGTAAAGCTAAACTGTAAAGCTATTACCTGATTCAGTTTCATTAGTTTCCAAGAAATTAGAAATGATTTAACAGCACTTGTTTTGACAGACAAAATTTAGGGATTGATTATGCAAGAGTAATGTGCATATTTACTTCAACTATAATATAGATCATTAGGAAAAAGCATAAATTATTGCAAATAATGATAAGAAAGAAACAAGGAAAGAAAGATAAAAATAAATAGAAAGAAAATTAAACTATGCTCACAACCACTTATTTGTTGTTTACCTTCATTTTCTTGCCATTCTGGTACTTCAACAAATTCACCCTCCTCATCAGGGTTACTGGAAACAGTGCTTGAAGTCTCCTCTTTTACTAGATTTTCTGTTTTCTTATCTTCAAGTGCCGCATTATCTGAAATTTACAGATTATCATAATTTGGAGATTAAACCAGAAGGATCTTTTTGTAAGACAGCATGTGACAAAGATATTTCTGGAATAATTTGAACAAACCTGACCTAATTTTAGTTTTGATGAACATAAACAGATTTCAAAGATCATAAGTTGATATATCATTAAAAGGAGTGGATGTTTACTTTTGTGTAAAATATTCAGGAAAAAATCTGTGATAACAAATGATGTTATCTTTTGATGTTCATAACAGTGTCAAGGGAAGTGATACTAGTTACAGTGAAACCTGTCTATGAATTACCACCTAACTTTGTCCTTTATGGAAAGGTACAGTGTATACTGATGTTTCAAAAGATTACTGTTACAAGAGAAGGGACCTAGAAATGTTGTCCTTTAGGAGAAGGGGTCCACAATATGAATGGAAAAATTAGACAAGGGTAACCTCCACAGTATTTTTATTGGCAGAAGCAGACAAAAACTAGAGTTCCTTGAAGGGACTGATGCTCTGGTGGCTGAAATGAATTTCCAGGAATTCAAGATAAGATAATTTCTTTCAATTACTGAGTGTTGAAACTATCTCTGAAATGTTTTGAGCAATAACTAGAGTTTCAAAGTAGCTACTGTGGCAGCCTTATTGGATTTAAGATCATCACCATTGTCATTCAGGACAAACTAGACATCATTAGTCTTTTTGTGAAAACATCATTTTAATATGACCACAAATTCAGGAGGATTAGCAATAACAAGATTTTCAAGATGGCTGCCATGGTGGCCATATTGGCTGCCAGATCAGCAACATTTTCACTTAGGACCATGTAAACATCATTAGAAGTCTTTTGGTGAAAAACCCATGTCGATATGACCATCCATCTAGGAGGAGTAGATATACAAAGATTTTAAAAACTGCCACCATGACAGCCATTTCGGAGATCGGATCTGCACCATTTTAATTTTAGATATAAGAAATCTTCTGGTGAAAACCCCATATTGATATGATTTCCACTGAGGAGGAAAAGCAATAACAAGATTATTAACATAGCTACCATGGTGGCCATATTGGATGTCAGATCAGCACCATTTTCATTTATGTCCAACTAGATATCACAAGAAGTCTTTTGGGGAAAACCCCATGTTAATATGACCATCCATCTAGGAGAAGTAGCCGTATAAGAAGATTTTAAGATGGCCACTGTGGTGAACATATTGGAGGTTAAATCATCACCATTTTCATTTTGGACCAAGCATACATCATAAGAAGTCTTCTGGTAAAAACCTCATGCCAATATGAATTTCTGTTCAGGAGGTGTAGTGATAACAAGATCTTCAAGATTACTGCAATGGCACCCATATTGGATGTAAGATTGGCACCATTTTAATTTAGGACCAACTAAACATCATAAGAAAAATCTTTTAGTGAAAACTCCATGCTGATATGACCATCCATTCAGCAGGATTAGCAATAAGATTTTTAACATGACTGCTGTGTTGGCCATATTGGATGTCTGAGTGGCACCATTTTCATTTAGAACAACCTAGATGGCAGAAGAAGTCTTCTGGTGAAAACACCATGTCAATATAACTTTCCTTTCAGGAGGGGTGGTGATAACAAGAGTCTCAAGATGGCTGTCATGGTGGCCATATTTGATGTCAGATTGGCACCATTTTAATTGAGGACTAACAAAACACTATAAGAAATCTTCTGGAGAAAACCCCATATCAATATGATTTTGCATTCAGGAGGAGTAGATTTTCAACATGGCAGCCATACTGGACAACAAATCGGCACTATTTTCATTTATTACCAACTAGACATAATAAGAAGTCTTTTAGTGAAAATCCCATGTTGATATGATCATTCATTCAGGAGTAGCAACAACAAGAGTTTCAAGATGGTCACTAAGGCGGCCATTCTGGATGTGTGAGCTGCACGATTTTCATGTAGGATCAACTAGAACTTGGAATAAATGTGCACATAAAGTTTTATGGCAATTCTCCATGATTTTCTAGATGGCTGTCATGGTGGCCATAGTGGATGTCAGATCAGCACCATTTTCATTTAGAACCAACTAAACATCATAAGAAGTATTAAGTGAAAACCACATGTTGATATGACCATCCATTCAAGAGTAGCAATAACAAGAGTTTCAAGATGGCCACTATGGCTGCCATACTGGATGTCTGGGCTGAACCATTTTCATGTAGGATCAACTAGACCTAGGAATAAATGTGCATGTAAAGTTTCATGGCAATCCTCCAAGCTGTTTAGGAGAAGTAGTGTTACCAAACTTGTACTAACAGACAGATGGACATTGGACAACGAATAACAGGCTATGCCATGAGCTCTTCTGATCTATGACCAGCAAAGCTAAAAATGATCAAATAAATTTGATATTTACCAATTAAGTAAATCATGATTTTAGCAATCATTATTGCACGTATCATAATTTGGTTCAATCTTCAGTTTTATTACATTTTCATTTTCCATTTTCTAAATGTAATAATAATATAAAGTTCAAACTGGTCATGTACAAAATCAGGATACCAGTTTAAAAATTATATGAATGATAACATAAATAAGTGGTCACTTTTCTTTACTAAGTTAAAAACACATGATCAGATTTCACAAATTAAGTGTTAATGGTGATATGTCCATCCATTTAGGAGGAGTAGCAATAACAAGGTTTTCAAGATGGATTTCATGGTGGCCATATTTTATTGGCACCAATTTCATTTTAATCTAATTAGTGATCATAAGAAGTCTTTTAGTTAAATCATCATCAGAAGTAATGATATAAAATGTTCAAGATGGCCACTGTGGTGGCCACATTGGATGTCAGATTGGCACCATTTTCATTTAGGACCACTACACATCATAAGATGTCTTCTAGTGAAACCACGTACATTCAGGAGGAATGGCGATAACACAATTTTGAAGATGGCCATTGTGGTGACCATCCTGGAGGTGTAAGGGGAACCATTTTCATTTAGGACAATCTAGACTATCATAAAAAAATCTTTTAGTGAAACACCCATATCAATACAACCATCCATTCAGGAGGAATAGCAATAACAAGATGTTTTGAGATGGCTTCCATGGTGGCTTTTTTACAAGATCAGATCAGCACCATTTTCAAATATGGCGAACAACATACAGGAAGAAGTATTTTAGTGAAAACCTCATGTTGATATAACCATCTGTTCTGAACGAGTAGTGACAACAAAATTTTCAAAACGGCCACCATGGAGGTCATGTTGGAGGTCAGATTAGCACTAATTTCATTTAGGACCAATATCACTATATTAAAGTTGTCTTTAGTGAAAACCTTATGTTGATATTCTGTTCAGGAGAAGTAGACATATCAAAATCTCCAAGATGGTCACTCTGGCTGCTGTGTTCAAGCCCAATCAACACTTATAATTTTCATTTAAGACCATCATCACATCACAAAACATTTTCAGTGAAACCCCATGGTAATATGATTATCTATTCAGGAGGAGTAACAATCAAAATGTTTTCAAGATGGCCACCATTGTGGCCAAATTGTATATCTCTGAGAGGTACCATTTTCATTTAGAATCGACTAGCCGTCAGGATAGCATTGTGTGCCAAATTTCAGAACTTTCCCATAACTAACAACTGCTAACAGGTGACACAGGATCATAACATAAATTCTTCTGATCTTCAACCAGTTAAGATACAAATCTTAGGTTCCATTGGTTTGACAGTTTCTCTGTATGCATGGCTTTGAAGTCATTTTCTACTGGAAGTTAATGCTACATATTTAAAGCATTAGTTGCTTGTTGTCCTATTTCTTAAGTATTTGTCAGACACTGTTTTGTTTTTGTTGTTGTCGTATGTGACAAAATGATACAATGATACTGATATTGTTTTACGTATCATGAGTTTGAAAATATAAAATCTCAATGTGAAGAAAAATGTTGCAAATTTTATAGAAAATGGGGCCTGATTTGCATCATTTTCATTCAGAACCAATTACATATTGCTGGAGGTGTTTTAATGAAAATCCTATGTCAATGCTACATTACTTTCAAGATAGGTAGTGATAAGATTTATTTGATGGCCACCATGATTGCAATATTGGATGTTAGATCAGCACCATTTTCATTAAAAACCTTCCACCTGGGATCCAGAAATGATAATGATTATTGCTGGACACCTGCTCATGAAAATGAATGTGGCAGCCAAATATTTGTGAAATTTAATATAAAAATATTTGAAGGAGGTATAACAAATTGTATATGACCATCAGTACAGGAGAAGAACCAATAACTAGATTTTAAAGCATGTTAGATGTCAGATTGGCCACATTATGATTCAGGACCATCTCCAAGTCACAAAAAGTCATTTAGTGAAAACACAACATCAATTCGACTATCCTTTCAGAGGACATACTGATAACAAGATTTTCAAGATGGCCATCACTGTAGCCATGCTAGATGTCAAATTTGCACCATTTTCATTTAGGACCATCTACATTTCACAAGAAGACTTTTAGTGAACTCCTGGTCATTATGACAATCTTTTCTGGAATAGTAACACATTTTCATGATGGCCATTTGGCAGATATGCTTGATATCAGATTTGTACAATTTTTATTTATGACTTCATAAGAAGTCTTTCAGTGAAAAGCCGAAGTCAAAATATCCATCGATTCACAGTAGTAGTGATAACAAGATTTTCAAGATGACTTACATGGATGAAGTGTTGGATATCAGATCAGCACCAGTTTCATTCAGGACCATCTACAAGTCATAAAAGGTCTTTTTAGTAAACCATACATCAATGTGATCATCCATTCAGAAGAAGCAGTAATAAGATTTTCAAAATGGCAAGCATGGAGGCCATATTGGATGTTCAACTAATTATCAAGATGAAACTGTATGCCAAGTTTCATGTCTTTTCTCCAAGTAGTTTAGGAAGAATAGTGATAAGAAACAACTGCTAATGGACACCAGATGCAGATCCATAGCATAAGTTCTTCTAATCTTCAACCTGTAGAGTTAAAACAAGCAGTTACCTAAACTTCCTGGACTGGATTTTCTGAGGCATGGATCAGACCTATCTGCTGAAGATCTTCGTCCCACACACTCATGATGTAAGTGAACCTCAACATCAGTAGCATCAACCCTGTGTGATTGGCATAGCACTCTGTCAATAACTGAAACATAAATATGAAGCTATAACCATGGTTACTATGAGACAATGTAATCCTTGAGATGTTGTATAAAACATGAAGATTGTGTTGTACATGTACCACTGGAGAAATTGTAAGCATTCAATGATTGAGTATACAGTCATACCCTTTAAAGACTTTAAAGACACTGCACTGTAAAATCCTAGCAATCCTATAATCTATGGTTCAAAACTCACTAATTTAGTTTCCTGTTGGTCGCTGCCTGTCATTTCTTTCAAGGTGTTAGACTGGTCCCCCACTACACCCACTGTGCAAACACACCATACTTTTAAACAACAAGAAAATCTGACTGTCAATATAGCCTGATTTATGGAATAAAGTTCAGCAAACATTTAATTTGACATTCAAATTTGATTGCCATTCAGGTAACTAATACAGCATGGCCTGTAAGCAATTATGTAACAGCAATTTTGTGGATCTCACAGGTGAAAATAGCTTTGAAATCAAAGGAATTTTTATTTTGCAACTTAAGTGCATTTCATTTCATTTCTGGGGTGAATTTGGGTTCTTAAGTGTACCCTCGGATTTTGTGATGTCCCTTGAAAATTGTACATGTCCCTAAAACTACTGAAACCAAAGCAAAACACTCTATATAGCCAGGATGCTTGCTGTCAAATTCTGTTGAGCAATTTTTGAGAAGTCGTTTAAAAGTTTTTCTGTTTTTAGTAATGGCAGCCATATTTGATGGTGGATTGGCATCATTTGCATACATTTGAAAGGTTTTCATATTGGGATGGAGTCTACCAAGTTTAGTCAAATTGTATCTGTACCAATTTGAAAGGCATCTATGCCAGAATGATCTGTGCCAGGTTGGTTGAAACTAGTCTGGTAGGATTTGTAAAAAAGTTAAAAAAAGCAATTGTTGATGGACAACAGATGGGTTTTATTCTATTTTTAGAAATGGTAGCCATATCTGAAAGCAGATCAGCATCATTTGTACAAACTTGAAGGTCTTTCTGCAGAATGTTTTCTGTCAAATATGACATGTTATTGAGAGGAAATAATTTCATTTGTTTTCAATATTTAGTAATGCTGGCCCTATCTGAGAGCAAATCAGTATTGCTATGAATCTAAAAGTCCATCATGCCATGATGCTTTATGCCAAAACTGGTCCAGTGATTTTTGAGAATAAGTTTAAGATAGTAACTGTTGACAGACACACTATGCATGACAGACACATGGCCACACCCTATACAACAGTCCTATATTGACTGTGTTTAACTGTTAATAGAATGGGTCCATGGAATGTTATGTCTCATCAGCAAATGATGCTGTGATGAGCTAGCATTATAGGGTGCAAACTTTTGACATATACATAATTATCTGTAATACAGTTTTAGTTTAATACTGACTGGAATACAGAGTTCTGTAACTTTCAAAAATACAAAACAAACTGAAAGTCTTAATATCATTGAGAATGACAAAGATGCTATTGCTGATCAAAAGTGATACCAAATACTGCATTTTGGGTTATTTTCAGTGGTGGAGTTTTTTTCAACAATTCAGCGATCTCAGATTGAGTAAAATATGCAGTCAAAATGTACTACCCACTTAAGTAAATCTATCAAAAAGTTGTCATTTTATGAAACAAGAAAAAAAAAAAAAAAACAACAACAAAAATTTCAAACCCTTTTGTTTAATGAGACTGCTTTGGTATTCTCTGTTCTCAGCATACATGGCAAATGATTCAACAGTAAGTATCAGTAGTATCCAAAGCAAATGTTTCTTTCTTGCTTCCTGGGGACACATAATCTTTTGTACTGGTATAAAAATTGAATAATGAAGAGATCATGGGACTTAGTGTACATAAAGTAAATTCATTAATTACTGGTATTACTACATGTACTGTGAATAAAGACTTCTGTGAACTGCATCACATACACAATACCGACAATATGAAGGTCTGTTCAAACCGTACACCTTGTCTGGCAGTTATGAATATGTAATAGTAAATCAAATTCACAATAGAAAGGACAGGGAATGTCTTTATATCTGACCCCAGGTTAAAGTTTAGTTTTTTTTTAAAATATAATTTTACTCTTATACCCCATAGCATCTATGGATGGGGCTTATAGTGTTGCTCTTGTCTTTCCATTTTGTCTGATCACATGTATCATGAATTTTGTTTCCACTCAATAGTTTGCACGGACTGAAACCAAATTTAGTATAAAACTTTACATTAAGTTCAATTTTCACATTATTTCCAACTCCAACACAAGTTAATGGAATTATGGCCCCTGTCTGACTTGGAGCTTTGCTCTTCAATTGCACCATAGGAGGAGGCATCTACTTTGTATTGACACATATCTAGTTCTAATGGAACACTAACAAGTATTTCAAATGACATAAGTCAACTGCATTATATATTCCTCCTGATTTTTCCTATGTAAAATGGCAAATTAGTCTGTGTGACCTGTCCTTATTGGGCTGTAGTCAAGAGGAATTCAGCATTTCCTTAAAATACAACTGGTTGTCCCCATTAAAATAAAAACCACCTTATACATGTAGTCACTAAAATATAATTCTCCATAATTTAAAACTCTTGTTATTGGACATAATCAATAAATTGAATGTCCACTAAATACTCTCCTACATGGTATATTGCTGTCCACTAAATGCAGGCAAAAATCATTACGAGAAAGATCATGAATTATTATGATCTAAATACAAAGGTGCAGTCAAGATGTTATTTACCTCATAATGCATTATGTCTGAAATGTATGATTGTATGTAATTGCTTGTAAGTCTTGAACTTTCAAAAACTATTGAATCATGCAGATATGAGGCAGAACTAGAACTGAACATTATGGGAGGAAATTCTCCCCACCATTTAAAGAAAGGGAGAAATTTTCAGAATATGAAAGGGATTTACTGAAGACATAAAGGAAAGGCTTGAAAATATAATGCAAACATTTGTGCACATTTCATTGCTTTTTCAGCATGAAATTTTAGAAATTACTGTGAATCCTACAATTGCACATCACAGAATAGACCTTGAGGGGAGTCCACTGTTGAGTATGATATGTACTAAAACAATGACCTAATCTAGCTGTTTTGAATGCCATTATGATGTTGGTGACTAATGATGATGACAAGTGTGCTCTGGACAACTAAATCTGGTATATTATTATTATTATTATTATTATATATATATATATATATATATATATATATATATATATATATATATATATATATATATATATATATATATATTGAACCAAACTAAAAATACAATAGAACTTCAAGTAGTTGAATCAATGCAGGCCTAAATTTTGTATTCTTGATGTTTGGTAGGTTTGAGTTTTCTGAGGTTGCAGACATGAGAAGGTTTGATACCAGGATTAAACAAATCATCAGACAGACGGTATAAGTTGGAGTTATTGAAGTTTTACTGTAGTTAACAAATTCTACATAATTATATAAGCTAGAATAGGTAGTAGTAGTCCTAGAGAAGGAACAGCTATAAATATAACTAAAGCGTAGCCACCATTTTATTTCATGCAGATTTCATGGAGAATTAAACCAAAACTTTTGAAAAAGTCATGCCATGTTTTCCGATCTGAACAAGCTATTTGACTTGTAAGAAAGTCATTTGATCAAAAGTGTTAAGATATTTAACAGTCCAAATTGTATTACTAATTATTACTAAATACAATAATTTGATGACAATTGAAGACATGGGACTTCTCAATCCTAGTATTTAAATCTAGTATCTATATAACAGCTATATGCACTATAACTCACCACTATGATCCTTAAAATAAACCAGACAGTATCTCTCCTCTGTATTCATTTCCACCCTTTCTACTTCTCCCCCACCACTTCTCCTCTTGTTCTCAAAGTAAAACAGTATGGTATCATGGGATGTGGAGGGTTGCAAGTTCTGCACAAGGATGCAGTTAGAAATGGCAACCTTTACAACCTGAAGGAAAGTACCTTCAATTCTTCTTTCTTTGCATGCTTTCCTGAGTGTGGGAAAGTCTAAAAGAAAAATGAAACAGTCTGGGTTTACTTCATCACTATATTCAATTATGTTCATTACTAACCACACCTCTTCATTTCAGCATGCCTCATGAGAGGTAAGTGGCTGCTAAAATCATGATTTTGTTTAAACTTACCACCATGCACGCTTGGTGTCTCATTGTCACTTAACTTCATGGTGTAAATAAGTCTAAAAAATGGATCTTGTGTATATTTTATACAGTACAACCATACTGGAAAACAGAGAATGCACTTCCAACACAAAGGCAGCTAACTCTTTTAGAATGTCTGTACAAATACATAATGGGGACAATGTCTATCACATTGTCAGCATGTGCTTATTATGATGAGATTTCACCTCTTGAAATTTGACAAAATATTTTTTTTTTAATTGTACAGTGCAGGTATTATGTCAGATATAGTAATTTAAAACTGAAGTATGCATGATACAGTTCTTACTAATCTGTGCATATACAGATGTGCCTAAACTACAGGACACATAAGAGTGCTTCTTGTGCACTTTATTTAAAATAGTAGTTCACCATAAAATGTACACTTACATATAACACCAATGCACTGCTAGTGTACTGCTAGTCAAATGAGTGCATGATGGTGTAAGGTTTAGCTTAGGTGCATCTGTACTCTCTTACAACTAGGAAATTAAACTTCGTTTTTCCAAATCATTCTCTCTATGAAGAGCAGGAATGAGTCCACCGGTTCAAAACTAATATCATATACAAGAGGATGTAGTGGGTCTGAGATCACTCACTTGACTAAATATCTGCCTAATGGCCAATAAAAGGACAGCTGGCCAAGAAATCTAAGCCAGTAGCATGCTTTCTGTAGAGATTTCTTCCAATGCTATTGATTGAATGTGTTATGAAAACAGTTGAATGTAAGCATTAGGATTTAAGGGCACATCAGCACATTATTGGCTACATAGTGCTAATTAAAGGTAAAGTTCTAAAAATGTAAATACAAAGAATTGCAAAGAAAACTTTAGGAATATAAAACCTTCCAAATAAACTTCAACATTAAGTACTAAAAAAATCTGAATGTAATCAACAATTACATAGCTCTCCCCAACTTTTAATTTATTGGTCTCCAGAGTCATATCCATTGTAAACATTACCATGTAGAAAATAAAATCAGACAAGTGATCTTGGCCCCTTTTCTAACAGATTTTTTTTTTGCAATTGTTTTTCTTTCTACATGTATTTGAAGTTTATATCAGTTTAAAATTTAAAATTATAACTTATAATTGGCACTATATAGCCAGTATTTTTCTGACATACTGTGAAAGCATCTACCGACCTAATAACCCACCCACCATGATAGGGCATAAAAGACAAAAGAATAAAAAAGTGTCCTTTTCTACAATATCAAAGTAAAGATACTATAATGAGTTGACAAAAAAAACCAAAAGATTAATATTGTTTCTGTATTATTTTTTTGAAGTCATTGTTCTTACAAGTTATTCTCATTGTCCACCCCTAGAAGCCAGATTTTACTGAGTGAAAGTCATTGGTTCTGAGTAACCTTGGAGTGACAGACAGCAGTACAAAGATAGTTCATGCATCATTAGTTATCTTGATTAACCACTATAGGTGAGGCCTCACATGAACAGAATGCAGCATGCAGTCCACTAAACTAATTCATATTCTCATCCACAAGTACAATACACTGTTAACCTGCTGAGGGTAACATATCACAATATACAATGTATAGTCATTAATATGGAAAGTTTACCATTCAATAAATATATCTATTCCTAGGTCCAACTACATTGGTCACAAAGGGCCTTCTAAGTAGGTTAGGATGTATACAGATCTCGCCTGGATTAATTAATGTGATCATAAATGCAAATACTTAAACCATGTTAGTGAAGCATAAAATGTAGGTCACAATCACCTTCTTTGGTTTAAAGGGTGTAGTCATAACAGAGATTCATCCAATTATCAGGTTTCATGATTGGAACATAACCAGGACCCAATAAATGAACTTTTAACACAAAATTTCAAGAAACTCACTGAAGCATGAAATATAGGTAATAGAAACCTGTCTTTGCAAAAAGGCTGTAGAACTGATAAAGATGCATCCACTCATTACGTTTCATGATTCTAGGTGGGACAGTATGAATATAACATGCCAAAAAACTCATGTGATATTGAGCTAAATGCAAAAACTTTACCAAAGCCAGTAGAAGATGAAATATGGGTCACACTGAGACTCTTTTCTTGTAAGGGTGTAGCAGTAACAGAGAATCATCAATTTCATGATTCTAGCATGAACAATGCCTGAGAAATGAACATCAAACACAAAATTTTACTAAAGTCAGTAAAATGTAAAATATCGCCCGTAACAACCTACTAATGAAATGAAGGAGTAGTGGTCATCAAAATGCATCTCCAAGTCTCATGATTCTAGAAAGGATAGTAGGTACACAGCATGTCAAGTACCAGTGTAATCATGAGCTAAATGCAAAAACTTAGCCTAAGCTAGTAAAATGTGAAATATAGGTCAGAGTGACTTTTTTGGTATAGGTGTAATACTAAGAGAGATGTATACAATCATCTAGAGTAATGATTAAAGGATGAACAGTAAAAAACATCAGATTGAACCCAAGTCAGTAAAGCATGAAATATTGGTCACAATTACCTACTCTTTTGTAATGAGGGTGTAGTACCCATTAACACGCATTCCCTCACCAAGTTTCATGAATCTTAGTACAACTGTATGTATACAGGATGCTAAAAATCTACATGGTTATGTGCTAAGTGCAAAACTTAACCTAAGCCAGTGAAATATTGGGCACCATGACCTTTTGTTTTAAGGGTATGGTACTAACAGAGATGCATTCAATCATTAGGTTTGATGATTCTACCATGAAGAGAGACTGAGAAATAATCTTTAAACACAAAAGATAACCAAAGTTAATGAAGTATAAGATATGGGTCACAGTGACATATTTCTGTAATGTAGTAGGAGTATTCATCAAGATGCATTCCCTCACCAAATTTCATGAATCTCGGTATAACAGTATATATACAGGGTGTACAAAACTATTTGGTCATGAGTTAAATACAAAAACTTAAGCCAGTAAAATGTGAAATGTAGGTCACATTGGCCTTCTTTTGTGGCAAGGTTGTGTATTTACAGAGATACACACATGTACAATCATATAGTTTGATGATTCTAGGATTCTAGCCAGAACAAAGCTTGAGAAATAAACTTACAACACAAAAGTTAACCAAAATGAGCATGTAAAAAAAAAAATCATGAGTTAAATGCGAAAACTTAAGCCAGTAAAATGTGAAATATAGGTCACCATGACCTATGTTTGTGATGAGGGTTTAGTGCATCTCCTCACCATTTTTAATTATTCCAGATATAACAGTATGTATACAGTGTGTAAAACACCTGAGCTAAACACAAAACTTGACGAAGAATGAACAACTGATGTACATGTATGTACAAAGTTAGCCCATTCAGCCCTCTCCCCAGGGGGTAGGTGCTAATAAACTCAATCCAAACTGTAGCTTAGGTCCAAGGAAGAAAGTATGGTTGACATTCAGTGATAGTGTACACATGTATATACTTTTATCTGTGTTGATGCCAATGGCAACCACCATTGCCAGGGGCAGTGCAATAGCCTACCTCTTTGTTGTAGAGTTTAGCTAAAGAGGTAAAGGTGTTAACATTCTGTAAAAGGTATATAAAATAGATAATAAAGGTAAAAGGTATAAAATCCACAAAATATGGGGTTCTATATCTTCATCCATATCTGAAGGCACATCAGCATTTTTATTCAATATTGAAAGGCTTTTATGCCAGCTAGGATGTTTCCTGTCAAAATTTGTAAAATTCTTTTGAGCAGTTTTTTTTTCTCAAGATGAAGTTGTTTAAACATTTCTCTGTTGTTAGTGATGGTGACCACATCTGATGGCAGATTGGCAAAATCTGTACAAACTTGAAAAGCCCTTCATGTCGGGATGCTTCCTGACAAATTTGCTTTATGTAAAGTCCCTAAGAATTTTTCAATTTTAGTTATGACAGCCATTTTTGATGGTAAATTGTCATAATTTCTAAAAAGAAATAAAAGCCGTTCATGCCAGGATGTTTTCTGGCATATTTGGTTACATTTTGTTGCGCATTTTCTGGAAAAACTGCTTTAAAGATTTTCTGTTGTTAATTGTAGCCATAATTGACAGTGGGTCAGCACAATTTGTATACATTTGAATGTCTTTTATACGAAGACGCTTTCTGTAAAATGTGGTAACATTATGATCAGATTCTGAGAACAAGTTGTTTACAAGTTTTAGTAACATAGGCCATATTTTATAGTGAATCATTTTCGTTTGTATGAAATTGAAAGGCCTATTTGCCAAAGTGCTTTCTGTCAAATTTGGTAATGTTTTCAAAGAGAAAAATCAGTTTTATGTGTTTTTTATTTTCAGTAACATGGCCACATTTGATGGCAAATCAGCATAATCTGTATAAATGTGAGAGCCCATGATCATATCGGGATGCTTTCTGACAAATCTGGTCAAATTCTGCTGAGAAGTTTCTGAGATGTCTTTTAATGAGTTTATATTTTAATAGCAGTAGCCAAATTGTTTTATAAATCAGCATCATTTATACAAACCTTATTTCCCTTTATGCCAGGATGCCTTCTGTCAAATTGGTCAAATTATGAAGAGCAGTTTTTGACAAGTAGTTTTTCTTTTCTCAGTAATGGTGGCCATACTTGATGGCAGATTAGCATCAGTTGTAAAAATGTGAGAGCCCTTCATGTAAAATATTGGATGAATTCTGCTGAACAGTTCTTGAGAAGAAGTCATTTAAAGGTATTTTTAGCAATGGTAGCCATATTTGATAGCAGATCAGCACCATTTGTATAAACCTGAAAAGCCTTCCAGTCATGATGCTGTCTGCTGAGTTTGGTTCAAATTGGTTTAATGGGTTTGTTTTATAAAAGAAGTTGCAAATAGCAATTGTTGACTGACAGATGACACATGAGATAGGGCCATACCAAAAGCTCACTTAGCCATATGGCAACATTAACTACTAATATAAAGCCTGTTCAAATTAGGTGTCTGTTAGCATACGTCTTAATGTAAAGTTAAATGACTGATTTGCTCAAACAAGATCTGAAAGCATCTAAATGAACTGAAACATTGGGGAAAATCTGGGAAAATTGTGCAAGACCTCACTTTATCAAACTATTATATTTTATCTGAATTCAAATAGTGCATTGTTGTACATATTATTTTCAATCTGCAGTTTCCTGACATGTTTTGGTTTTCTTCATTAATGAATCTATTATGAAGTGCAGAATGGTATCTTACTTTTTAAAAAGTGTATACTTATTTAAATACATTAATCAGTTGATACAGTGTTCTGTGTTCCTAAGTTAACTGCATCAATTCAATAAAAAAACCTGCTGGCTCTGGGATGCAGAATAGGCCTGATCTGTTCTCCCACATGTCATAAGAGGTGACACATAGAGGCAGGAGATGTGGTGGCTCAGTTGTTAGCATGACAGACTCGTAACAAAGGGTGTGGATTCAAATCCTACCACTGGACTAGCCCTGGTCAGCTGCTGTGGTGTGTACTTGTGCAAGGCACTTTCCTCTAATAGCCTAGGCACTAAATAACCTACTTGTGATACTGTGTCATAACACCAAACCAAACCAATTCAGTACTATGCAATGAAATGTCAGATGCACTTCTGTCCCAGCTGTCTTTGAATCTATTAAAAGCAAAGGATGACTCTAGGCTATTGATTTTATGATTTTTTTCTTTTATTTCAAATGTTGTTTACTCATACAACCTTTTTCAATCTTATTGTATGAATCTGAATATTTGTTGACTATTAAGCATTGGCTAAATAATTTAATTTTTTACTTCATTTTATTTTAAAGTAAATGAAGTTTAATATTACAACTAGTTTTACTATTACTGCAAATTCACTATATTTTGACTGGGTACCAACTGTTGTGAATTTTGTAGTTTATACAAACCATGCACAAAATTAAAGATCCAACAATCATCATTCTTTGCAACTGATAGGACATCTTTCCCACTAAACTAATTTAAGTGCCATAGAAAATGACACTTTTGAATTTCTTTATTGCCCCAGACATACTATGGTGTCTTGAATTCACCAGTTAGAAAATCAAAGTGCTCAGCTATGTATAAAAAGGACATGTAATTTACACAATATGAAAATTTAAAAATATAAAGTATGTATGCATTGGTTATATAATATATATTTCACATCCATATGTCTTAAGCTTTCAGCAGGGATAGAGAGAGAGGTACATGTAGTGAGAGAGAGAGAGAGAGAGAAGGATGGTATGGTATGGTACATGCATTTCTATGTTATCAATCATGTAATGGATTATATAAAAACTTTGTAAATACTATCATGATCCAATCACTAAATCTGTGAAATATGGTATGTATCAGTCTGCCTACTTATCTGTAATGACTAATATTTAATTCTGAAATAATTGTTCAACATAAATGTTTGTACAAATATCTGTAAAACAGTCTATTTCAAGCATAGCATTTTAGCAAATTTATTTACTTTTAATAATACATCAAGTTCATCCATTTCAACTTATATCATTGTATCTATAAATACTTTCCTAAAAAAAAACATTCATCTATATATATATATTACTTATATACATTCACTCCAACAGATACATACACACATACATACATACATGTACATACATACATACATACATACATACATACATACATACATACATACATACATACATACATACATACATACATACATACATACATACATATATACATACATACATGCATGCATGCATGCATCCATCCAGAATTGTCCTAAGTAGTCACCTGTGGGAAACTAGAAAAGTGGCCTTTAAAAGCAGGTGATTACCCAAAAGAAGTAAACTTCTAAGATAATTTGATTTAGGGAATATATAAACAGTGGCTGTGTAAGACAGGTTATTGCTTAACAAAGATGACCTTTTAAGGAATGTACATACATACATACATATATACAAAAGTACATTTCTTAATGACATCAAGAAGAGTCTTTTGTATTAATGCCATTTGGAGTCAAAACTATCCCATTCACAACTTACATATGCATAATACTTTACTGACATAAAGTTGAACTTCATTTCTTTCTTAGTGTGAACCATATTTGGTGATTCACAAGTAAACCTACATCTGTTAATGTACAGTTTCAACTGCAACATAAATTGAACACATCATCAACTTGTCTCCTATTTACTATACCAAGAAGAAACTGTTTCTTTGAATTGAAAAATTATGGAGATGATTGTACTCATTCTTTAGCCATTCAGTAACACATGTACTAAGGAAAATTCTGCTTGTTGGACTGTCCCAAAATAAAAGAAAAATAGTTTCTACAGAATTATTACACAGACAATGCAAATTTTGGGGGATTTTACCAATTTTATTCCAAAAAGTATTTGTTGCTAAAAGAAATTCCTAAATTTTAGTTTGAAACTCTATATGTATTAAAAAATGCCACTTTTGACAAAACCACGAAAACTGATACCCATGAAAATAAGGGAATTCACAGTACCATATATACTTTCTTATAGGTCAAGTCCAAATGCAAACAATATAGACCCTGATCTGCCATCACATAATGCACTGGCAGATCAGTGTCTATACTGTTTGTTCTGCTGACTACTACTACATTATGCAACAGCAGATCTGGGTTGTTGCAGTTTGACTCATAAGCGAGTATCAATGGTATATTGTAAATCAAAGTGATTTCATTGTAAACTACTGGTACATAATTTATTTTAAGTAATTCGGCAATATGACAGCCACCCATTCCTTATCACATTGTTTCATCTAATGAATGAAACCATCAAAAACTGCCATGAATAATGGTATTTATCCAAATGTTTTTTGCAAAATCATACTGAAAGAACACTTTTTTTTCAATTCAACAAAGTATTTAGTTCAGCAAACATTTACAAAATATAAGTACCTGCAGAAAACATTCACAGATTTATTTCCAGCGCAGAGGAAAGGAATTTTAATACAACATTCTGTAGAACTTTTAATACAATGAATTTATATTTTTTTCTGTGTCACAGTGCTAGGTCAGCATATGACAAGCAATTTTGTGACTTTCTAATTTCTAAAGTACCACATGAAGAAATGAAACTCTGAGATTGAAGAAAATATAATCTTACCAATATCATCAGAGAATGTCACGACAACTTTCTCCTCCTTTTCCCCATGCAGGAATTCTATGATGTTCACTCCTGTTTCTGTCTCAAGGAAGTTTGTCAACAGTTCATCTGTTATGGAATAATTCAGTCCCAAAATGAGGACTCTGTTTTCATAGCAGGGCTTCTGTGGTGGAAGACAGAATAATGTCACATTCAATGTCTGGCCAGCCACCTGGTGGGAACTGCGGGAAACCACTCTCTGGGTAACTGGTGGAAGAAAACATAGGCACAAGTTCCTAAAAATGCTCTGGATAACTGATGGTAGAAAAAAAGAACTATTTCACCAAAAACAAAATTAACTGCATAAGAATAAACTGAAATCCACTCTTATATACCAATATAAATCTGCTTCGGTGAGTTTTGGCAATATGACAAGTGGAGATAGAGTGTACAGCTAGGATAAATGTTCTGTTTGTGTGGTTTGTTATTTTCGTTCAAACTTTTAAGCGATAAATATAGGCTCTGATTGTGTTTTTGAAATATTTGGACTACTTTGGCAGAACTGAGTTAATAATTGATCCTCTGGTGACTGGAGAGGTCAGTTCTTCTGTAATAGGGACATGTAATATCTTTCTAAAATATCAAATGTCAATTTTATTTACAACAATCCACTGTTTTTCAGTAATAAAAAAAACTCTTAAATGAAGGTACATAACACTTTACAATTATGGACAATCATTAACATTCACTTAAGTCATGTTCTACCTTCAATCTCCTTAAATGTGGCATAAGCAATGCCATCTGTAATCTGAAACTCTTCTATATCACCTCCTCCGGATCGCCGGGAATTTTCGAAGTACATCTCGAGAACCTCCTGACTTGTGTCAGAAGAAAAACCTTGGATAGCCACAGTTTTTGAGATAATCCCTCCATCACCTGTCCTAGCCTCATCTTCCAAATCGTCAAACCCTTGTTCAGAACTATAAGCTTCTGAAAATGAAAATGAAATTGTGGTCGTGTATTCCTGTTATCCTTTTACTCAACCAACCTTTGGTAAATATCTGTCAGTGACCAAAAAAGAAAAAATACAAAAATGACATGGAAAACCAATACATTTTATGTTAGATCCCTGTCATCACACAAACAATTTGTGTGGTGAGGTTATAACTAATGCTAGAGCAAAAAAATTTAAAAAAATATAAGTCTTTGTGAAACACATATTCCCACACTTACCTGTTTTAAAGACCACCACCCTATTAAAGCCCTTAACCCAATTCCCTGAAGGTATTAGGGCTAATGTTATCTGCATATGTGCATTTTGTCTTGTCATGTCCATTAAGTGTGTGTGTGTATAAATATATATATATCTATATATGGGCTTGAAAAAAATCTCTAAAACTTCACTCACTCACTCAGACAATTACTAAGTGATTAGAAAATTCACCTGATGGCCGGAAATTCTCACTCACCATTTCAAGTTGAGCAAGTAAATTCTCTCACTCTGCATCCGAGGTTTGGAAAAAATTTTGGATATGCTGTTGGATATTTGATTTTCAGAGGCATGAGGGCGGGGGGGGGGGGGGGGGGGTTTTTTTTCGAATGTGACCATATTAAAGTTTCCACCAACTGTTTAGTCATATATACTTACAATCATTTTAATCCATAATAAAACAAACATAACTGAAATAAATCTGTAAATAACCACATAACTGCAGTAGATCTTATGCCCTAATGACTGAAAGTCTTGGGACACTAACAGTTGAGACTCCCCATCAATATTTTCAAAAATAATTTTTATTTTATGCTCTATAAAAAGTTGGGACACTAAATCATATTAATTTTTTCATGTACTATAAGTTTTTGGACACTTGAGAACTATTTTTGCCAACATGCGGACAAGCAAATTCCATCAATCGTAACATTAGATATCCTGATTCACCAGTAGTTAAGGGACTACTCCTATTACTCAATACATGGGATTGTTTTAAATTAGATTGATATAATAAGTCAATAAAGACAATTAATTTTAATTTGTTATCTTCATTGTTCTATTTCAAATATGTATAATTCTGCTGGACATTAACAAACATTTAGCATTACTATTATTATGACAGACTAAGTGTTGTATCAAATAAATTTATAACTTCTACCTTTTTTGCACTGGACCGTTGCTTTATGCATTAATTATTACATTAAAATTGTTGCTTGTCACCAGTAATTACAACATTTCTGCCCTGAAAATTGAAATAGCTAATTTATGAAAATATGGAACCAATATTACAACAATGAAAATAGCGTTGTGTTGACGACATGTATGTGATTTTGTTTTATTCATGCTAAATGAAGTAAACCTATTTCTCTTGGTTTAGAATCATAGGCACCAATGCACTGAACTTAATTAAATTAATCTCTTTCAAAAGGATTTTAAAAATCACATAACTAATACTTTTAAAATATTTTAAATAACAATGCAGTGGTAGTTTGCTGGGATGTATGTAGCCTTAAGCATTGACATGGATACTCAGCTAGCCTCCAGTTACATAACTGTAGTAATATTGTTCCAACTGGACTGCATACCATACTCCCCCGAGTCCATTGCCTGCTGGCGAATCTAATATCAATCTTTTTTCCAATTTGAGTACCACAATAATGAACCATATATTGTTCCTCTAAATCCACTTCAAATTTTGAAACAGCTAATTGGTTTAGATTAATGTCGTCAAAGAAGGAAGTATTGCCACCTGACAAAATTCTCTCCTCTCTCGAGCTATTTCATGGTGTAACAAATTTAATTAGTTTGGATTGCTGTTGTAAAATAGAAGGCAGATTAACACCAGATGAATCCAACAATTATAATCAATACAATGCACCAAAAACAACCAGTTTGCCAAGAAAAACAGTCAAATGAATTGCATGTTGAAGTTTCAATTTGTGACAAGTTGAAAACAAAACCAGAATGATCGATAATGATCTAGTTGGATCTTTATTCAACATTTTAGCTTGTATTAATATGACATGTATGAGAATATATGAGTTATGAGCTTAGTGTAGTTATAAATATTGCAGGGGTAGAAAAATCCATTGCCAGAAGCCCAGAACAAACAAAAATGAATGCTAGGCAACCATTTTTCCCAATGTGTAAGCCCAGTCTGACAACCAATAAAAAAAAATGATCATGCTAAAAATTATAGTGGAATTATATATTTTTTTCTGTGACAAATATTTGACCATTAAATTGTCTCTCTGTATATCTTTAGCAGGGTGCCCCAAATTATCTTATAATTTCCAGGTTGAGTGTTGGGTGATTTCTATTGGTAAGAAGCCACAATAATCCACATGTCAGCTACTCATTATCTGATTCAGTAATCACAATTCATACAACTAGCTCCTCTAGATGAACCATTGAAGAAACAAGACCAGCGAATGCTCATCTTTTGTCAATACACCAACATATGGTAGCGGTATCTTTCATCTTTGACTTGGGAGCCATGGTAGCTCAGTTCATTGAGTATCAGACTCGTAATCCAAAGGTCGCGGGTGCCAGCCTGGGTTTGCTGCCCTGGTTTGTCCTTGGTAAAGGCACTTAGCTCCCGTTTCCTCTGCATGATATAGCCATTGATGGGTTTACAGTGCCATTAAAACCAACAAAAACAAAAAACAAATAACAATCATCTTTGACTTGACACACTGAATGCCTGTGATCTAGTAGTACACTTTCCCAATGGCCAGTGGAAGACATGCAGAGCATGTGACACTTGTTTCTGTTGGCTAACTTAAGCTAAAGGGATATAGCAAATATAAAGAATCAATCCAATTGCAGTATTTGTTGCATACTATATTGGCTTGTAGGGTAATGACCCAACAAAAGTCACACATGGAAAGTTTACATTTACCGCACAATTTGGACACTGGATTAATAGTCTCAGATTAATGACAACATGATAACATGAACCATAATGATGTAATCTCATATAAATATAAAATATAGATAAGTTTCTGGTCAGGGGTCATCAGCTACTAGAAAAAGGACTTCTGGTAAATAAATTAAAAATTCATTAAGCTTATATCATTTTTGTGATGTTTATATCAGTCAAAAGATTGAGCTTGCTGCGTGCTTTTTATTCAAGAGACCACATGGCGAGAGAATGAGAGCGCAATTACCTTACTAATAGAGAACTCTTCGCATGGTCTAAGGGAGACAACTCTTAAAGTACTAACTGACTGTACATGCTAACAACTGACTAACTGTTGCAGTCTCGTGTCAATCTTTTGGTTTGATATATCCATTGTTTTCCTCTGTGCCTAGTCTCCAGGACAGAGTTTCTGTCATTAAATTGCCATTCCTTTTGTGTGTTCATTGGTTTCACCATGATTATCTCTGTTGTTTCAATATGTGTAGCTCTTTAGCGCCAGCATTGTATTGTTGTGCTTGTTTCATCTTGTTTATCTGACTCCAATGCTTTTGTTTTGTTTTATCCAAGAACTGTGGGGATGATCATCATTGGAAGCAGTGTTTTTGTGCATCTAGTCAACATATGTTGTGCTGGTTATGTTTTGAGTCCCTCTGTAGGAGTATTATGAAAATCACCCTTTCCCCACCCCCATCCCCAGCGCTGAGATGTTTTAGCAATTTGGCATGCAGGGTGAGTTCCATACCTCTTCCAGCTTCTGCCATGGCTAAGATCTTTATCTCAAATCTTCGTGTTTTAGCTGTAGTTGGAATCTAAAAATAAGAGATGGATTTAAACATTAAACACAAAACCATATGCTTAGAAATTACCTGTACATAAGAAAAGTGTCAGGAACAATAAGTAATCATGACATGAAGTTGTTTGAATCTTTATGAATTTGTTTACTTATTCAACTTTAAATTCCATCTGTCTCAAAGGTACCATATACAATATGTTGGACAATATGCATGCCAAAATATATGTGTAACTATAATATTAGGGGTCTCTTATTTCAGTATCATAATATCCAGAGTTAACTTTATACAGACATCTATTAGGCAGACTCATACAGACATACAATCATAAAATAAAGGATATTTATTTTACAAATAAAGAACTTTTGTTTTATTTTTATTTTTCCACATTAAACCCATATGATAAGAATTCAAGTTATCAAAAAAAAATATATGTAATAGTATATGTAGATATGTAGATGTGAAAAAAGGGTTAGAATGCATACATGTATAGACAGTAGTTTGAAGAGCAAGGACAGACAGATAAATAGTCTGATAAATCAGCCCCCAAACCTGTACTGATACTGTCCATCAGTAGCAGTACAGATTTAGGGGCTGATTTATGGCACTAATAAGTGAATAAATAGATAAGGGTTTTTGGAAATAACTAGATATTTAAGACAGAAAGAGAGAGACGGAGATGTTTACATTGTTATCCCCAAGGCATTTAACATGTTAGTCCAGATACACTATCATTTCAACCTGAGACGCTTCTGAACCCACTGATACACTATGCAGCAGTGACGATATGCTATGATGTTATCCATTATTCTGTTAAATAAACATTCTGTGACCTTATTCCGAACCCTAACCTTCAAATGACACATCTTACTGTATCTAGGTTATGTAATTAGGAAAAGTTAGGATAATTAGGTCCTTATTCAGGCCTTATTGTACATCGTTTGATCCAACTGCTGGTACGCGACTAAAACCTTTGATGCTGGTTCAGTCTTTTTAGTGATATTTTGTCATGTGATTGGTCAGTGTCTATTGCTAGTGTGTGTTATATATATCAGTCACTTTCACTATCAGCTTAAAAGGTGTAACACATATCACTTTTCAAGTTTATTGAATCCTTATGTATGATTATGGATTTAAAAAAAGCAACATAAAGTTACCTAGTGTCCTGAAAGCTATTATGCATGTTGAGATCAGCTGCAGAGTTTGCTGATTCAGGGTTTGATAGCAGTATTTCTCCCATGAAGTACTAGAAAGATCTGAAGAAATGAAATTCTGGTTTTAACAGTGAATAGAAGATTTTCTCTTCTTCTCTGGATCAGATGGTAAGTCTTCCATACTGCAAATTACTGGCTTACTCAGCAACTTAGTAATGGGGGTGGGGGGTAGCATAAATTTGAAACTACAGTATATGGCAATGTTTAGGTTTTTAAAAAATTCTTTGATTTTTAAAAAAATGTTATTATTGTTGTTGTTGTTCTTATGCTTTTCCAGAACCTACATGTGGTGAGAAAAACTTAATGAAGGAAAATTGTGTCTCCTCCATGAGTTGCTTTTATTTTTACATAGTAAATTCTGAGCTTGCTAGTTGATATGCTATGACATTGTATTGTGTGAAATAAAGGATCAACTGATTAATATAACTGGGGGTGTTTATGTAATAGAAGCATGCAGTACATATAAATACTAATAAAAGGTGCTGATATATGTACTCTAGCGAGATCACCGAGTATACTTACAGAATATAAAGCATACCTTGCAAACTTCAGCTTGCCCGAGCTGAATATGAGATTGTCCCAGGTGTGACGTAGATTTGTCATGCACTGATTATACACACATACAGAGTCCCACTTTTATTCCTTTGACCTAGATTGAAGATGATATCAAGAAAAATTTAAATAGTGGGTACACATCACTTAGGTCCTTTTATATATAAAATACCTATGATGTAGTATTGCACTTCCTCATTGATCACATGAAGAAATGAGCACTCACAGTAGAGCATAGCTTTTGGTTGCTAGCTTTAGCTTAAGAATATGAAATATAACATGGCAAGTTCAAATAGTCAAACCAATCACAATTTTTGTTGCATACAATATAGGCCTGTTGTGTAATGGCTAAACAAAAATCCCATGTGGATAGTTTACAGTTCCCTGATAGATCAGACACTGTATTAACTGTATCAGATTAACAATAATGTGAACCATACTGACGTCAAGACAGATAAACATATACATATATAATATGGATAAGTTTGTGGTCAGGGGTGGCCAGACAACAACACAGCATCAAAAAAAGAAAATTGTTCAATTATCTTTTATTGGCTCATCTTAAATAGAATAAATAAGTGTGTAAACCTGTGACACTTTCCATTAGTAGGACTGAAGGTGAGTTGCAAAAATTGTGTGCAATTTGGACTTACTATATATATATCACAAAAGTTGTTGAATAATTTGGATTACTGCAATCTTGAGGGCAAATGCAGTAACTTACTGAGCAACAAGAAAAATCTGCTAGGTAACCAGATTTTCAAAGCTAGATGCCATGGGATTTTTCAAATGTTTCTAACCCTGATAATAATTAATATATGTGATTCAATTTTTTTTAAATTATGTTTAGTGCTGTTTGTGGTATATTTGTCTAACCAGGCAGCCAATTGTGTACACATGAATTTTGCTGTCTTTGTTTATGATCAAAGAATATGTGAAAAGAAGGTGCTTACATTAAACCGGAATGCATTTCATACTCTTTTTCGCTATTAGAGATGTGCAGAATGTCTCCAAGTCCTCTGCACCATGGTTTAGAGGTCACTGGGGTATAGACAATATTTGAATTACTTCTCTTAGGCAATACACTAGCAATCTATCTTTTCTTGGGCAATAATGACAACTCTATGCAGTGGTACTACCATTACATTCTGAGAATCACATATGCCACTTTCCTGTTGCTATCAAATCTAGGCTTTATAAATGAATAGTATCATAATCCACATGTTTATATTTTCACTGCAGATAATTCTTATTGTATTTTAAAAAATGAGATTATGAGTAATTTTAATTGTTATTTAAACTGTCACCTTTACACAGTTTCTGTTACTATGCAAGAGGCTGAAAAGTCAGTGGGGGTCGAGAAGACTTAGCTGCTTTCTGCCAATATGCAATTGAGAAAAATATAAATAAAATGCCTACCTAAAATGTATTGAGTAAACAAAGTTTTAGTTTAATGTAAGCAGCTTCTTATCACATGGTCTTTGATCACTGACAGAAAGTCAGTAAAGTGCATGTGTACTCAACCTGCTGCCAAAATAGACAAATATACTACAAGCAGCACTAAACACAATTGGAAAAATATATCATATACCACTATATAAATCATGAGCCCCTATAACTGTCAATTGCATAGAAAATAAAACAGTAGACATTTCCAAGCAAAATGCAAATGTCAACTCTAGCTAGCAACATAGTCACTATTAAACTAACATCAGTCCTTGTACACTGCTGGCTACCAATTTGTAACCAAAGCTAACAGACGAGATAAGGAAAGGGACACAACTCTTGGTATTTTGGAAATGGTCTCTTGACCTGGGGATATAATTAGGAAATTGTCCATTGGATGTGACAAATCTAGCTGCTCACTTTTTGATTTTGTTCCAAGTTCTTCCTGTAACTGCAGGTCCCAACTGTACATGCATATTCTAAAATAAGTCTAAGTTATCCCATGTAAGGTAATTCTTTCACGTTTTGTGGACATGATAATTAACACAAGGGAGGAAAAAAAGTATTGTTATTGGGATTGCAAGTTTTAGTGATGAGACTGCAACTTTTTTCAAGGAAGCAGTCCTGGACTACAACTTTCAAAATCCTGTGGAGAACCCTATAATGATGGTAAGTTATGTTTTAATAGGCCTAAAACATAATTTGTTTCAGTTCTTTAGTACTAGTAATTGTGATGCTAAACTATTTAATTTGACAGAGATTTTCTAAAGAGGTTCCTTCTATGGAGTATGAAATACTAATTTCAAGAACTATTTTTTTCTTGCCATCTGCATTACTGGTATATTGTATTTTTGGTTTTAGTTGGAATTGCATGCCTCACTGCATGCCCACAGCTCAAGATATTTAATGTAATTTTGAAGGATTGTAATATTCTGTTTGGTTCAAAATTGTTCTGTAACATATATTCATCCGAATTTTGAATCAAATCCAATCATGATGTAATTGATAAATAAAGAAAAAAGAAATGGATCATTTACAGTTCCCTTGGGGTACTCCAGAAACTACCATAGACCAATGAGATTTGAATCCAATTACATGTACAACCACAAATTGTTCTTGGAAACATGTGAAAGAGTCTATCTAGCTTAATGTTTTGTCATTTTTATGTATCAAAGAAATCAAATTGACATTCTTTAGTCAATTTTAACTCTAAGAAAATGCTCTAAGACAATCATCCTACCTTTCACGATAAAGTAACAGTGCTATCTCCTGAGGTTGCATGCTTGCTTTAATACCCCTTAAATTTCATGAATTCTTCTCTTAAAAATGATCAAACATGTACTAACCACACAGAGACAATTTGCCATGAGAATTACAAAACCTGTAACATTCAATAATATTAACAAAGCTAAACATGAATAAGCACTTGATTTCAGATCAAGTGCTTAAAAAGTCACTATTTGGATTTGAGCTCTGAGACACTTACATTGATTATCTAGTTATTATACAGCATTTTACCAACTGCACTTGGCAATGCTGTACAATGAAAGACATGCGGTATTTGGTGGTATTGTCTCTATTGTTGCAAGCAGTTCCAATGCATATGATTTATTGCCATTGTCATAATAGCTACTACTGTGCTGATAATGACAATAAACAAATTTGAGTTATTTATCATACACACATTGCATGAAACATACAATAAGGGGTCTAGTCAATATTAGATACTATTCTCATATAAAAACTGGCCCCACCCATACAAATTTAACTTTCCCTTACAAAGATGCCAGAGGGGAAATGTGAAAATACTGGAGAAATCACTGAGGCAGCCGTAAACTGACCATCATTCCTATTGAGAAAAAAGACTAAAAAGGGGCATGATTATTTGATTGATGATTATTCCATTTCAATAAAAACTAGAGTTCGTTCAGCTGATCATGATGAATGATTTCTGAGTCTGTAGCTCAGTGAATTTTGACATGAGTCTCTAAATGTATATTGCTAAAATTACAGAATTTGTTTTGCACATGAATGATTTCAATTCCATTTGTACCAACATAGAGCAACAGCACTCATTTATTACATGCTGATAAAGAATGGTCTGCGTACATGTAATCTGCCATCATGGACACAATACCTGCTATCCATTAAATGATACTCTTAAATGCTTTTGTAACAAGACTTAATGTCCATCATACAAAATATGAAAGTGTCATGTGGATTAGGCTAGTTATTCCTGCTGTTGCTACACATGTTGTGCAAATGCCCTTTGTATATCATGTACACACATATACAGTAATACACAGTTATGGAAGCTGTCTCATGCTACAGGTAAATGTTTGTTTGTTTTGTTTTTTTGGTTTTAATCGCACAATTAACACATTATTGGCTATATCATGCCGAGGAAATGGGTGCTAAGTGCTTTTCTCAAGAACACCCTGAGGCAGCTGATCCACACTGGCCTGGTTGGATACTAAACCCGTACCAACTGCCTAAAGTATATAAAAAAAAATTAAATAAAAATTCTAAGCATTAAAATGTATACCTGTCTTATAATTGTATATTCATGCCATGTATGCGCATTGAACATCTTTTTAGTTTGAAATTGCTTGTATTTATTGTTTATTTTCTTCAATAGATTATTTTCGTTTGTTCAGTAATATATTATACGATTTGTTGTTTTATGTCAGTTGACTATATATACCAGTTTTTAGTAATATTACAAGGTGCATATCCATTTAGCATGAGTGGATGTGCACCTTCCTCAGGTAATAAATCTTGTAATTCAAAATCAAATTTAATCATCTCTTAGGGCTTTAAATTAACATGAATCCCTTATCCCATGGTTAGTGATTTTGCAGATTGATCACTAATACCCAGCAGTCACTAATCTGTTGGGGCAGTAAATAACTTTAAGAAGTGGTGGTGAATCGCCATTGCCTTTAATGGTTAATTGATCTGTTTATTTTGTAAATTGAGTATCTACCAACATAATGCAATTGACGTGGTATAATAGATGCTTGCACCGCAAATGGACAGGTTTTAAACCACTCATCCATTCTTCAAGTAGATTAGTGGGATTATTGTCAAAACATTCTTCGTGCAAGTGGAACTAGCCTGGTGTACTGCCTGCAAGCACTGATTTAATTACTGATAATAACAAAAGGTATTGGGTCTCCAGATAGTAATGACCAATCAGAAAAGGTTGAACAAACAAGCTCAAAAAAGAATCCACAATTGTGCTGAACAATGTGCTTTTAATAAACATTCAATACACTGTGCGGTGACAATTGTAAACATATGGAAGTATCTGCAAGATGCGCAGTCCCCACAGAAACGGTAGAAGTTAGATGATGACAAGATAGAGTGTGATCACAAATATGATCAAGAGAAGAAACAAAGAAAGTACCAGAAATGCTGGGAAAATGAACACAAATGGCTGAAGTATGACCCAGGAGAGGCTGTGATGTTGTGCACTTTCTGCACTGACTATCTGGAGAAATGTAAAAGTGCATGTAGGAACTTCATTTGTTGATGGGTTTAAAAATTTGCATAAATCATCCCTGGAATCACACATTGCAAGCTCCCTACACATAATGGCCGAGGGATACATGAAATAAAAACAGAAAGTTGGTTCCTCAGAAGCAGAGAAAATTGTTTCATCTAGATCTGATGATGAATCAGATACAGGAAAAGAACATGAAAAACTTTCAACTTTTTGTGAATATTGTTGATGAAATACAGTTGTTATGGTTTTGAGTTGATGTTAATGAATAATAATGTTGAATTAGACACTGAACTGGCTTCTGTTTGATTTTAGCAGGATCAGTGAAATTTAGGCAGCATCAATATATGGGTTAGTGAAAAAAAATCCTAATTTAGAGCCCTGATCTCTATTTAAAACTAATCATTGAAAAAATAAGTAGGAAAGGAAAACCGAAAACCGAAAATCTTTTAGCTTTTATTATTTTGGCTTTTACAATACATAAAAAAGGCTGGTGAAACGTTTGTTTTTTAATAAATCTATTAAACACCAAACTAAGCTATAGTCACACCTCCATGTAGTACCAGCTGGAAACAACATCAATATATGTTGGTTAATGTGACAGTGATTTGTATATTGGGTTAATCTAGTTTAAAAAATCTTAACTACAGTATCTTATCAACTTTTCTGATACTTCATCAAATATTTGATACCCAAAGAACATCCACTGTGTATATAATGCAAATATGGGTGTATCTGGGGTAGATTTGTACACATCCAAATAAACACAAATATACCTTTAATACCTATGATATGCTATATAAATAAGGTACTTGTTATTTGGGTATCACACAACGGTGAAAAAAGATGAAATTCTAAATACTTAAAATTTTTATGTCATTATAAACAATTTTTAAAAATAAAAAAGAGAACTTTAACAAGATTGTATACGTACCCGGTAGTACACATGAGCGGGCTACATCTTTTTACTTAAATGCACTAAAATATACTCAATATACTCAAATACACTCCAATATACTCAAATACACTCAAATATACTCAAATATACCATTCAGAATATTAAAAGTATATTTATATTGTGTTATTGGTGTATTTTAAAAAATTGAAGTTATATATATATATTAATCTGTTACTTTCAGTGTTTTATGGATCATGTGACGATGGGTGTACACTATAGTTGTCAAACGAAATCTGGTTTAAACGTGCAGTTGAATCCATGTTAACTGATTTCACTATTTGGTATTTTTTGGAGAGGTATTTTTCTGAATGTTAATAATTAATATATTCTCTATGTTTATCAACATACATTTCATTATACATTGGCATCTGAGTTTTATTGTTATGTGTGTGTGTGTATATGTATGCTAATCAACTATTTTTTTAACCATGGTTTTTAAAGTGTATCAAGTATATATGGGACTATAATTACGGTTGAGAGTTATGATAATACCAGAGTATGTCCAGTTGATATGTTCCCATGTAATTATAATTATTCTATACTGAAAAACATAACAGAATTCAATCTTGATGATTTACTATACTGTAATATCATCAAAAGCAGTATTGCTATTGTTTCTGTTGTCAAATATTTGGAAATCTTTTAAACAAAAAATAAATGCTATGATTTCTTTTTCTTATTTGTCAAAAAACGATATAATTAAGAGTTTAAGTAAATTTATAATATAATATAGACGAATACTTATGTTCATTCTGATTCGCTGTTTACCATACGTGTCCAATCAAGTACAACTGAGTGACATCATTACCATGAATTGTGCTATAAAAAATAAGAAAAAAGCAAATAATTTGTATCAAAATTCCTTAAATTAAAGTTTATTTTGCTTTTTTATTATTATTCAAACAACTAAAAAGTCATAATTTCTGTGTACAGCGATATATACATGGAAAAACGTAAATACTTGTGTATTTCGATGTTTATTTTGGTTTTTGAGCATATTTCAGTGTTTCTAGTAAACTGTCTGCAATCAATAACTGAGAAAGTGGAGACATAAAGTACATGTATTTACAGTAATCAATTATCGATTAAAAACTATTCTATCTATATAAATATACCTTTTACATATATTTCATGGGTAGATTTGAGCATGTTACAAAAATGTACACCAAACTATATGTTATGTTATGCAAAGAAAATCTAAACCATCTACTGCAACTGCTTAACTTTTCTGATATTTTCATGTAATAAATGATAAGTAAAGAACATATATACTGGCGTACTGTTTTCTCATAGTAATTTGCCTTACTTGTTTATTTATCATTTATCATCTCCAATCCTGGATTCAGGAAATATTGTAAATGATGCAAATTTTGCAATAAACAACTTCCAATAAAACATACTCTGTCTACAGCAATATAAAACAAGATTCTCATATTCTCATGTCAAATGATGCACTCGCTGTACAGGGGCCCAAACAGGGTATGAAATGAACATGATGTCAGTCATAACACACCACATTGTCGTGCATAGCAGAAAACTTAAAATTAACAGTTTTAAAATATTAAATATTTACAATTGTGATGAGTCTATACAATTATATATTCAGTCATTCTATGAAGAGGTAGTGCAAACAAATGAAAACACGTTTTCTTCTTGATACTCTAATTTTAAGCATAGTGAGTCAACCACATTTTGCCCAATTTACAATTATTAGCTGTTTGCAATTAATAAGCTCCTTGGGATCAGTGATTTTAGATTCTTTCAAACCTCTGATCACATACACATTGCTATTGTGTTTGTCAAAAGGCACCTGCTGTTCTATAGATGATTTTGTGGAATGCTTTTTTCTTAATTAACAACAACAACAAAAATTCTTTGCAAAATTACGTCCTCTACATTTCGGTATATGGTTCACTGTGTTACTTGCACATCTTTTATCTGCATACTATCAAAAGAACAGATCCTGTTCTTTCTAAAGACAGCTGTTATGTTTTCTGGAAACATCGCTCTTCCATTTTCACTCCTTTAGTTCCCTCTTTATTAAGTATAAGAATTAATTGCCTATTACGTATTTATTACAGGTTTTCTCATAATGTAGCAAATTAATATGGATTACTGGCATAATTTCATTTATACATTTTGGCATATTATCAATTATATCAACAGATAGAGTCATACACGATTGCAACATTCCGGGACAACATAAAGGTTTCAATACAACGACCCTTATTCTCTACCATGATTTTGTCAATGAGTGATATGCAAACAAGGTCAATCATGCGACTATGCTTGCATCATTATAAACCATCATCAAGTCCATGACCTTATTCAGCCAAGCGGGACGTGATTCGGCTTACGATATGAGATTTAGGAACTTGTATTTGAATAGGGGATAAAGGGAAAGTAGGTCTTTGATACATTTTCTACTGATTTTTTGTTTTTCTATTTCTAAAAAAGGAAACATTGTTGGAAGAATTTGTTATTGGTTAAGATAAAACATTTCTGTGTAACAAAACTGCCGTTATAAACGACCGGCAGAAGGTGCAAGTATCTATTTAGAACGGAAATAGTCAATACCGCGAGAATACGAGTATACTTTGTATATTACGTGTATCAAAGGTATATTTGGGTGTATTTTGAGTATATTTGGGTGTTTCGTGTAAACCCTCTTCCATAGTTCCAAGAGAAACATGGCGGATTATGTGTATACAGACCACTCTTTTTCAGCAAGCATCAAATGATTGGTGTTGCTCTGCAGGTTGATACAAATGGTGTTAAAATCATTCGTGCACGAAATGAGTTTGATCATTTTATCTACACTTCGATATTCTCACGTGAAAATTCTCTGAGCTTATGGACGCGGATATAATTCGCGATGTTGAGCAGAACGAACTGAAATTGAACATCCCTCGAAAATTATCGTCTATACAATGTGTCAGAGTGTATATTCAAGATTGATGTAACGCAGGCATTAATATATTATTTTAGGCAGTGAAAACGGGCAAGTTGTAGGTCCCTCTGAGAATATTCACTTTTTCCTGCCATTAAATTCTGTTGAATTCTTGTTGCATCCAAAATCGAAAGTAGAGGTCATATCACGTAATTCAATGAACAATACCTCCAAATGGAAGAGTCAATTAATTATACTTACCAGCGCAAGATCACGAGGTCATTTGCTTGCACATTAGAAAATATATTTCTGTGTTATATTTCTATTTTTATTCATATTCATGTATTTAAAACGAAGAGATTTAAGGTAAGAATTATGCAGACTGTAAATATTATTTAATAATTTTAAAAATGAGCATCTTTATATTAGGACAAGTACAGTTGACACCTGTAGCAAAATATTGTCCTCAAGAATCAAATAATTTACAATAAAAATTATATACCATCTCAGCGGAATTGTTATTATTATTATTATTATTATTATTAAAACTGTTTGTTTTGCTATGTGCCGATGATTTAGTCATATTTTCTGAAACACCAGTTGAGATGTAGCGCTTAATTGATCGACTTGAATCTTATTGTGATGAATGGGGATTCAATGTTAGTTTGGACAAAACAAATGTTCGGGCTTTCCACAAAGAAGGCTACCTACAGAAGCATGAAAAATGGTATTTTATGAAACACAAATTAAAAGTGGCTTCATACTATAAATATATATGTCCTGTCTTAACAAGCATATAAGGTATTATTCTCAGTCAAAGGTAAGTTGCTTATGTTTGGAGAATTATAAATAGACATAATGTTTCAAATTTTTGATACTATGATACTGCCTGTTCTATCTTATGGAGCAGATATTTGGGGCTTTAGTAACGCGTTTGATATTGAGAGAAAACATGCAAACAACTGTAAATATATATTGAAGCTTACCAAATTTACTGCAAACTGTTTTGCTATGGGTGAATTAGGGACAAACAGTCTTAAATCAGCCTACATTATGAAGCCAATAATATACTGGCTGAAAATACTGAAAATGTCCAACAGTAGACTTCCAAGAATTTGTTTTAATATGCAAATACAATGGTAGCTATCGTCAAGGTGCAAGATATGGGCTCATGAAATCAAATATATATTCATTTCTTATGGTTTTGGAGAGGCCTGGTACAACCTAGATGTTGGAACTGAACTAATATTTATGAAATTGTTCAAGCAAAGATCTATTGATATTGATATACAAACCTGGAATGCAAAAATTAATGATATTGATAGATTAAGAGTCTACAAACTAATTAAGTTAGTCTTTATCCGAGAACCATATGTAGAAGTAAGACAGTGTGCCACTTTAGGTGTCTACGGGAATTTAGCATTACCGCGCATCTTATGGGAATTTAACATGGAAGGACCACTTGAGGGGTCTACAGAAAATTAACACGGAAGCGCCACTCTGGGTGTCTACGCGAATTTAACACGGGAGTGTCACTCTGGCAACTAACGGGAATTGAACATGGGAACATTTAGAGTAGTGACCAATACCCTAAATATAGTATCAAACACGCCGCATGTAGCGACCAACACCTAGTCATTTACTATCCAACACCCTATATTATACCATAATACTTCATGTGTAGTAAACTGCTGCCTAGTGGCTGCATGCATAGATCAGAGATTTACATATAAATCATTACCTATACCTCAGATCATATTGGAGGTGACAGTAAATTTGCATACATTGTGCTATTTTATAAAAAGCTTCAATCAAGGGAACCAACTCATAACATTAAAATGGTCGAGACTAAAAGTAGTGCTAAATACCGAAACTGTAGCGGAATTTATTGGAGACTGAAAAAATCCGGAATTTCTTGCATACACTAAAAGTAGTAATAAAATTCCAATAATGTGCCTGACTTTAGCAGATACTGAACAAAATATCCGGAAAAAAATGTATTAAAAAGATTTGGCCTCCACTGAAAGTAGTATTAACATTCCGAAACTGTACCGAACTTTAGCGGAGACTGAAAAAAATCCTGAAAAAATGTAAAAAAAAAATGTTGGCTTACACTAAAAGTAATACAAAAAATTTCTAAACTAATACGGAATTTAGCGGAGATTAGAAAACATTCACGCCCAAGATGCTAAAATTTTAAAAGAATTTACAAATAAAAAAATAAGTGAAAAATTTACATATTTAATTCTTTTTTCAAATTAAAAAAAAAATAATAATTATACAGAATTTAGCAAAGACTGAAAAATGTCCGGCCAAATTTAAAAATTGCACATTTTTTTACAAATTGTTAAAAAAACAAAAATGTTAGTAAAACGTTTCTACAAAATGTGAAAGACATGTATAAAAATTTAAAATGTTGCGACGTTTTGAGTAACCAACACCCCACACTTACTAACCAACGAAAAAAGTAGAGCGACCTAAACGCAGTCATCTACTATCCAACACCTTACATTTACTATCCAACACTCACACTTATTATCCAACACGCCATTTTTTCCGTAAAAGTGTGTTTGAGTATCTTATCCATACTAAAAGAAAAACTCAAGACAAATATACACTTATGTTTCTTTTGTATATTCTTGTGAAATCAGAATCACAATAAAATTTCATAATATATAAAAAGTCCACTTTTTTACTGTCTTTCTCTTTCGAATTTCTTCCTATGGGTTCTTCCTCTTCTATTGTTTCTTCTACTTGTCTCGTCATCTTGAACTTCTTTACTGAAATGGGTTCATCTTCTTCTGTTTCTCCTTGTTGTCTTTTTTCTTATGACACTGCAGACCGATGTCCTGTTTCCTGGCATTGATAACCGGAATCTTTGGTATTGTCTCTCTTTTCTCCTGTCTTAGAGGTTTCTTTTCTTTGACGATGCGGACATTCTGGAGCCCAATGTCCTTTTTTTCCAAACAGATATAGCAGGTATCTTGACTTTTATCTCGAGAGGTGTAGTCAGAAGTTCTGTTGGAAGTGTATTTTCGAATGACTCTCTGTAAATCTCTGACCACAAGTGCGATCTGTTCTGACTCGTCCATTTTCACAGATTTTAAACTGAATGAGTGCATTCTCTAATGTCGAGGGATGCTCTATATATAGGGAGGAAGGTATAACCTAGTCAAATTAAATTTGAATCATCTACTGTCATGAAACGATCACACATTTTCAGGGAGAAACCAGAAGCCAAGCGTCGACGACATTCTATGTCATCCAACACTCTCCAAGAAGTGTTGGCAGAAGATCACGCTAGCGATTTTGAAGAAGACATTATTGACCCATATCCAACACCATCTACCTCCACTGGACAAAGAGAATCAAGATCAGCCAAGAAAGAAAGTTTTTCGGTAGCTCCTGAAGATTGTTTTCACATTCCAGCTACCCAAAAAGTGACTTCCAGAAAATTTAGAACGACGGCCCAGACTTACACTATTAATGTTAAACAGTTCAAACCACAATGGTTGTCATGTCTTTGCGTGTACTGTTCATAAATATGCCACAAAGAATCTGTTGGTAAACGAAAGCTTACACACGCACGACATGGTAGCTAAAATTCAAAGGAATCTTCTCTTCTTGTGGAATCAGTTCTGTTAACAATACTTGGTAATCCACTAAGTCTTGAACAGTGCCATTGACATTCTTCCATGGAATTTGGTGTAACACTGATGACAGAAGCCGTGGTATGGCAAGTCTTATAATGTCTTCCCTGTTGATCAATGTCTGACCATTTTAACATTTTCAAAATAATCAGTCTTCTTATAACATTCAGATACCAATGATTAAAAAGTCTTTCACTTTTCGGATGCAAATGTTCTTTGCGTTTCACTTGAATCTGTACAAAGTAGTTGTAAATGCGTTCTTGCAGTTCAGTTGGTAGATTCTGAATGTGCTCCTCTAAACTGTCCATTTACACGAATGTCTTCTGACCATTTGAATATTTTCAAACTAATCAGCTTTTTTTATAGCATTCGGATACCAATGGTTAAAACAATGATGTTGTAGAAGATGCAGTTATTATTTTTGTAACAGTAACTTTGCAAACTTCACAACGTGAAACTGTTTTGTTATGGGTACAAGCACGTCACCCACAAGGTCTTGTGTAGGTATATTCTGCTATCAAAAGATTTTCTTAATAATAAAAGTAATTTGTAAGAAAAAAAAGTTTGCTTGTCACTTGTAATAAAATGTTTATTACTGATAAAACTCTAATAATTCTAAACTATAGACTAGCGATATTGATACCTCTGCTAGTGGTCAAAGTTTAGAGTGGTTGTAGGTCGAGAAAAAATATAAAAAGATTGGATATGCGAAAAGTCTAGTCCACCGAAATTGATATGCGAAAACCCTAATTCCAGTAAGTACGTAATATGTGCAAATTCTGGTCCACTAGTTAATTTACAATATGGGAATTTAACATTGAGGCAATAATTTTTGGTTTGGAGTCTCTACAACCTCTAATGTGAAATGTAATTTTAAAAATGTCCAATGGTTGAACATTACGAACCAGCACTCAGTTTCCTACAATCTAAAACCCAGTTATATAATACCCAGCACCCACAATATACCATCAACACTCCGTTTGAAGTGACCATCACCCAGTTATCTACTATCAATCACACATTTATCTACTATCCAAAACCCACATTATACAATCAACACGCCATTTGGAGTGATCATCACCCTGCGATATACTATTCAAAACCCAGTTATCTACTATCTAGCACGTTGGTTGGTGTGACCATTACCCAATTATTTATTATCCATCACTCAGTTATATAATATGCAACAACCACACTTTACCATTAATACGCCGTTTGGACTGACCAACACCCAGTTATTTACCATCGAGCACCAAATTATCTACTATCCAACAATCACACTATATCATCAACCCGCCGCTAAAGCGACCAATAACTCACACTTACTATCCAATACGCTGTTAGAGCGACCAACACCCAGTTATCTAATATTCAACATCCACACATTTGCAAACCTACGGAAAGGGGTCGGAATATATACAAACAATACTTATAAACACAAATATTCTATCACTCAAGATGCTAGGATATAAACGAATGGAATGAAATCACACACACACACTATCACATACAAGCAATGGTATGAGTACTTACATGCACTGTACACACAAATATACGTAGATACTATCATACGGGAAGATAAGGGTGGTTAAGAAATTCATTGATTTTGTGTTTTCCATGTTAGAGGGTGTTGACCATTTTGTTCATAGACAAGTTTTAAAGCTTGCACTAAACTTAAACTTCTTTTTAGAAATCTATGTCTTTTTCTTCAAAATTCATGTTCAACATTTCATTTTAAAGTTTAATTTTCAATTTTGTTTTTCAATTGTCATTTTTTATCAGCAATTTTCATTTTAAAATTGTGTTTTTCAATTTTCATTTTCAAAATCTTGGTTTTCAATTTTAATTTCTTAATTTTCATTTACAATTGTAATTTTTAAATTTTTTTCCAGTTTTAATTTTTAATTTTAATTGCTTAATTTTCATTTTAAATTTTCATTTTGGATGTTTACATTTTAATTTATTAATTTTCATGTTCAATTTTCGTTTTAGCTTTTCAATTTGTATTGTTTAAATTTGATTTTCATTATTCATTTTCATATTTAGTTTCTCAAATTTCATTTTTTTTTAAATTTTCATTTAAAATATTCATTTTCAACTATGTTTTTCAATTTTCATTTTCACTTTGTTCATTATAAATTTTCATTTTCAAATTTGGTTTTACAATATCATTTTTCAATTTTCATTTCGAACTTTAGTTTCAGTTTTTTATCCTAATTTTGTAATTTTCATTAAAAAAATTTATTTAAAATTTTTAATTTTTAATTTTTACTTTCAAATGTTTGGTTTTCAAGTTTCATTTATTGATTTTCATTTTCAATTTTTATGTTTAAATGTCATTTGTTAAGTTTCATTTCTAATTTAATTTTCCATTCTCTTTCTTCAATATTCATTTATTAATTTTTATTTTGCAATTTAAATTTTCAATTTTAGAGTGGTGATGTTGCCGTGGATATAATTTTTATGCCAAACAAATGATTTAGAGAGAAAGTAAAATGTTCAGTTCGAGATTGAAAACAGTAAAACTGTAGTACCATAGTCTTTTATAGACATTTCACAGGATGGAGAGAAAGGAAGTTATGCATCATATATGGAGTGTACTTGTTAAGAAAATAATTTTCTGTCTAACTGTAAAAATGTGAAGGGTAGTAGTTCTTACACACACTATACCCACAAATATATTTATGGTTTAAGTTTTAGTTTTTGTGGAAGACATAGACATACACTCCAGAACAGCTTAAATCTCTTGGAAAAGATATACAACTCAAAGGATTGATAAATGAAAAAAAAACAACAAATCCCTGCATTATAATTACCCCTCTTGTGTCATAGTATATAAGTATGTTTGTGGGTATAGTTTGTGTAAGCAGCATTTGCGATTATTTTGAACTTCTGAGGCATCATCCAAGAAAATAAATATTTAAACACCGGAGATTTGGTTCGTATTGGAAAAACAAAACTATAAATCGGAAGATATGAAAGGAGAAGTGTTAAAAGGAACTTTTTACCTGCCTGAACGTATGACAAAGAAAGAAGACAACGTGTACGATATCGAAAGCATTCTTTATCGAAGAACACGTATAGTGGGAAAACATCGACTCCAATAAGTGAAAGTTCGATGGAAAAGATACCCACCCAGTTTCTATTCTTGGATTGCCGCTTCACGAGTCATCAACTATAAAGAGAAGTAAAAGTTACGAACACAGCTACTTCTCCTTCTCAGAGTTCATCTTTTCAAGAACTGCCAAAAAAAAAAAAAAAAAAAAAAAAAATAACAACAACAGCGAGTAATGTGGGTGTGGTGTGGAGAACATGTCCCTGAAAATCAAACCGTCTTTTACTGCTAGATCTTTGTGGTGCATTGTGTTATTGAAGCAGTTATTGGAAATTTGAGTTTGCAACAAGGAGATAGATAATTGTAGATTTTTTGTACTCAGCTGTTGTACTGGTTATCTTCTTCCTAGTACTGCGTTGAAATATACCGACAGTAACAACAACAACGGTAGTTTCCACTCTTCCAATCACACCAGCAGCCTTCTTCTGGAATCTTCTTTGGAAAATCCTTCTTCTCTGACAACGAGTGACTCATCGGAGACCAGAACCATTCAACTATGAATAACCAATTTTATTTAACATTACATAGTGACAGTTCTATGGATGTCTTTCCCAACAACATCTTATGTTATTTCACTGCCAAAGTACCTCAGTCCATACAATTGGATCACAAAGCTTATTGGGAAGTAGCTTTGGTAGAAATCATTTATCCCACTCAAGTCAAGAATGAGGTTGGAGATCAAACAACTTTTTTCGTCGAAATATTCAACGAACAAGTTCAAGAACACTTGGACAAAATTGATCCTCTCTTTTACGAATCCAAAACACCATCTCCAGTGAATCCTCAATTGAATATCTATATCATGAGAATTCCTGCAGGATATTTAAAGCCCAACATCTCGTCGATACGATTTCAGCTATTTTCAACGATCAGTTTTGAAAAGGACTGGAGACAAATTGCCGAAGTGCATTGATTGAATCCATGCCATTTCTCATCAGATTTTCCCACAGGAAAACACTGTCTATCAGATTTTCTCCCAGCTTGTTTGTTATTCTGGATGGAAATACGAACATAGCACCGCAGTCAAAAGACATTCACATCAGCGATAGATTCTACAAGTATTTTTGCAACCCTATCGAATTAAACGAAGGACTGAATTTGATTTTTGTGTACTCGGATGTCGTTGGGTGCAAAGTCGTAGGAAACACAGCTGTTCCGTTGCTAAGAGTCATTCCTTTCAAGGTGGATTCTGCTATAGCTGCTTATTATGAAGGAGGAAATACGTATCACGTTCACCGAGAATTTGTACATCCTCATTATCTTCCTGTCAGTAAATTGTATTTGGACGGTGTCAATATTAGTATAAAAGGAGGTCTGGGAAAAAATATTGTATTGTCGACAGTAAAAATCACCGTGAAACTATATTTTCGAAAACGATTCTCTAGTGAATTGTGACAGATGTAACCTGTGTATCGAGAAGTCGCTCGACAACGAGGACATGGTTTAGGAGTCTGTTACAATCAGTTTCGCACGGTGGTATCCATCTTAAAACCAGTGGTCATTCGAGGATTGCATGTTGTAAAAGATGCAGCTTTGACGGAAGGAAAATAATTTCTCTAAAATGTACACATCGACCAACAAAGTCCTAAACAAGCCTTGATAAAATCTGAAAGAAATGTGTTGATTCAAACAGGAAAGGACCTTTTGGTCGCCGAAACACCCCTATAAATTCGCTGCATACTCATGGTGAAGGCATTACTCCTTCCTCTACGCCACAGCAAGGACAAGACAAAAAGAGAAGTCGAAAACCCTTCAGATCTCATGGACACGATCAGAAAAAGAATAAGAAAAGAAGAACAGCAAACGGAGAATTAGACGTTTTTGATTACTACCCACCCCCCCACCCCCCAAAAAAAAAATATATATTATGCACGGATCGATCTGTTTGCCATGCCACCGACCATGATGACGATGCAAGAATCCCAATTGGTAGAATTTCATCATGTGTCATCTTTGACCACTTCAGCTCCTATCGAATTTGAAATCAAAGGACAAACGGAAGATGACATCGATCTAAATAACAGTTACTTGTACATGAAAGTCAAAGTTCTCAAAGTGGACAACACCAATCCAGGCACCGATGTCAGAGTGGCTTCCGTCAACAATTTCATGCATTCGTTGTACAGCGAAGTGAATTTGTACTTGAATAACAAACTAGTCATCAGCAGCATACACACTTACCCGTTGAGAGCGTACCTGGAAAATCTCTTGACATACGGAAAAGAAGCAAATAAATCACCCGGATGTCTCAGTGGTACCGAAACCTGACACATTGGACAAGTTTAATAATACCGAGGTAACTTCAAATGACGATCCTCAGAATGTTGGATTTAGCGAAGGCTGAAAGAAAATCAAACAAGGACGCAGTTTAGAAATGATGGGTCATTTACACTTGGACATGTGGTTGCAAGGCAAGTATTTGTTCAATAGTATGGATGTATGTCTGAGACTGAATCGAAGTAGAACCGTGTTCCATTTGATGGCTAATGCTACAAGTACACAACGAACATCGAATAAAGAAGACTCTACGCGCAACGTGTGGAGGTCTAACCTAAATTGGGAAACGACATTAGTCAAACTCTAAACAGAACGACAGCCAAGTATCCTCTACGACGAGTGGGTGTTAAAACCTTCACCACTGCCTCTGGACTCCGATCCAAGATCGGAATCATGTTTTCCAAGGACAACTACCAAATCTTTGCTCACTGGCATCGTTAGCAATGGGGCCCTCAACGGAGCGATCGATCAAAATTCTTTCGAGTTCCAACATGTCAACGTGTCAAAGATAGAAGTCACCCTAGATGGCCAGACGTTGTGTACCAGACCCTTTGTACCTAACTTTGCTCAGAAAGATTACTAGAGATCTTACTTGACTTTGTTTGAAGTCACATGGCAGTTAGGAACAAACAGTAGTCACGGCATTTCGTACGATGATGTTGCAGGAGGATATGCTTTGTGGGGATTTGATTTCACTCCAGATCAAGGCAGCGACGAAGGACATTTCCACCCTATAAAATCGGGCCAACTTCGTGTGGAACTTCAGTTTGCACTCGCACTGGCGAACACAGTGGACGTCATCTTGTATGCAGAATGTGACAATACTCTGAAAATCAACAGTTTGAGAGAAGTGATCCTAGAGTATTAGAACCAAAAAAGATGGAACCTATGGAGATAGGTGAGGAGGATGTTTTCTATCCAGAACAACAACAACAGTCACAGACCACAAGTGAACAAGACAAAAACACAGTCCTGATGTCAAGATGGCCAGAACAAGAACAACACTTAGTCTCCTGTTCTGCTCGTCACATGGCTGAAAGAATCACGGAACTGACTAGAGAACATTGTTATGGATCTCAAATCGATCATCCTAGTCAGAAACAACACGACAAATGCTTGATGATAAGTCCAGAAGAGAAGATGGAAGAGTATCTGAAAGATGCATGTATTCTCATCTCAGAAGAGAGGATTTTGAAAGAATGGTATCCAAGACTTGCGCGACCATTCCTTACCTCCATTGACTTCTTTGGAAACTAAACGCATCGAAGCTCTCTTGCGACAGAGTATGGAGATTTCCCGTTCATCGACTTATTTGACAAATATTTTCAAGGAAAAAGTCAAGAGTGAACAAATGACTTATCGTTACCTATGAAAAAAAGAATGAATACCTGGGAACTTCATTACCTTCTGACTCACAGCTCGTACACATCTTCTTGGAATTCAGTGGTGTGTGATAACGATGAACTTACTCATCAAAAACCTACAGACGTTCAAGCCTATGTCATCAACACAGATGACAGTAATCGTCCAGGAACCCATTGGGTAGCCGTCTACTTTCGCAGCGACCACAATGTTAAATATTTTGATTCGTATGGATTACATCCTCTTGAAGACAACATAATTGACTTTATGAGGAAAATGCTGTATCTGCTCAATACAAAATTGTGAGATTGCAAGGATCAGATTTCATTGTGTGTGGACAATATTGTGTGTATTTTCTTCATTAACTCAGTCTTTGATTTCCCTTACAACATTTAGTGACTTTTTTTCACTGTGAGTACTCTAGAAATGATGAAAAAATAAAAAGATGGTTTTATGAACATTATGCCTATCTATTTTTCTTTAGGATAAAAACGTAGTGTACATCGATGTCAAAATGACAGTTTATTAGATCATTGGAAGTCTAGTCTGACTCCAAAACATTGTCAACAATGTCAATACGTTCATGTTTAATGTTTGGTATTTGTACATGAAGAGGCGGCGCTGAGTAAAGAAAAAAATGTTGATTTAGGAAAAATATGGTGGTCGCTTGTTTTTTTTTTTTTTTTTTTTTTGCTTTTGTTTTGTTTTTCTTGACATGCTTTTCACATTCTCACTGTCTCCCTGTCGATCTTTGTAAAAAAAGATGTTTTTATTCACATCCGCGTATTGATCTTAATCTTTGGCGTGGTGTGATAGTATGTTTGTGTGATTTCGTCCCGCTTCTTTTACATCCGATCCTTTATGTCGGATAGTCGGTGTGGGGTTTTTAGTCACTACACAATGCGTTTTGGATAGTATGCATGTGGTGCTGGATAGTAATCAAAAATTGGCTGCTGGATAGAATAGTGTGGAGTATTGCATATTAGATGACCAAGTCACTACACACGGCATGTTGCATAGTACTCATACAGTGGGTGTTGGATAATATATGCGGTTTGTTGGATAGAACTCAAAAACTGGGTGTTGCATATTATATGTGGTGTATTGGATAGTAATCAAAAAGTGCGTGTTGGATAGTATTCAAAAAGTAGGTATTAGATACTATATCAAAAAGTTTGTGTTGTATATCAAAACGTTTGTGTTGGATAGTATAGTGGTCTGTTGGATAGTATATCAAAAAGTGTGTGTTGGATAGCATATCAAAAAGTGATGTTTTGAATAGTATAAGTAAATGTAAATTGTATTCTACGCTCTTAAACATAGAAAGGTAACACCAAGATTCTTGTAATGTAAACTCTGATGAATAATAATGATATATTTTATTATATGTTTTATATATATATCTTTTTTATTTCACTCAAGTGCTTATTATTTGCTAATGTTATGTGTATTATGTAATTTGGGCCAGTTACATACATTACTTCAATAAGGACATTCATTATTATTATTATTATTATTATTATTATTATTGCTCTTGTTGTTGTTGTAGGCACTTAATAATTAAACAACGACTATATTGTTTTTCTTTCATCTCAAGATCTTGTATTCAACCGATATGATGGAAAGAATTAGTTGTTCAACAAGTCAGAGTAAGATTATATTTATCAAGTTATTTTGGAAACAGGAACTTTTTTTTTCTTCTAAAAAATCCCTGATCCCCTAGCCCCCCCCCCCCGCACCTACCCCCCCCCCCTTAAAAAACCAATAAAAAACCGTCAAATTGTCGGTCCCTTATATTAAAAACAATGCACTGAAAACAATTAAGTGATTTTTAAGTATTTGTCGTTGTTTTAGGTTTAGAGTATCTTTAGGCTAGATCACTTGATGATATAAAGGGAAAATCCGGCTAAGATATAATATACACTCAAATAGTAGAGATCGTCTTGTTTATTACATCTGTACAATCAGAGTATTCTTGATCAATCAGTTAGGAGAAGTAAGCATCTAATTTCTCATTTTTTTGCCGACTCATGAGATCCGCCATTTTCTCGTAGAGGGCACTATAACTGTTACTTGTAATGGGCACTTCCAGTTATTTTCGCTGACAGTTTTACAAAACTTGACCTACTGATGTATGCATATGTCTCTCAGTATCTGAGAGAGAGAGAGAGAGAGAGAGAGAGAGAGAGAGAGAGAGAGAGAGAGAGAGAGAAAGAGAGAGAGAGAGAGGGAGGGATGGAGGGAGGGAGAGAGAGAGTATATTAACAGTATTACAAGTACGTGTATATCAATCAGCTCCAGTTTTAGTTGTATGTTTGGTGTTTTACATCATTGCAGCACAAGTAGGTTATGTAGGGCTAAATGTATCTGAATGCCCAACGACACCACGGTAGCCGACCCAGGCTGATTTGATGTTAGGATTCGAACACGCACCATTTCGGTCGCGAAAACTGAACTCTACACACTGAGGCACCGTGGTTCCCACCTATATCAATCGCCTTTTACAATAATCAGGAAGGCGCATCCGGTCTATGCTTCATCCTGAGAGAAGTACTAGGATGACAGTTCTGAAACACTCAACCGGTTTTAACGGGTTTAAACATTCTCATAAACGCACACATGAGAACATGTCTAGAACACTAATAAATCGCAGAAACAGTCAACCGGTTAAAACCAGTTTAATCAACTTCGTACCAATATACGAAGTTGTTCCTTTGGAAGAACGCTCGTTTCAAAGAACAATGATAACATCTCTAGAACAACTGTCAATTTAAAATGCATCGAATAATGTCCAGGAATTTATATACCAGTAACGTCTCCACTCTAGAATACCATGGACTCCCTGAAATAATCAGATTTTCATAACTACTCAGCTACACTATAGTTTCCAGACCGCAATGCACTTTCGTTATTTGTACTGTGTAGAGCTGAAAGAAATTGATTGCAACACATCAATTATCGCACAAACCAATATTGCGAGTAGTACAGAAACTGAGTGCTCTAACGCAAACGTTTTTTTTTCCCTGATCATTTTTCGTAGTAATTCTTTTTTTTTTAAGGACAATGTCAAAAACAGAGATTTAAAGAGCTTTTCGTAAAAAGTTTTACTTCTTTACCATTTTTTCTTCTTCACATTTTACTCTTTATGTCATGCAGGGAATACAACTGGTTTATACTGAAATTCACTGGACTTTTTTCTTCAAGACATTCATTACACCTAAATACCTAGGAATTTTAATATAATTTTAAGATTTAAAACCTATAACCTAATATTTGAGTCATTATTATAATGTTGAAATAATTTATTGTATACAAATGCCTAGAAAAGGGTTTGTAAAAAAAAAAATAAAAAAAAAATAAGAAAATTGCTCAAAGACAAGACTGGGTTAAAGAAAACGACCAGATGCTGGAAATCTACGCTGCAAAGGTTGAGTATACTAAACTGAATCAGCATGGAGACTTTGGATACTAGATTACAAATTTTTTTCCAGTAGAAAAGGGACTTAGAATTACCGACACATTCGCCTATTTCAATTTAATGAAAGAAAATATATCATAAATCATGAATGGAACGATTATAAGTCACAAACAAGCCAAATGACAATGAACGTGTTCATCAGTATTCAGGGAGGTCTTGACGGAACATTTGGTTCTATTTCGAACGATCGCATGGTAATAGAAGGAGCTTCAATTGCAATGGAAACAATATTGAGCTCTGAATTCGAAACTAATAGTAGACGTATTAGCTAGACATATGTACGAGAAAGTACAAGATTGGGTCGATAATAAGAAATATATAATCAACGTTGAAAGTAAAGATAATAACTGCTTTCTGTAATGTGATAAACTCAATACATAACGTACCAGTTAGAGCAGACCTACTAAGCATAATATTTCAAAATATTCAGAATTCTTCAGAAAATGTCCAGTAATGCTTCATGCTATTCCTTTTTTCTAAAATGTATTTACAGCTTCTTTTAATATATATATATATATATATATATATATATATATATATATATATATATATATATATACATATATATAACAGTCGAAGAAGAGAGAAGGATATCACCCTTAGTAAAACAGACAACTTTAAAATGCAAGTCACTTATTATTACATTGCAATTACACACGTAAATAGGTTACTGATCATTCAAATAACCAAATTTGCAATGAAATTCCATCTTTGCGATAAGAGTAAAATGCCTTTTCCGATATTAAATCTGAGAATCATAAAAGATGTTACTATCAAAATAAGCAATTATTATATAACAATTTCAATAATGTATATGAAAGGGCTATCTGCCAGCCTCTTTCCAGAAGCAATTTTACATCGGCAACAAAAGAACAAATGGAAACTATGAAAGAAAAGAAAAAAAAAATGGGCCTGATGATCATAAAATGGACATAAATTAAGAGGTTGACTTGCAGATACCAAAATAATTACACGATTTATTTAAGGATTATCCATAACACCAGAACATAGAATACCAAAAGACATCTCCCACATAACGATTCGAACTAATTTCAAAAGAATTAGGGTCAATAACTAATACACCAAAGCTTTTATGTATGCTATATGACAAGGAGATGTACCTTTCACCACAGAGTGTTAAAATTATACATGAAATTGGGCGTGAAACTAACTAAAATACACGGAGCTATTATATTTAAACAAGAAATGTGCTTAAAGGGATATATTAATCTGAATACTAATCTCCGGAAACAAACAACAAATGATTTTCATAATAATGTTTTAAGGGTAAGGCTAATCGCTTCTTCAGTACAAAATTTGAAAATGATAGAAAACTCAGGATTATACACAATACAAGTGATAAAGATTAATGTAATAAGTACCAGGTTGAGCCAACTTGCAGCGGTAGGGCAATAATTGATGATATTGCACTAATCGACATGTCTAAATAACACGTATCCGCCGATAAACCAATATATAGTAGATTTAGCATCTTTGGAACTATCAAAACATGATTTCTACTACAATATTTTGAAAGAAAATATACAAATAAAATTAAGCTTCAAGTCACGCACAAAACAAAAATAAATTCAGCTTCTATGAAGAAATTAACCACTGTTTTGCCACGAGCGACTATCCAACTGATAACATATATACAAACATACACACACACACACACACACATATATATATATGGAATAGAAAAACAAACTAAAACCAAGAAAATACCATGACTTTTAAAGAACGTCATTAATGGTCAGTCAATAAAATAGTTTATTGGGTTTGGATCAAAGATATATGCTATAAAATCAGATTATACCAAGAAAAATTACACATTTAAGGATTGCAAAGACTGTTTATTTAATGTAACATTGTTTAAACATACAGTTAACAAAATATTAGATAATTTAAAAGATATTTACAAACAGAATTTCTTTAATAAATCGCTCGATAAAAAAGTAAGACTATTAAATTCTTTGGAATCTGAACCGTAGTGATATTCTAACACCCAATTATATCAATGACCGTATAATGTATTATTTGTTCTCTCTATTTCTGTTTTTCAATTAACGTTTAAGTTTATTTGATTTAAGATGATATTCATAACCCCTTTTTACCAAACCACTTCCACGCTCACAAGGTATTGTACGTAGTATCTTATCTTGATTTAAACAATAACACTCGTTAATCCTAACATTAACATATTGTTTACAGCAAATATATTTACAAGTTCTCTTTAATAGTTCTTCTAAAGACATAAATTTATTACATATACCAATTGATTTACTTGATATAATAATTTTTTAATTGTTGATAATTTTTTCAATACATTTTTATACCTGTGCAATTTGCTCTCACATAAGAATATTCTTTCAAATAAGTCATCATACTTTTTTGAGGACTCAATTACTTCACTTCACGTGTCTTTAGCGTGTTCATTCGATAAGTGTTGATCTAAATCTTTTATGAGAAATTGTGTACTGTAGTAAAAAAAAATAATTTCAGGCTTATTCCAAGGCCTTATTGTAAATATACAAACACGACATATATCGAGATATTTAGTCCAAAAATAGCTTCTTTTCGTTTCATCGCAACGTACACAGCGGTTGATTTATTATAAAAAGCTTTTCAATAATTACATGGTACTACTTTATACTATTTTATCTTTTCATTTATCTATTTTCGATAGACAAAATCTTGTATTCATTTTTTTCTATATTTAAAGTGACAAAGTTCAAGTAAAAGTTCATCTTCTTGTCGTATTCGTCTTTTTAAAAAAATGAATAGAAAAATAGTTATAATTAATAACTTGTGTACAGGAGCATATACAATTCCTTATTTTGATAACGTTTAATGTTCTTATTTTCTCTGTTTTCATGAGTCAAGTACTTAGTGTTCAAAGTCAATATTCCACAATTAGATCTCAGCGCAACAGATCCGTGGAATAACATCTATTAGTTATGTTCTAATTACATAGATACTAAATTGCTAATATGACGTTTTCTATCTACACTTTCATTCTTTAAAAAAAGAAAGAAAACAAACCCATTTAAAAATAGTAAATTTTGTATACTGTGTTCAATATTAGAATATAAGGTCACACAAATATGATTAGCACAAAGTTTTATAACTTAAAACTATATGATATTGTTTTCTTCTAAATAAAATGTTCTTTATTCTTTGATTCAAGCATATTTTGTATTTTGATATTTGAAAGGAAAATCACCAACTGATTCAAATAAATTTTCTTTAGTCACAGATACAAAATATGGCTAAGCTTTGTTATTTAAAATTAAAACAATGTACAATTCTCAATCAATTGTATGTTTAATATACAAGTTTATAAAAACTTTGTAAAACCCAGATTTTTAAAAAAATATAGTAATTAATTTCAGGGATCATATTATATAACTTGCATTCAACAAAATGCAATGGAGCACTCCCAAATCATAATTAAAAGCTACTGTCTGTGGTGTTTTTAAACAACGGAATATATCCTTTAAAAAACTCCAAAACCCACTTAAATTTGATTCGTTACCTTTTACAAACGTATAATACAAATATCCTTTTTTGTTTCTACTAACAAAAATAACAGCTTTTTTGTATATAAACAAAATTAAAAAGTAATATACCTCCATGTATTTTACTATCAATTCTGTTTTTAACATTAAACATGTCTGTTTTAATCAATCTGTATTATTTATTTCCACGAAACTATTACTGTTACCATTTATCTTGTATCAAATTTATCCATCGTGTTTTTAATATACACAATTTATGTGCTTAGTTCAGTTTTTAAGTTCATTATATCTGTTTTATCTAACTCAAATTTAAAAAAAGGAAAACAAAGTGTTTCCATATGACTCTTTAAAGCTTCTATATCATCAATCATAACAGTTTTAATTAGTAATATATTTTGTGGTAAATTAAATGAATCTACTAAACTAATTATTGTTTTATGAAGTACTTCTTTAATCTATGCAATATTGTTCTTGTTATGCAGATTTTTAATATTCAATTTTCTCATAACTTTTATCTGATTGTAATTGAAATTAAACTACTGAAATAAATGGTACAATCATATTTAGTGATTATGTGTCCTACAATATAAACGGTAGTTGTAAAATGTTTCCAATGTAAAAAGGAAAAGTGAATAAAAGAAATGTCAAAAAAATGCAAATTAAAAATATCAGAGATGCAAAGATTGTGTAAAAGAGATGAGATTAGTCTGGTATTACAATAGAGGAAATGAATGTAAATGTGGAAAACGGTAAATAGAGGCTCAATGCATTTGCGCAAGATAAGTAAATATCATACTTATGTTTTAATAAAAAAAAAAACTCACCCTTTATTGTAGATAAATGGACTTAAATGGGTTAACTCATGGACGAAGGGACTATGCTGCTTTTGCAGACCCTAAAGAGACGGTGTCAACATTGGAGAACTCCAGTTCTATTATAATAGTCACTATTGCAAATGTTTTCTCACCTCAAACGATGGACTAAGATTTAAAAACTAAACATTAAAGCACGCTACCCTTGTCCTGCAACAGGTCTTAACGTCACAATGAACCCTGACATTGCATCAATATTTAGTAAAATAAATAAAAAATGTACAACATTGAATAGATTTTTTAAATTCAACTGTATTGGGCCGTGTGGATGTCAACATCTGGTTGTGAGAGTTTTTACTAGCATTTGACAGATTAAAACGTACCAGAGTTAATCAAGTCAATATATAAATTATATCGTTATTTCCAGATGCGAAAACTGCTGTCTGCATGTAAAATCGGTTTACTGGATGATGATGCATTCAAATCAAACAACACTGACAGTGATTAGAAACTATTTAATTTGATCTGCAACAATTGTAGAATTCCTCGACAACCCCCCCCCCCCCGCAAAAAACAAAAAACAAAACAAACAAACAATACTTGATAGATAATGGGCAGGATGAACATAAAACTGTAGTCAAGGGTTTTGGGGAACCTACACCTGAATTTGTGTTAGCTGCTGATAATAGTCATTACAACTATGGATCTGGCATTGTTGAATACTGGAGAAAATTATCAGCTGATGAAATGAATTTTATAGCGGGCAAACATGAGAAAACCGGTTGGTATTCCAAAGGCTGATAAACAATATGTGACAATACGACAAGATATTGTAGAGGACAAAAAAGAAGACAAAAGGTAAGTAAAATCATGTAGAGTATGATTATGACGATGATGATGATGTTCCTATTGTCAGATGTGCTAATGCGATCTGATACTCCGACATTCAACGACACACGACAATTAGAAACGCCTCAAAACAATACTGACCATGAAATAAACAATCACTTATTTTAATATTCGTGGTTGTGGGAGCTGCTTTTGTTTACATTTTGAAATAGTTTATGAAATACGGACAAATTACGATTACGAACCTCTTACTCTTCTATATGCTTTGTTTACACCATTTATCAAGAAATATAAGTAACAACCCAACTAAAGACAAAAGAAATAAAACAGCATATTCAGTTAGGAAAGAAACAATTTGTCCAGCACTCCTAATCAAACAACATAGCACATCACCATTAACACCAGCCAAACCTGATGCTGCTTTTGAGCTAAACCAAACAAATAATGGGTTCAATTTTAGAGACATTTTTTATTTTATCAAAAAATGATTCTTCTGTACTAGGAGTTTGAGGCGAATGACCTCCATCACGACCACCACCTCATCAACCAGTTATAGCACTTCGTACCACATTTCCAATACACACAGCAGCTGTTAATATTGACGTTGATATCACTGTACCTATAGCAATTATTTTTGCACTCTTTTCTTTGAATAACAGTTTTAATCTTTCCACTAGAAGTAGTTTATGCCTTATCATTTCTTTATCTTTTATCTTGTTTTCATATTTAATTTTTCTAGATATTTATAACTACTTTTAATGTAACAATTTTAATTGTATCTGGTACATTTTGGGATATATTTTCATGAACGTTTGTTTCTTTATTAATTTATTCTTTAATTATTTGTATCTGTTCGTAAAGTTCTATTTTAAAAGTTTATCTTTTTGAAGCGGCAGCATCAACACCTTGTTATATCCTCTCATCTATCTTTCTTCTTGTTCGGAAAATAACCTTCAGACAATTTGATTTTTCATCTGCACGTAAATGTTTTCCTCTTTGAATATCATATAATTGTCGTCTATTTCAGTTTCCAATTATATAATAAATAATTGCTTTCTAAGTCGTGGATTTGTAGGGCTAAGTTCTCGCATTTCTATTTCCTCTGGTACTTGTATTGATTGCTTTTGGTACAGCAGTATATTTTAACGGATATTTAGGTTGTGTTGTGCTGCTTTCTTCACGTGTGCTTTGAAAAGGCTGCTGTACCTCCTGGACAGCTAATTGCAGGCATTGATTCTCTGCGTCCGGGCTACCCTGTTGTGCCATTTCTTCTGCGTCTCTAAGTATATTTAAGCTATCACGAAATTCGTCTTTTGTAGCAGAAGTAGGAACTAATTGTCGGTTTGCTACATTCTTAGTATTTAAAACATTCATATTTCCGATCGTCCTGGTCTTATCTTCTCTCTATTGTGTTAGGCGCTTAAAGTTCATTACTTTTGGTGCTTATTGAATAAATAAAATCGTATGTATCTTCCTCTGCTGTTGATCAATACTCTACCATAAATATATATATATATATATATATATATATATATATATATATATATATATATATATATATAGATTCTTACCATTCTAGGTCTTAAAAATATGTAACAGAAAGAAAGTGAACCCAGCAATGTAATTAATACCAACAAGCAATTTATTTCTCTACAATACAAAGTGAAATTCAAACGATACTTACAATAGTGTAAATATAATTTCAATTGATCCTACATTCCCTAATCAGAAGTCCAAAGATATTGAATGTTCCGAATGAATTCCAATAGTCTTGAATGTCCTGATATAACACAATGATACAATCCAGAATGTCTTTGAATGAGCTTACAAAAGTCCATAGTAATGTATTAATTAAAAAATCTATGAGCACTTTAGTATTTCCAAAAAATATATATTAAATAAATAATTCCTCTAGAATTATATCTGATTTTAACGGCACAATGTAAAATCTGATCACAAATGGATTCCCACAGACTGATCTAAAACAGGAATGAATTATTTGCTTACCAATACTTATATACATTTTAACTTGACCTATATCAACAGGATGTGAACCAATACGATGAAAAAAAAAAACAGTCTAACCGTCAACACGACTGGACTTGAACTCAAATGCTACTAAACTTTCTGTTTACTAGTGAGAAGAATCTAAAGTACTACTTACCTTTATGGACAAGATTTAAAGACACATTATAGATTAAATATGCATAACGCCTACCCTCACAAAGAAAAAGAAAGATTTATACAATATAGCTTTCTTTTACCCATTTGTCAAATATGTATATGATACTATAACAATCAAAATTACATAGGAAGATGTCTTATGAATGACACTCGGCTAAATTTCACAAACTCTACACAAAATAAGGCAATATGGTACTTCTATGCACGTGAGAGTGCATCTGCAATCACATTATCTTTTCACCTGATGTGTCTAATGTCAATGTTGTATACTTGCAGCATTAAACTCCACTTCAACAATCTTTGATTTTTATTTTTCATTTTGTTAATGAAAGTAAGGGGATGGGGATTGGAATCACTGAATACAACAATCGGAGAAAGAGCTGAACTGACATATACTTTAACATTTTGCAAAGCGAATATCGAATCCAAACATTCCTTCTCAATTGTGGAATAATTTTTCTGGTGCTTGTTTTGACTTTTAGAAAAATAGCACACTGAATGATCCACACCATTTTTATCTTCTTGAATCAATACTTCACCAACCCCTACATCACTTTTATCAACAGACATTTTGTTTAATAATTGGCTGAAATTTGGTGCTAAAGGACTGGTGCACTCTAAAGTATGGCCTATACTTTGTAAAAGGATTCCTGAAATTTGTCAGACCAATAAAACTTGGACTTCTTAATCAACAAATTTGTCAGAGGTTCAAAAATTATGGAACATTTTGAACAAAATTTCCGATAATATCCAGTGGACGCACACATTATGGCCAACAAGTATTGGTTGCATGACTTGGTCTTAGGTAAGGGACCGACATAGTCTACCATTATTCTGATCATAACATAACATTTAATATGGATTGCATTAATGTGGACATATTCGAATGAACTAAATCATTCAAAAATATTCATAGCGTATGAATACTGCAATCAAAGGTCATAATACAATAAGTTAGTAACATTTATTTTTGCCATGGAAACAACAAAAGAATGATAATACAATACACGTACCTGTAAGGGTTCAAAATAAAAGAAACATATACAATAAAAGATATGGAAATCAGTTGCCATATCTAATTCCGCATATCCTCGATAAAGTTTAAGGAAAAAGTCCGATTCAATTTGAAATATTTTTATATTAAAAACATACTTAGCAAAAATGTCAAAAGCAAAGCATTTCATTTAAAGAGGATATCCGGCTGCGGAGATATGTGCGTTTAAACTTTAAAACACTAAGCTACAATGTTGGTTTTCTTCCCTATGCCACGAGCCACCCCCCCCCCCCAAAAAAAAAAAAAAAAAAAAAAAAATTAGCACGTGTACCTAATATTCCGTAAGCTCAAAACTCGCGACCTAAATTTACTGTGTAAATCATTTTACTAAATACGTGTGCGTAGTATTGAGAAAAAATGTACACGCATTTAAAAACCATCGATACTATTTTTGCCCATGAGAGATTATTTCATTTTTAGCTTTTGTATTTTGATAACACTTACATTTCATATTTTAGTAGATATGAACTGTCTTTCTATTTAAAAATATTTATAACACTTTCCATCGTATAATTACAAAATCAAAACCGAGGGAGGCGATTAAAATTTATCTTTGTTTTGTTTGTTTCATATATACAATTTTTTAAGATGCTATACGTTTGGAAATAAATCAGTCTTCCATATAGATCTTAACGTAAGTATATCATTTTTCATTTTCATATAGTACTTTTATGTAAGCCGAATGAATTAAACGAATCCTAATCTATAGTAGAGAGTGTAAAAATCATTATAGATCTCTTTATTTAGAGACAATCGACTACTAAGTTAGATTAGCACAGGTAGTTTTCTAACCTAAGAACAAATTCATTCATGTTCCTCTTGATGTCTGGTGATAAGTATTGATGAGCTGACCACAGGGGTGTTCATTTCTATTTTTTCAAAGGGAACAGTTACTATGTTGCAGCTCTATTGAGTTTCCCATCCCCCTAGCCCTAGCATGTACTAACTCTAAAGCTGATAAACAGTAGGAATTACATGGAGTTTCCCATCCCCCTAGACCTAACTTGTACTAACTGTAAGACTGGTAAACAGTAGGGATTACGAAAGCAACACCTACATAAGACTACCTAAAATAGGCATTAAACTTCCTTATGAAAAATTCATTTCATGAGCAAACAGTATTCGAGTATGTGAACAATATTCGAATATGTAAACAACATTTAAGTATGTGAACAGCATTCAAGTATGTGAACAGTATTCGAGTATGTGAACAGTAGTTGAATATGTGAGCAATATTCGAGTATATGAACAACATTCAAGTATGTGAACAGCTATCAGTATGTGAACATTATTCGAGTATGTAAAAAGAAAAGATAAAGACAATGAAATAACATTACGCTGCAATAAATATAACTGGATTCGAGCCAACACTCTTTCGCACGACAGTTAGCTTAAAGAATCCAGTCACAAACTGAATCGTTCCAGCCGATACAGAATATAAATCTTATTATTCGCACTACTTTAGTGTTTTTAACGTTTGCAATGAAGTTTCGAGAAAGGTCTGCAACGAGTATTAAAGTTGTTAGACATCCTATTTTTCATTAAGATTGTGGTAAGTATATAAAACTGAGTCTGCAGTCGTGCTGAATATTAAAACGTCGTACCGATTACAGTAACGGCAATCCTATGTATCACTCCGCTTGGTTATTACAAATTTCTTCCAAATTTGGCAGTTAACTGAAACACACGGAGTTCACATTGACGTAAAGTAATTCGAAATTTGACTGTTAGCTAAATGATTGCACAATTTCCTTCTGCGTTGATATTTTCGAGAATGGATACTATTCACTGTTTTTGTTTTCGAATTCAAAACTACTCACTAATGATAGAAGGACTAGTCGATAGAGTACGTAAATATAGCTTGAAACAAGTAGTATGAAATATATATATATATATATATATATATATATATGTATATATATGTATGCGTATAATATATATATATATATATATATATATATATATATATATATATATATATATATATATGTGTGTGTGTGTGTGTGTGTGTGTGCACAAATAACGAAAGGTTCAATAGAATAGTGCTCAATCTCAATAAAACATTTTATTGTTTTCAATGTTTTGATATAACAGTATCATAATTTAAAAATTATACTGTTAATTTTCAGGATCTATGTGATCCATGTAGATACAAACCTATGGTCCACATAGACCATGCCACTGATTTACGTTACTTCCGAGTCAAATCTAAATCTTGAACGGCAGGCGATAGACTTCGTCCGAACAGATTAGCTTTGCGAGTTTAGAGCTGACCATGGCACTGTTTGCGGTATTTTTCATCATACGATGATATCTAGCCAACCAAAAGTGCTATAAAGGGACTCATGCAATATTTTGACGAATATTACCATAGAACGATCAAAATACCACTATGTCTAGAGTGTGCCTAGCTCCAGGCGGTCAGTTCTACCTTTCGTGTGTGTGTGTGTGTGTGTGCCTGCGTGTCTACCGGTGATAAATCATATCTATGTAGAAACATATTTTATATAACATTAGTGTATATGCGTCTATCTATCTATCTATCTATCTATCTATCTATCTATCTATATATATAGATATATATATATATATATATATATATATATATATATATATATATATCTGCCTGCCTGCGTGCAGCCTTTCTGTCTATGTATGTATGTATATCTTTTGATCAGTCTCTCCCTGTATATACGAGTGTTTCATAATTTATTTATTGACATTTGTGTAATTATGTACAAATGAAATGTGTGTGTTTGCGCGCATGCGTGTTAGATAAAAATGGAAAGAGAGAGATACTAGCACTTGTAGGTTATTCTGTTTTTAGAAGATAGACTATATCACAGGATGAAGCCGGGTTGGGACTGGATTAGTGAAGACACCGAAAGCAACTGCGTTGATAAGATGTTTATTTATAAACGCAATTTAAAGATGAACAAATCTGACACCATTATAACAAAAAGATAAGGAAAATTATAAAGTTCCTAACAAGGAACTATCAACAACAAGTAACTCAACGAGAAAAATCAAAGATGAATTTAACGAATGGAATTTTAAACAAACTTGAATAACATCCTATCACCAATCAACAAATAAGAGTATTTGAACTACACCCCAATATAAACAAGGTCTTATTAAGCACCAAGGGTGACCAAAGCATGTGATTTATGTACTTAGCAATATAATACTCATTTATTCATCAATCTGTTAACTCATCAATTTATCAATTCATCAAGCGATATTGGAATATGTATGAATTTATGAATATATCGTTCATATAACCAAATTAAATTATAAATGCATGAAATTATGAATCTATCACACATATAGCGATATTGAAATGTGAATACATGTAATTTTGCACAGATAGCAATATTGAAAATAACAATACAATGGAACACCTAATATGTATAACTATCGTGGCGCCCGTTTGACGACCAAGATGTATCTCCGGTTCCACCCGCTCTAGTCAATGGTCAAGGAGCCACCACGCATGGTCCACCCCTCCCAGTCTGTTGAAGGATCCCTCGAGAGCCTTTAGATTTAACACAGACCCGCTGGTCGAGAAGCCTTGGTCCCTCGCATCGAGAAAACCAGTACACTCTTCCGAAACAACGTCACCAGACACAGCGTACACGTCACAAGAAACCACACAGAGTTCTGTGACTTCACATCACCAAACCATATATAAGGACAGCTAAAAGTATAACAACTAAACCGTGTAGTACATATGACACGGTTAGTACTTTTGCATTGATATATGTTGCGCATGCGCAAACATGAATTGCATCTCGTTACACATTACATTAATCATTCAATGCATGCCGCGTATAATTAAATAATATCCGTCTGTTCAGTTACAACAAATAGCTAACTTGAACCAGACAATAGTATTTCTAATATCATGACTTGTATGACCTAGGTATTGACTCTCTGTAGAATTTAGAATAAATTCTAAAACATCTAATATATGAAACAATTATGTCATATAAAACAAATAGTGATAAAGAATACTATCTTAAATTTCACATACCTCTACAGGTGAAGATTTGCTCCCGTAAAGAGGTAAGCTTTCTGACAAGTCTCGTCGTAGTGTAATTTGTTTATAGAGAATTTTCTCTATATGTACTCTAGCTGTGACAGATATGCGCAGCAGTTAGGTACGTAAGTTTTCCCTGCAGGCAATTTGCACGTGCAGCGTGGGGTGAATCGCGCTCAGTATTTCAAAATAACTAGAGCCGAAAAAAATAAACAACCCTCGAGTAACGCTCTAGTCGGAAACGAAAGCCGAATACATTTTTGATCACATATACATATTGATATAAATCATACAATTTCGTGACAGACTAGCGGTTATTAGATACATTTGTATCTACCCGAAATGGTTTTTATTAACATTCATGACTTGTTGCTATAAGTTTCTGTGGTGAATAGATTTGTCGTGTGTTATTGCGATGCTGTTAATTGCTGTTTTTATATCTTGCTACTATTCTTTATTTCTTACTATCAATCTGTTTTTGATGTGAAAAGCTAAAACGCGAATCAACTATAGTGCAGTAGAGTTATGAATATTTAAATTAAGTTGAATATAATAAAACACTATGATCGTTTAGATAAAGTTTTACCATTTTTACTGATTCGTTCTTAAATATAAAGAAAACAAAAATCCTTTTGTTTTTAGGTGTTTACATTTTGATTGATAAAGCGATGCCGTGTTTCTCATGTCACTGAGACATGATTAAAGTACCAATCACAATGAAAGCCTTATAAATACATGTATTCTAGTTGACCGTGTATGTTGGTATATAAAACAAAACCAACTGCCAGCAGCTCTCACGGCACATTATATGAGGACAGATCTGCCGGCACATTATACCATGAAAGATCTCCCAACACATTATGCGAGGACAGATATGCTGGCACATTATAATATGTATATATTTTTGTTCATTATCGGTTGGTGTCCTGATAAACTATAGTAATAATTAGTCTAAGAGGCAACATCTCCCTTATGGCTTTAGTACTTAGTCCTAATAAATGAAGAAATTGAAAGAAGAGAAATGCAACCCTTCAAATCTCTAACCCTTCCCACTTGTATCAACAAACTAGCAAATATTTGTGTCACCTATTCAATTAATTATCGGGAATTTGTATAAACGTTTAAGAGTTATTATCCGCACGCTTGTTAAAAAAGACTGTTGGGGACATTGTGATCGCCTCCTTCCGTATGTCACATCTCCTACAGTTTTAGACAAACCTGCAATAGTTCTCCCATGATGTATAGGGGACGTGACATGTATTTTGTTTCCAGCTCCGACCCCCATCCAACCCTCATTTAAGACCCACAGAAGGGTTCATAAGGTTAAACAGGTGTAATTAAAGCTTCAATATCAGTGAATGTACGTTATGTATGGAATTGTCAGCCATGTTCAAGCTTTTGAAGGGATAAAATACAAAGTCGAATATGCAGCCAACACTGCCCCATGTGTCCATCCTTGAACCCAGTGTATTGTTCAACACATTCATTATTTACATTGTGCCAAGGATACACGTGCTTTTTGCATAATGTAAATAATGTACAATCGGCCTAAATGCATATTTTTAGACAATATGTCGATATTGGATAAAATGGATGCCAGATTTCTAAAACAAAAAAGCGGTAAGCGCTATCTTTGTCCCGTAATTCAGTTAATGATCTATCAAACCTATTTAACGAGATACAAATTTACTACAAAAAGATTATTCCACATACAAGCCATTAAACACGTGTTATATCTACACATCAAACTTGACGGTCATCAATCAGTTAATAGATACAGAGCACAGTTTAACAAGAAATGTTTGAAAAATCTACTAAACTGGGATTTGTGGATGGCAGCACCTGGCCGGGGTATATCGTACGGTCATTTAAAAAACAAAAGAGTTCCAGAGTAAGTAAAATCAGTTTACGGATTTGATATTTACTTCCAGATTAGGAAATTACTTAGTGAGTGCACGGTAGTTTTATCAGGTCAAGATGTTTTCAATCCTGTAAATAATGGAATATATCTGAAACAATTTAATTTGATCTATGACAATGTCAGAACTTCACTGAAAAGCGATTGGAGGTACATGAAGGAAAATAATAAAAAAGAGTCATATATAATGACATATACTGCTGGCAGAAAGGAGAATTCAATGACTTAGGAAAAACCATTTTACTGGTTAAAAAAAGACGTGGACCTCGATTGTGGTATTTTCAAATTAACCTATCATATGATAGAATTATTTCTGTAGCAATAAAGACGTGTTCATAGGATGGGCGTGCTTCTTTCTACAGGAAAGTAACGACCTTAAAGATGAAGGAATAAGAGATTAAGCCAAAGTATGTGAACATATGTAAAAGAGCTATACATTTTAGGAACAGTAACTGACAGAGATAGCAAAAATATTGCATCTCCTTTTGAAAATTACAAAACATATTTAATAGTAGCATCAGAATATGCTGTTGGTGGCGATGGTATCTTTTTGTTACTGAACGACATGGTTATGAAAACTGTACAATCGTTGGATATAATAACAATGTAAATTAGATTTAAATTGTACTATCAATATCGATGGATCAATTGCTGGTTTTTGTCCACAGGCTGATAAGCAATATGTTGCTGTACAACAAGAAATTCTAAAGACACAAACAAAGACAAAGTGAGTAAATATTATGTAGAAAAGATTGTGTAAATTGTCCGAACTTGTTGAAAAAATTGACGTAAAAATAAAAAGTTTGCAAATTAATTTAAACTCATTTGGCAGCACACCCATCTCTAAACATGGAACGGGGTAGAGAGTTGGATAGCAACTTTACATAAAGTATATTCATTTAACATTAAAAATACCTTCTTGTATGGGGATTCAACATTAGTATTTTCGATGCCGTTCATAAATTTATTGAAAAGTCAAAAAGATTTACTTAAGTGCACATATTACTACTACTAACATGCATGCACTTTTGCGCTTTATGAACAGCTGCAAACATTAATTTCCCATATTTTTCCAATGATTCGCTCTCGCCTACGCAACGACTCGCTCTAGAAAGAAGTTCTGTTTAATTTTAATCTCGCTTTTTGTTACTTTTTATTTATTTATTTATTTTTGTTTCTCCCTTTCCTTCGTCCCTATGTTCTCAACTTTCTACACAATGCTTGACACATTTTAATTAACAATTTCTCCTTTAAACTGTTTTCTCTTGTATTATCAAGGTCTCTCACCTACTCCTTCGTTGTTCATCCTCTTGCTTCATGAACATTGGTTAAATGCTAATGTTTAACCAAGAGATTCTTCACTTTGACTGATCAATAATTTTAATTTTTTGTCATTAAAGCTTAATATCGTCCACCATATATTTATATATGTTTACAATTTTCTTATCGCAAAAGGAGACGAACAGTATAAGCCACTGGCTTTTGTTCTAATCCTTTATCCGCAAAATTAGGTCACGAGGAATTCGATTTTCTAATGTTGCCAAATACTGCACATGTAATTTAATTTCATATAGGAAACAAACAATAAAAAGTACACCATTTTGAATCGAATAAAGTGTTATCACAGGACAATATATTTCTTTATTGAGTTCCCCTTTTTCCTTATTTGCAGCCAAGAGTTCTCTTTTAGAATGCTGCAGTCATTATACTCTGACGTTGTTGTATATTTAACATGCAGTTATTGTTGCATATCTATTAAAATTCTTTAGAATTATTAGAAAATCTCAGATTTGAATCAGTACCAAACTCGATAATTCTTCTCATATTGAATAAAATTGTTAAGACTTTTAGAAGTAAGTATCGGACTTTATCATACCAAGACTTATTTTATGTTATTTAGAAATGTCAAATTTCAAAGCTTACACATTTTTATTACGAAAATTACTTCAAAGCTATTCAAACTTTTATACAAAGAAGACAACTAGTTGACATACTTCAACTGAAAAAAATACAAAATCTCGAGATGTATAGTATTAGATGAATAATGTCAACACCTAGCTCTCTACCTGCATACAAAATGAGAATAAGCAATACTTTTCAGTCATATTTGAAACATAACGGCTTTTTCACACTTTTGTTCTAGAAGTTTCTAGAAATTCGAATTCCAGTACTATCATTTTATGCACTACTCTAGCGCAACTATATCCTACTATTATGCTATCTGAAATCAAAATTAAAAATGGAAATGACACAATGAACAACCCCTATTAAACAAATGATCGTACCAAAGTTGGGCCGGTAGCAGCTGATGGGGATTGAGCGGAACGACAACGGTAAGACGAACACTAATTGGAAATTTTTCACACAGCTACTTGAAAAAAACTACGTCGGTATCTAGCGGATACCTATTGGTTTACAAGTTTGAACGAGATAAAAGCTTGGTCAGCATTAGTTGTGCTAAAGAATAACATTAAGAGAATAACAAAGTTGATTTATTGATATCATTTTTGTTGATGTCGATTTACAAATAATTTAAATGATGGCATCATTGAAACAAATATCACCAGCCCTAAATGCGCAGTAGGAAGAAGGAATAAATGGATGTATTTGATGTGGGTAAATACACCAACATAAATTAGGCTTTTAATTTATAGTACAACTTAAAGATGCAGTAAAGTTTACAATATTTCAAGAAAAACAGATACATATTAAATTAGACCATATATATTCAATCTGGAGGTTCTCTCACCAGTTAATCCATTGTTATCTTGCAAAGAAAAATATGTCCAGCTATTAAGTTCATCTTTGTCTGTCATATAATTAATTTCATCAGATGACAATGTTCTCCAATATTCAACAGTACCTTCTCCTAAGTTGTAAGGACGTGTGTCAGCAGCTAACACAAAAGCACGTGCAGGCTGCACAAAGACTTTGTGCACAGTTTTATGTTTATGTTTCTTCTATCCCATCAAGTATTTTGTTTTTTCCCATAATGTATCTCTAATCATGCTGTGGTTGAATTTAAGTTTGTTGCATATCAAATTTAATAGTATCAAATTTATGCTATTGTTATTTGATTTGAATGAATCGTCATCGGGTAAAGGTATTTTTTCACTCAGAGAGAACTTTTCCTATCTAAGCATAAACATAAAATGTGTATACTGATTTGACTAATTCTGGTACATTTGTTTCTATTAAATGTCAGTCGGAAATCCCACAATAAGATACTACCATCCACACTGACCAGTTTAGTTTATTCTGCCAAACTGTCATGTCACATTGTGATCTGTACCTTTTTCATCGAATCATCACTAAATAAATTGTAAAGTGTAGCCATTACAAACGGTTAATGATTTGCATGTAAAAAAGAATAGTTTTAGTGTAATATATTTTCTTTTTCGCTAACATATTTTTGCAATATCAGGATTGAACTGAGGATTAAACTGAGTTTACTTAAAAGTCAATCACCGGATGTGAGGTGTCCCAAATTGAGAATATTAGGATTGGAGTCAATTACTTTAGTATTGGAGTCCTCTAATGTTTCTCTGGGGTCTACAAAAGCAGTGTTATATCACTAGAGTCCTCTACTTTTTCTCTAGGGTCTACAAATGCAGTGTTATAACACCGGAGTCCTCTAATGTTTCTCTAGGTTCTGCAAAAGCAGTGTGGCTCTAGGGTCTACAAAAACAGTGTTTTAGCTATGTTTGTAGATAATGCATATGATTTAAATCCAAGAAAGAAGTATAACAAGGGCTCTACTGTGCAAAGACATTGGGCCTCCTTTTTAATGTTTCTCCATATTCACCCGTAATTCTCTCGTGACTTTGTTCTCTCTATTCTTGTTACTTGCTCTATTGTAATACTATTTTAACATCGTTTCTTTTATACACTCTTTACATCTCTGGTATTTTTGTATTTCGTTTTACCATTTTCTATGTTGTATTTGTAACATTTTGAAACCACTAATTGTGCTTCGCTCACATGCATTCTGCATGATTGTACAATTTATTTATGTAGTTTATTTCAATTGCTTCTAAGTGTCAAATTAAAGTTCTAGGAAATTGAAAAATCATCAAAATCTTTATTTACGCACTGTGATAGTTGTACTGGTTTTTGTTTCACCCGGATGGATGGTATACAAATGCTTCCAAAATCAGCCCATTTTGGGTAATTATATGGTAATTCTTTGGGATTGAAGCATTTATGGATGCATTCAAACTGCTCATGGTAAATATTTTGTCGAGGAATAATGCATTGTTGATTGAGTATTTGTGTGAATCGCTGCTGTACCTTCTTTGATTGATATTCGAAAGTTGCTTAAATATCCCAGCTTTGTGATTTTTTATTACTCTTTGTGTTGTTAAAAATCTCAGCCTGCAGTTTTTTACATTGCATTTTGTTGTTATTTTTTCACCTTTTTTGAAATGTAATGAAGTTCAAATCGATATTCTTAAATGTTAACTTATTTTATTTCTTCTGTGATGTCATTTATGATACAATTATTACATTGCATATATTGTAGACTCCTCATCATGTTTTTCGAGTGTCCTATATGCTGTTTAAAGGTTATATTTTGGATGTACTTTATATTTAATTCTGGATTTGTGAGCCATACAAGGATGCATGCTGTGCATGTTTTAACTCTTTCATTTTTGCATTTTATAATGAGGTGTTTTTTCACATCTGTCACACTTTAGAAAGTCAATATATTTTTTAAATCTACGAGTTTTTATATAGGATTCAATCATCATGGCTGGGTGTTTATCCAAGTGTAAAACTAATCGTTTCACTCACAAAGTAAATACTTTATTTGTTTAAGGGTCCAGTGTTTTCAGCTAGTTCTCAATACTCAACTATGATCATTTAATCATTATAATTCCTATTTTCTCCTTTCTGTCGTTATAATAAGTGGATTACATCAATAAAAAGCATTTGAATTTAGGTGGAACGTAGTTTTCTTTAATTAGCCTCTTTACACGGACCACCAAGGATCGTCGACTCTAATATAGTATTATAGATAGGGCCGAGTGTCATAGCACGTCGTAGCAGTAATCTGAGGAATGTTTGTCACTCGATATGATCTTTTCAACATTCAACGTTCGGCAACTGTTGTTTAGCATTCATTCTTCTTACGTTCTACTCATTTTGGTCTTTCAACATAACTCGTGTCTATTTTTAGTGAGATTCTCTGCTCTTGCGTCATATGACCATGGCCCTAAATAATAGCTGACTTTATACGCGATGTCGAAGGAACAATGCAGTAACTTATGAAGGTATAGTTGCTGATAAAGTCTACTAATGGTTTGTTTGGCTACAGAGGTGAGTGTTACTGTGCGATTACAGTGTTTCAACTTCTAATCGGAGATTTTATCTGGAGTTGCAAATGTTGATCTTATATAAAGCGGGGGATGTGGGTGGGGCCTGTTGTTGTTATTATGTTGTAAGGAGCTGATGCAGACAAAGCTTGACCTAAAGTACATTGGAAACCGATTGCGAGCCGAAAGTAGTTCCCAGAATAAAATTCCAGATCACTATCACGTGACTGTTTATATCCAATCACTTTGCAGTCAAACTCAGTCAATTCGTGACATTTGGAATTATTGATCCGTAATACTGATATTGATGCAATCTTCAGTCGTCTGCAAAGGAGATGTGTACTTTTGGTACGTTATTTGTTTAAGGGCGCAGAGTTTTCAGATGGTTCCCAACTGTTAAACGATGTATCATATCTTTTCCATATCACAAAAACACGCTTTTCTACCGTTCATTTTTTTGGTCTTCAAAATCTTTTCAACTTTGTGTGTACGTCATCTTGTTTGTCGTATATATATAAATATATATATATATATATATATATATATATATATATATATATATATATATATATATATATATATATATATATATATCATGTTTATAATACATGCCGTTTATATCCTCTCCCGTTAAGTCATCCAGTTTGTAAACTGAAGTTTAACGTACAATTACTTGCCTGATTTAAAGAACAAAAATTGCAAAATTGTTTTCCATATAGAACTTGTAATTGTTTCACTGATTTAAAATTTAGGCATTCCAAATGTATCAGTTGTCAAATAACCAACTAGATTGATCAGTCGATTTGTTTCCTTACTTGTTTGCATCAAATGGAATGGTGTCTTTTGATATGCGATGAATATAATTTTATTCCTCAAATAGATTTGGTAACACTTCAGCTCATTTTCTGGTTTCATTTTGTACAAAATACTTCCATATTCATGACTTTAAAGTTGTGTCAAACCTTTTCTCTTCAGATAATTTATGTTTGAGCACGCATTTCCCTCCTCAAATTGTATCTTATCAAGTGTTTGCTCTTTTAAGATTGTTCTAAAAGCATAGTGTATTTCATCTCCTTTTTTCGCTTTTACTTTATCAACCCACGCGTATTTTGAGAAACTATCTATTACTCTCAAGATATATATGTATCCATTGTTGCATGTTTCATATGCTTGCATGTCAGCAGTCAACAGTGTGTGCCAACAGGAACTCCTTTGTTGGGAAGTCTTTATCTCAGTTGTTTGTGTAATATGTAGGTGTACTGTTCAGTTAAGCATTCTTTCAATTCAGCGTATTTCATTTTCTTTTTGACCCGTTTAATCTGTTCCCACATTCGATTGATGTGTTATTTGTCGGTCGCCTGAGATCGAGGAGGTCTACTTTCGACCCATAATTTAAAAGGTATAAAATAACCATATTGCAAGGGACCGTATCATATTTGAAAATGACATATCAGCATATTTGTATTTAGTATCATATTGTGTACTTTGCAACACAGCTAGCTTTGATCACATCTTTATTTCGTCCAAACTTGTCAACAAATAAACATTATCGCTTGATACCAAAACTGTTGGTTTTATTCTAAACTCTTGAAATATGTCACCTCTCTAAAAACTGTTGATGTATGACAATATAGCTTTGTACCATTATTTATAATGTGTACAAGTTTTTAATTTACTGTGTACTCATTGGAGTTTCGTTTAGTGTACAATAGCCGTGATAAAGTATATATATATATATATATATATATATATATATATATATATATATATATATATAATCACTGTAATGCGATCTTGATTGCTAGATCAAGTCGAGTTGTCAGCATCAGAGAATCAGGATCATTACGAAACGCGAAACGTCTAGTCATGATCCGGACTTTCTGATGCTGACAACACGACGTGATCTAGCAATCAAGGTCGAATTACTAGGATAATGATATTTTTGGTATATACCTATCAATATTCAGATAATTTAATAAAATTTCAAAAAGGTAACTGAAAAAAAAAAGAATTTGCTGAACATTTCAACCTTTCTGATACGAAGTTCATTTTACGTCATAAACCGAATTTCATTTTTTTGAACAGCTGATATTCGCATGAATATCAGTTTTATGAACGAAGCGTGTGTAACAGTCACTGATTTTCACTACTATGATAATAACACGAGTTCTTCAACGCATGGGGGCAGCAGACCCATATATGTGAGTTACAGCTATTGTGCAGTTGTCAAAGTTTGCATCACGGAAGATTTCACCAGCCGAATAACTAGGAAAGTTTCTATCCGTGGCTCGGCTGATAGCGTTTGAACTGTTTCTGGCGGGACATTGTGACAAGCTCCAATGTGGACTTGGCATGGGAATGACAGCATTATTTTGACAGTTATTTACAACGGGATTGGACAAATTGTTTGAACTTGATTATACAGATTTGTCAATGAGAATGCTACTCATTTCCATTTGTTTATCAAGCGAGACTATGGCATAGTTATTCACGCTTGTTCGGTTGTAAGAAGGAAACCTCGAGGAAAAAGTTTTCAGCCTCGTTTGCGAGTATGGTAATACGGAATCAGAAAACGACAGTGTTGTCTTTCTACTTTTGGGATTTGACGGAAAATTCTGCCTCTTTCTTGGGTAGAAAATTGATAGGTATATAAAGAATTAGATTTGCTTAGTGTGAGTGCTGACTGTGCGTGGGAAAAGATCGTACTAATGCAGATGCTAAAGGCGTGCAAGCAAATAAGCTGTATTAGAGTAGTTTACACAGAGAGAGAGAGAGAGAGAGAGAGAGAGAGAGAGAGAGAGAAAGAGACAGAGACAGAGACAGAGTGAGAGAGAGAGAGAGAAAGAGACAGAGACAGAGAGAGAGAGAGAGAGAGAGAGAGAGAGAGAGAGAGAGAGAATTTTATTTGTTTAGTAGTGCGTACAAATTTCAATTCGTGAATATTCCAGATCTCTCTTCTTGCGAAGTATTGTCGACGTCTCCGATTCTGAGCGCATTCCGTTCGCTTCTGATGTGCTTCAGTGAAGATGCAATCAATCTCATTAAAAAGTACGAATTTCCGGGTAGAAAACAAAACGAAACATAGGCTTTCGTGGGTATTTTTGCCATATGGGAACTTGTGCAGGATTTACACCTGAACTTCGTATCAATTATTGCGTAAAACACAAGGTGAGTTCAGAATTTAGTAAGGGAGGACTGACTCTTTTTCTATTTTCCTCGTTCCACGTATGACAGAGCGAGTGGTCTAGATACGGAAGTGTCTCCCGGTTCAGTGGCAAAATCGAAATTTATGAATGCAATGAAGACATTCATAACAGATATATGGATATCTTTTTATATATACAATCCCATTCTTTTGGTCTTTTTTTTTTTTTTTTCTTTTAATTTCGTTTCATGGAATGCCATTCTTCACTAAGACAATTGTCAATATGAAAACTATTCTCGAGGTATGAATTATCGCTATTAAATGTGTGCACTGAACAGTCAGTTCGTCCGTCAGTCAATAATTTGTTACCTGTGCATTTATGGGTTGAGCATGACATATCTTCTTCACATTTCATGGGTGGATTGCTCTTGGGACAAGATAAAACGTGGTAAAACAGTTAACGTTTAGGTGGCCATATCTGAAAGAGAAAATGCTTGGTTTCACACATCTTATCCACTAAAATTCGATAGATATCTTGTCTTGAAGTGGAGAAAGTAGTTAGAAATCTGTTTAAGAGGGTCGAAGTTGTATAGGGGCCAATGGGAATTTAACATTATGGGGGACTGTGGGGATGTATGAGATTTTAACATTCGGTTTGCGGCAGTACGTGGATGTATGGGAATTAACATTACCGGGGCAGTATGGGGATGTATGGGTATTTAACCTTGGGTTTGGGTCAGTAAGGAGTCTATGAGAATTTAACATTACGTTTGGGCCTCTGTGGGTTCTTTGTAAATTTAACATTAGCGTTTGGATCAATATGGGTACTATGGGAATTTAACATTACGGCAAATTTGGGCGATATGGAACCCTGATGGAACATTACTGGACCCCTTTGGGGCTTTCATTTATGTATATATATATATATATATATATATATATATATATATATATATATATATATATATATATATACCCGCACACATCTTTGCTAATCATTAACTATTTATCACGTGATATCTTTGACTTAAGGGCGTGTTTCTTTAATGCCTAAAGCGATACAAAATTTGTATTTATATTTCATATAGTTTCTTTTATCTCTTACGTTATTCTATTAAAGTTTGATCCTATTTGAAAAAGAGAGACACGTACATTCCTTAGGTGCTTTCTAACACAAATATACACTAGCTAATTATTGAAGTGTATGTAATAATACCCGCAAAGAAATACTAACCACGTGACGAATTTATCCCTGTTATACAGATTGTCGCGTTATACTGTTTTGTTTCTAGCCACTTTTGCTGATATACAGAAGAGTCATCAAAAACTGCGGACTGTTTTCTTCACCATTGAAATTACATTGCTACACTGATTAGTTCTTCCCAAATTCTGTATGCAAATCTAATATATTTTCTCAAATTATGTTTAATGATGGAACAAATTAAAAGTTTAGATATGAAGGACGGAAAAGATATCATAAAAGTGTAAATCTTTTGTGTCATCTTACGATTCTCTACTCGATGTCTTTTCGATGCGGGAAATCTTTAAATAAGGTTAAAATTAAGGATTGTTTTGGCAAAAACATGCGTTTTTTTTACCGTGTGTCAAGATAAGAATTAACCAATTGGATTACATGCAGGTAATCTATAGTGGAAATAGTAACTGACCCCACACAAAAAAGTTCCCTAGATGTAAAATAGGATGAAGGAATAATTGGTTAAGTTTGCTGTTGAAACTTTATTATGGTACACTGAAAAATTAGTCTCACAAATCATTCATTAGAGATCGGTAAAGATATTTAAAAACAAAAGTGAAACTAAATGTAGAAATGAAAGAAAACACTGAAATTGAATTCCAATATGTACACAAAGCATTGTGTTGGATCTTATTTATATGAACGTAACACTTTAACACAAGGCATTGTGTTGGATCTTATTTATATGAACGTAACACTTTAACACAAGGCATTGTGTTGGATCTTATTAAATGAACGTAACACTTTAACACAAGGCATTGTGTTTGATCTTATTTATATGAACGTAACACTTTAACACAAGGCATTGTGTTGTATCTTATTAAATGAACGTAACACTTTAACACAAGGCATTTGTTGGATCTTCTAATTTTGATTTATTTATTTGATTTGAGATGCAATGCAATCTATGTATTGACAGGTTAAGAAGAAGGACCCCCTCTCTCTCTCTCTCGGACACACACACACATACACACACAGCCACAGAAACACCTAGACTTCTACAGCCAAAGTTACATTGATATCAAAATAGCTTTACAAATGTGCCACTGCAAATGCCATACTACTACTACTACTACTCTAAATACATTTATTTTCATTGATTTCAGAATTCGTGGTTTTGGCAAGAAAAAGATATTTTCCTCTGTTCCTCGTTTCGTGGATTTCGGAAGGGGTCTTTTTGTTTCCACAGAAGGCTCATTGTTTACTGGTCTTTAAATTCGTGGTTTGTAGAAAAACACGAAATCAATACAAATAATGGTATCCCACGAAAAATACCGCATTACCAGTAGTTATTATTATTATTATTATTATTATTATTATTATTATTGTTATTGGTAAGTCGGGATAAGTAAGATTCCACTGGATCAATCGTCTTCCCGTTTTGCATGTTCAATTCACTAACAACAACATCAGTTGCAAAATGTACGACAACAACAGGTCATAAAATTCGGTTTTGTTGACGAGATCGTGATCATCGAGGTGACATTCGGGGTTGCATGTGCATTGATTTCACGTCAGACGTGAAGCGTATTGACACGAAGTGTTTGCTTACAACTCATCATCGGTGTAGTATACATCATTGATATCTTCAGTGAGTTCATGCATTAACGCGCGAAACGTTTCCGTGTCCATGATGCTCACCAAAGCCTTTTTCTACAGGTGGTTGTTTTTTCTCTAGCCGCCTGTGAATTTTGTCAGCTTCTCTTCGCCATCTGGGAATTTAATCTTGCCGCGTGGCTATGGGTTCGGGTGGACGTTCGTATGGGGATTCGGGTTAAGGTGGACGTTCGTATTGGAATAAACCGCGTTTGGGTTGTACTTGGATCTTGTGAATTTTTCCAAGTTGTTATCGCCTGAGTTCTTCTTGCCTGAGTTGTTTTCGTTTGATTGCTTGTTTTTGTCGTCTGTTGATTTCTTTTTCATGTGCGGGTTCGAGTGCGGGTTCAGGTTCGCGTTCGGGTTCGCGATTGCGTTCAGGTTCGGATTACCGCTCGCGTTCACGTGGACGAGTTACACCGTTTCATCGTTTCGTGCGTTTTCCCTCCTGTGCTTGTATTAGTATTATATATTCTTTGAACATTTCGTTTGCTTGACCAAAGTCTCCAGCTTCAAATTGATCAGGTATTTTATTATAGGAAAGCAACAACTTGCCAGAGGCTTGTCTGTTCCCAGTAATCTGCCTCAATACCCACTTGTGTCGCACTTTGTCCATCTCTGCATTATTTGCTGGTACTTTAACACGAGTTCTTTCCATTAGGAGGCAGGTGGGTCTGACAAGAGCGGCACGTACGGGATTTTCAAAAATCCATTGACGACCTTCTTCATTAAATAATTGACGTGGTGTTCTTATCATGGACTTGTACACGAGTGGCGGTGGCTGTGAAAGGTTTTCCATTGCGTGTTTAACGTCTTTGTTGAGTTCACGGGTGCATTTTGCGATCACACAAACTTCCTCTCCGATTTCACCGATGTTGCCTCAGGTCGTATCTAGGTCTTCTTGGAATTTCTCCATCTGCTCTGGCAAACGTTCATTAGTCTCGTTTTGGCTGTACTGACAATCGGAGTTGGTTCCGTTATGTTGCCATCATTGCCACGGTGGTTTTCGCGACTTTTTTCACTTCCTCGGCGGTTTCGCGCGTGGGCATGATCAGCGCCGAAAACGTTTGTTCAAAACCCGCTGCGGATTGTTGCGACTGAAGCTTGTTTTTGAGACGTTCGCGAACATCTATGTAATCGTGGAGAAGTTCCAATGAATCCTGGGCAGCTTTGCATACCTGTAAGGTCTAAAATACTCGGGTGGTGATATTTCTGTCATGCTAACAAAACTCCCCTTTGTACCGTGGAGTAAATATCCTGGTGAAATGCATATCTTTGGATACAATTATTGCGGGCCTAGAGAACGGCTAGACATACGACTGCACAATAACCGACCGAAGCCCAGAGAAAAACCTGTAAACCGCGTCGATTCCGCATGTTACGGACACGATCGCTCGCACAAAGCATCAGCAGATTTTCGTGCGCGTCAACGCGCCGATGTGAATCACATCCGTGATTTGAACGCGATCGACCATAAGAGAAAGAATTACCATATGGATTGTTAAAGGAGGTATGAAGGCTAAGATTGCATTTGGAGGCAAATATGGCTTACAAGCGGATCATGTCCACGATGTACTACAGTCCACGCGGTTATCGGAAGGGTGAAGCATCCGTTGGCCAAACAAGCGTTGTAGCAGATTTACCCACTCGCTCAAAGGAAAATTTCGTGTGAATGATTTGATGTGAGGACGCCCAATGAAGTTCACCAGGCAGATATTTTGTTTCTCCCACATCATCGAGTACGCGGATGCACATATAAGTTTGCACCGACCGTAGCAGATGTTGCCAGCAGATACAAATAGGTTGAGCCGTTGATGTCCAAAGATTCAGCGAGAGTCGCAGACGCATTCAAACGTATTTAAGCACATGGACCACTAACAAGGTCATGATTTCTGCAGGTGGATCCAGGCAAAGAATTTCTCGGAGCAGTTGTTACGTTGTTGGCAAAACACCATGTGCGTGCTCGTCGTGGACATGCAGGCATTATTCGCGATCAGGCTATTGTGGAACGATTTAACCGCACACTTGCAGAACGAGTATTCAGGCATCAGTACTCGCAGTAATTGTTAATTCATGATCGATCTCGCGACTGGGTGGCGCGTTTTCAGTTGGTCTTAGCAGCAATGAATAATGAAACCACACGCACAACTTGGTTAAAACCCGCTGACGGCATTCGGCAGAAAACGGTTGCGGCCCCCAACTGCAAAGTTGTTTCACATCCACATGCGCTGGACTTGGTTGAAAACAACCTGGTTCGGTATCTGTACTCCCCGGGGGAGCTAGAAGGAGGACAACGTCGTTCTACCGTTGATGCATATAGGACTTACGTTACTAACGATATGGAAGAATGGGAACCTGTTTAGAAATAGGTGAACATAAAATAGAGTATATATGGGTTTGGCTGACCAGGATTGGTTGCTAATGAAAGTTAAATTTTAGTAAAAGACCTCTTTTGAGAGTTTATCCTAGCTGTAACTGAAAAATAAAGATATAATGTTTTATTGATGGAATTTCAGTCCTTTTACAGACTTGAGTTTGGAAAACGTATTACTGAAATTAGCACCGGACTCTTTGGTGATGAATTGAAAACACATGTTTCAAACACATGTTGATCCAAGAAATGCCGCGGCTCATAAGGTTTTTTCTACACATAAGCTGGCATCAAAGATAATATGTCTTTGCTGATAAATATAGGCATGATCATGGGCATTTAGAAATTTAAAGTTATTAAATCTTTAATATTATGATATTTCCATAGGTTTACTATGGGAGCTGAATTAGTACAGTGAGTCCTATAGAGAACAAGAGCCTTACAGTGGTTCCACATTTGCATGTACAATTAACTTTACTATAAATGCAAAATGTTGTTCTATTTGCGGATAATAAGCAAAATGAATACCTTTTGTCTACCTCACAATTATTTTTAGTGGGAGATTAAACACACTGTCAGATATGGCAACTGTTGCCATTAATGGGGTGTGTGTGCAGTGTGTAGAGTGTGTAGATTTGACTATGCGAGGTGGGGTGATTTGCACATTGGTTAATATCTATGCAAACAAATATATAAAGTTTAGACAATTTGCCATTTATGGAGTAATTTATGTCACCAGTTTGATATTTCCTAGTTGTGCTTTGAAACATTATGCTTCAGATTTAATCACTTAGATGATGACCCTTCAGGATTTTGTGTCCCACCAACTTCATTCAGTTAATGTTTTGGAAATTGATATTTTGCATTTTAATTGGCTTATGCCTACCTTACCTTAGTTTTAAATTATATGTGTTCTGGAGGAATTTTAAGTAATTTCTGTCATTTAAATCTCATTTTCTGAAGTAAAACTTGGGTATATAGATGGTCACATTTACCTTGTGCCAATTTATTGTATACTTGACAAGACTGATCATATAGTTCATTCTTAAATTGAAGAGAGATAAATGGTGATAACAATCAAGGTAATTCTTGATTAGGCAGATTTATTTTAATATCTTTTTCTGATTTTCTGAAATAAACCTTCAATACTTAAATGTTGCCTGAAATGCACCTTTGCGATTGTTGATATGCATGAACTTGCAATATAATTTAATATTCCCTAATGCAATCTTTGACAAACAGAACTATGCGCATTGTTTACTTATGCATGTTTCTACAAAGTAAATCAAGGGTGTATATAGGACTCACGGAACTAAATAATGATATGGAAGAATGGGAACCTGTCTAGAAATGGGTGATCATAAAATATAGTATATATCGGTTTGGCTGGCCCTGATTAGTTGATAACACTGGTCTGCAGCCAAAATGCTTCCACAATAAATGTTGTCAAACTTTACTAATTCCGGGTCACTGAGAACGAAAATGATACTTACAATTGTTGATTGGCTATAGTTTTAAAGATATTATACTGGGTCAGTACCGTTGACTTGGGAATGGCGGAGGATGAGTGAGTTATAAAGGGAAGGGATCTCAATTTAAACCAGAAATGACTAAAATACATCTTTGACTGGATCTATGAATAAATCTATGACTGGGTTTGGACAGTACTTGTTTTTTAGGCAAAACAATGAATAATGCAATCTGAAGCTGATATTGCGTAATACATGATATGAATTGCATCATGTTATTCCTAGAAGTCATGGATGATGCAATCATAACTAAGCTTACATCACTCTGCTGAAGAAATTGTCCTATATCAGCTCTACAAATCAAACAGTGTCATTCTCTCTTATTTGTCAGTGTTTGATTTTGCAAAGGGACACATTTCTGTTTAGCCAAAGTGAGCAGAGATGCCTCGTACTTGTGTGAACAATGCAGATAACTTCTGCTATGTTTGTGGTGAAGTGACTTTTGCATCACAAAAGAGCAGTATAACCACTATGGTTAAGAACGCCTATCACCTTTATTTTGGCTGCAAACTTGGAGATCAGAACAAGAGGTGGGCCCCACACATATGCTGCAACACTTTGTGCAACTAATCTTCGCCAGTGGTTGAACAGGAAAAATAAATCTATGCCTTTTGCAGTGCCAATGATTTGGAGAGAGCCAACAGATCATATCAGCAATTGTTACTTCTGCATGGTGCCTCCAGTTGGGAAAGGTGTGTCAAAGAAGAAAAAGTGGACTGTGCCTTATCCAAACATTCCGTAAGCTATACGTCCAGTACCCCACGGAGAAGGACTGCACTAGAATCATTCTCAATTGAGTCAGACGAGGAAGTGGAAGAGGATGAAACTTCTATTCCTAAACCATCAATGTCACATGACCCATATTTTCTCACATCCTCTTCCTCTGAACCACACCTCATAACACAAGGTGAACTTAATGACCTTGTCAGGGATTTGGAACTACCCAAGAGTAAGGCAGAGCTGTTGGGCTCCAGACTGCAGCAGTAGAATCTCCTGGCAGGTGATGTTAGGGTTTCCATGTTCCGTGACCGTCAAAAGGATCTTGTCCCATTCTTCTTCATGGAAGGTGATCTTGTAGCCTGCAACAACATCAATGGTGAGATGACAGCCCTCAACATCGTTCATGATCCAGATGAGTGGAGACTGTTCATTGATTCACTGAAGACGAGTCTTAAACCTGTTTTGCTGCATAATGGCTGTGTTTTGCCATCCATTCCAGTTGGTCATGCAGTCCATATGACGGAAACCTATGAAAACATGAAACAGCTTTTGAGGTGCATAAACTATGACCAACATCAGTGGCAGCTTTGTGGCGATTTCAAGGTTCTTGCTCTCTTGCTTGGTCTGCAGACTGGATACACAAAGTACTGCTGTTTTCTCGCGAATGGGATAGTCGTGCGAGAGATTCCCACTACATCAAGAGAGATTGGCCACTCCGACAGTCATTGGAGCCTGGGATGAAAAGTGTTCAGCATCCACCACTTGTTGAATCAAGGAAGATTTTGTTACCACCCTTAGACATCAAGCTGGGTCTGATGAAGAACTTTGTCAAGGCCATGGACAAAACACAAGCAGCTTTCAAGTAGCTCCGTGGACAATTTCCAAGGTTAAGTGAAGCTAAGATAAAGGAAGGTATCATTGTTGGTCCTCAGATTCGTGAACTTCTTCGAGATGATGCATTTCACCGTGCACTGCGTGGCAAGGAAAAGACGGCATGGAAAGCCTTCCAGTTAGTGGCAACACATTTTCTCGGAAACAACAAGGCAGACGACTACAGGAAGCTGGTGGAAAACCTCCTCAAGACATACAAAAGCCTTGGTTGCAACATGTCACTAAAGATACATTTTTTTGCACTCTCATCTAGATTTTTTTCCACCGAACTGCGGAGCAGTGAGCGTCGAGCACGGCGATCGATTTCACCAGGACATTGCAACAATGGAGAAACGCTAACAGGGCAAATGGAGCCCATCAATGCTTGAAAACTATTGCTGGACAGTGACAAGAGATGCCTCATTTAATGAATACAAGTGACAAGCCAAGAAGCTCCGAGTAGACACTGAATAAGGACTAAACTATGTACTTATATATACATAATATTTTTAGACTTTTGTTTCAATATATGTTTTATTTATATAACCCTTTTGCTGTTTTTTAAAGTGTTTCATACACAGGACAGGTGAAATATTATCATGTAAAGCAACCATAAACACACGAAAAAAGCTAGGTTTACAATTTATGATTAAAATTGTACTATGTACACAATATACATGGACGTAAAATGTAAAAACTTAAATATTTTGGAAACAGTATCCAATCAGTTGTTTTAATTGTCATATTTGAATTCAGCACATCAAAATCCCTAATAAATAACACATTTTATCTCTAAAGCAGACGACCTCGAAAAAATTGTAGACCAGTGTAATGAAAGTTAACTTTTAGGAAAAAGAATCTTCTGAGAGTTTATCTTAGTTGTAAGTAAAAAAAATAGAGACAATGTTTTATTGATGGAATTTCAGTCCTTTTACAGACCTGAGTTTGGAAAACTCATTACTGAAATTAGCACCTGACTCTTTGGTGATGAATTGAAAACACATGTTTCAAACACATGTATATCCCGAAAATGCCCCGGCTTATATGGTTTTCTTTCCACATAATCTGGCATCAAGGATATACTATGTATTTAGTGATTAATATAGGTTTGATCATTCAGAAATTTAAAGTTATTTAATATTTAATGTCATGATGTTTCCATAGGTTTACTATGGGGACTGAATTAGTACAGTGAGTCCTATACGATCTCTTACCGGAGTGATATTCAGGGACAACCAACAAGCTATCATTTGGCGTTGGCTGGCAAACGCGCGGCGAAGCTTCCTATAGAGCATTTGTGCTAGAGGAATTTCGAGTAATTCCTGAGAAGACAGTCTTACCACCTGCAAACGTCCTTAGCTCGCAAGCACGCCAGTGTCTATCGCGTGGTGTCCGTTCGCGTAAGGAGTAATCCTATCAGGTCAGAAATCCATCGCTTAGTGTCTAGAGGGGACACCTTAACCTAGATGCAACGGTACACGCCCATGAAATGTTTCTTCGACTGAATACGATTTGCCGCGTGCATAAATTCACGTCGTTGTCGAAGACGCTCTACATACATAGCGTGCCGAAGATCCTTTTGCACAACAACGCGTGGGACTCCTTGGGCTTTCATTATGTTTTTTCCAGAGTCGCCACCGGGGAAACCCGAGCCAACCATGATCAAGTACAATTTTAGGCGCAGTCCCACAATTCCTTAATGGGCTTGCCCGTACATTCGTCTTTGAATTTCCTCACGACCTTCTTGTTATTGTTGCTGAACAAAGGACAGCGAACGATAGTAGTGGTCGTGATGAAGCTGGTCCGGGTACCGCAGGTTAATTTCAAAGAAGTACCCTATGTCAATGTTGCTGTCGTACTCGTTTATGTTCACGTGCGCGGGAGCGAACCGACCTACGGGCATTGGTTGCACCATTGCCCACTCATACAAGTTCTTGGAGTCGGCGAGGTCGTATCCGTCCACGCACAGGTTGTTCGCGTGAGCGTAGCGATGACTCATCATGGAAATCCTTCCAACAATAGCACGTTCGACAAGCAAATGTTTATCGATGTCAGTGAGCAGTTCCAACTCGACGCGGGTTTTTGACAGTAACGCTTCCCAGGCCATTCCCAGTGATGCGAAGTTTTCCGCGGGTCGAGCTTCTACACGCGCTTGGCTGTGTTACGAAACGCCTCAAAGACAGCCGCAAGCAGCAACACGTCAGTGCGCAAATACAGGTCGTTGTAGTCACCGAGAGTTTGACAACCAAAATCGGAAACTTGGACTCGTTGACGAGTATAAGCGACATCATCAGCGGCAGTAGTTGCTACAATACGACGACGGTTTTGCACAAGGCTGCCTTACAGTCGGACGCGGCTCGTCTGTGGGAAGTCCTAATAGTGTAAGTATATCTGCTTTTCTAGCACCTTTCGGTAATCTTAATCCGTGGTCTCGCGCAAAAGTGCTTGAGCTGATTCAAGGTAGGCATACTCTTTTAATAACAGCATGATCTAATTGTTTATTCGGTCAATACCTGTTTGTAATATTATTTTTACTTTACCAGGATCGGAAAGTGCAATCGCTTCAATCCTGGATATTATTTCATCGACTACTGTGTCTTTTTCCTCGACGGCATCGTCGACTTTTTCCTCAACAGCATCAATGACAAACTCGTTTGCAAGTCTTCGCCGACGTGCGCTATAATACTTGCGAACATATCCACATGGTCGGCATAACTGATTAGGCGACTTAACTCCGATACCTCATTTGAGGCATGGTCGAGAGCCTGTGCCAATACGTAACGCGAGCAAATGAGATTTATAGTATTCGTAATGGCATGTTCTGCTGCAAAGTTCACGTTTTCCGAGGCATTCGCTTTTGCATTTATTACGTCCCTGTGTCATTAAACGTTATGTATACACACGACGTTATTTAATTGCTTCTTCTCGTTGGATATCTCAGCTATGGTTTTTGCTTCATAGGATTTTGAAACGGCTTCGGAAAATTTCCCCCATGTCTGCGCTGCTCCACTTCTGCGGTATTATACATCAATTCGTATAGCCGCTGAAGGTTGGTTAGTGTGGATTCCGTTGATATAGTATAGGTCAAAGGCATTATCTAATTGATTTGCCCTTAGTGATCTTCGCTATCATCGCTATCTGTGCTATATTTAATATACTCGCTGGGTATTTCAATATCTGTGCTGTATTGCTGTGCACGTTGGGTGACTCAGTCAACGTCAACGGTTTGAAATTTTGTTGTACAGTATGATTCAATGACTCTTCTTGCTGTATTCATCGCCGAGTTTTCGGCGTGTGCTCTTTAACACAATCCCTAACCTGGTTAATTTTTCAATGTGCTTTGGATACATGTTTGAAAAATCATACAGCATTATTTGGTCCTCATTGGGCTCTTTGACAAACCGATATGATGCATTGAAGCTAAACAGCGATTTGACCTTTTCTGAGACGTTATAAATGCATAACTGCGTGGGTAATTTAATTCCAGCAACAGCTACGCTCATGAATCCATCCACGATAATGTGCGTGTCAAACAGTGGTAATTTCGACATTATATAATACTCGCTGCAATTATCTGATATAATATTCTCATACAAAGAAAACAGTCTCTGGTCGGATTATACTTGTCGAAGGTATTTCATTAAGATTTATAGGCGCGCTGCTATCTTAAGCGATTGCACATAGTTTCTTACAGTCAACAGACGTGTTCTAATCAGTGTTAATTAAGGCGGTTTGAATTCGCAAACCCAAATGAGCCCATTGGGTGCCAAATAAAATATATCTCAAATTATTCAATTAGTACATCCGCCAACAATAATTTGAGTCCTTTTCACATCGGTGATGGTCAATTGACTCTTGGGGACCTTAATCTAAAATATGTATGTCCCTCTTTGAGAATTATAAGCACGAAGGATCAAATATTTTTCAACATGAGTCAAGCTTTAGATGCTGTTCTGGGAATATCATAGGTGATCAATACTTCAGTGGGGCTATCGTAAATAGTCGCCACTGGCTCTTTTATTATTTTATGTGTGGAGGAGAAATACAGTATACTATATACATTTGCAGGTCAGATATGTGGGGAGTAGAAATACAGTATGCTATATACATTTTCAAGACAGATATGTGGGGAGGAGAAATACAGTATACTATAGTTTTTGCAAGTCAGATATGTGAAACTAGAAATACAGTATACTATATACACATAGCATTAGAAGGGAGTATAACTCTAAAACAAAACTGTTATGCTTATCTGAAAAGATCTGATATATTTATTTACAGTTACGCCTCCATTTGGTGTTAAAAGTATATACTACATAAGATAATTCTTATGTGTGCAAGTTTCACAAAACATTTGATGAATTGTCTGAAACTTGCCAGACACCATGGGCATAGGTCAAGTCATTCACGTATGTATGTACGTATGCGTGTCTGTATGACCATTACTATCTTTTAAATTTCGCCATTATTCTTTCCTTGCACATTTTTCATTCCATTGCATATATTAGTTGCATAAAAGGACTATAATGCGTATTGATTGAGCGTTTATGTCAGGTATGTACAACGACCTGGTTTTATCCGCTTATTTACATCATAGGGAGTGGCTTCAAAAAGCGCTTATTCGGCCCGCGCCCTGGGGAACTTGCACATGCCTGGTTTACGTATTTTGTAAAAGGAAACAAACTGATGTTTGAATTGTTTTTATTAAAACAGTGTTTTCCTTGTTTCTGTTTAGCAACAATATATTATGCTTCAGAACTCTCCAGTTGAGAATGTGGGGCGTTCCTGTGAACAAGGGGCACAACTTTACCATGACTCTTCTGACAAGATAAGCAATATTATTCTGAGTTATCTTTCTTTCTCTGTTGCATGACAGAACGCACTTTGTGTTAAAGGAATCTTGTACTCAGGTTAGATAGAAACATACACTTGCATTAAATCTATATAGTGAAATAAGAACTAAACACTAAATTGCAATCGTCTCATGTAAATTATTGTTCAACTTCCATTTCTTGGTAAGATTTTTTTAGATGGTATACTAGATAGTTTTCATTACGCGAATTGACACATACAGAGTTTAAAGGTCATGAATTATCACCAAAATATGAGGGTCTACAAGGAGCAACAATATTTGCTTGTATAATTTTGGCCAGGATACTATGATCATTCTATGTATATATGTATGTATGTATGTATGTATGTATGTATGTATGTATGTATGTATGTATGTATGTATGTATGTATGTATGTATGTATGTATGTATGTATGTATGTATGTATGTATGTATGTATGTATGTATGTATGTATGTATGTATATGTATACGTGCATGCATGTATGTATGTACGTATGTATGTATGTCAATTTGTATGTATGAATGTATATATAAGGTACTTTAAATTTCCAAGCAACAAAATTTCTAAAATTATTTTTTCATATCACATTTATTGACGCCTTTGAGTTAATGCTTTGTATTAATTCCACATTAATGCCAGTCACATGTGAATTTTATGCATTTTTATAGTTTAGTTTGACTATTAATTTATATCGAAAGGAAATATCTCGTACTCCAAACAAATTAATCTTTACCTAGTCATGAGACACTACTTAGCGACGAGGATCTGAAATAATTATGGGCACAGCTATATTTTTACTATCTCAATTGGGTGGCTTCAATAATTTTGATTTATCTTTCTTTGATTGTGCCATAACAGAACTTTGCAATAAGTGTTAATGGTACCCGCATTGCAGAAAGAGAAATATGCATTTTTAATTCATTATATATGCTAAAGAGCATAACCATCTCATGTGAGTATATTTTGCATGTCCATATATTGCGTACCAAACTATTGTTGATGCTATTTGATACGTAAGTATTTCAAATGGAAAAAAAAATATCAGGAAAAAACGTGAAGAATCACAAACAAAGCCGTATGCTTATATGTTTGCATGTATGTATGTATGTATATATGTATGTATGTATGTATGTATGTATGTATGTATGTATGTATGTATGTATGTATGTATGTATGTATGTATGTATGTATGTATGTATGTATGTATGTATGTATGTATGTATGTATGTATGTATGTATGTATGTATGCGGCACCTTGTTTCACCTAAATCTGAGCTTACACTTGTTCTCTTTCATTTCACCTTTATTGATTTTTTGGCATGCATCTTTTGTATTGATTAGATTATAATGTCAGCAGCATATGGGTTTCATGTATTTGCGAATTTTACTGCACCCAGTCTGTGCATTAAATGGCAATATCAAATCAAATTCTGTCTAGTCCGCCTAGCAAAAAAAAAATTGAATTAGAGAGTTAGAGTGGCAATATAAATATTAGGGACACAACTCTAGCCTAACTATCTCCATTGGGAAACTACATCGTTTGAGTTATATCCCTTTGACTAAGAGAGGAAGAGCGCTGCTGCAGTAAATGTTTATAGGATCCATTTTTGAGAGAGAGAGAGAGAGAGAGAGAGAGAGAGAGAGAGAGAGAGAGAGAGAGAGAGAGAGAGAGAGAGAGAGAGAGAGAAAGATAGAGAGATGTTCTATACAATTATACCATTAATAATTGTTAAACTCAATAGTCTTCTGATGGGAATATATTTAACCTTTTCTTCTTATTGATGATCTTTAGATATTTCCATTGGAGGGTTGGAGGTTTGATACGTAAAGATCTCAGAATTATGCAAGTCAGGAAAAAGAAACATGAAGAATCAGAAGATGGAGCAGTCATTTGTTGTATGAATTCAATTATAATGACTGTAAAGTGTGAGTTTTAGGTATTTTCTAATTTTACTGTAACATATATTTATGCATTGAATGGCAATATCGTATACTTGAAATAATTCTGCCTTGTCTTATAAAAGGAACATACATAGCCATTGATTTAGGCACAACATGGGGCACAGGACCATTGGAGAGTAACATTAATCTGAGTTCATTTGAGTTATCGCTCTTTGACTGTCTCATGAGGCATATACTTGCTTTGAATGTTTATTGTAACCACATTTGAGAGACATGTATTATATTTTAATAGTCTGAGAAGATATTAAAATGAAAGTCTAATCGTCTGATGGGAATGGTTATAATTTTTATATTTATGGTCCGTAAAACTATCGTTGATATTATTTCGAACATTGTCATCAAGTAAAGATTTCAGAACTCGTACCGTATCAAGAGAAACGCGAACACTAAAAATGAAATAAAGCATGCATAACACAAGTTAGATGTTGGATGATGGTATTATGTATTTCAGAAGAAAGAAAGCCTTGCGTTTCAAGATATTTCTGGAAAAGTTTATCCCCTTTTTTGTGTATATAATGTCATCATTAGATGCTTCAATACATGGATAAAAAAGAAGACGATGTCAAGTTCGAGCGAGAAACTACATAAGCTCGAATGTAAGTGTGGAAGAAGTAAGGGGCACAACTATATAATAACTCTTTACTAAAGGAATAGACAGTGTTTTGAGTTATCTCTCTTTGACTGTCTGTTTCTGAGAATGCCTTTCTTGGAGTGCTTTTCATATCCAGATTAAGATAGAGAGTGAAGAGGAAGAGATTATGCCCTTATGCTATGAGACGAAATAACAATTTTAATTGTTTGATGGGAATGATTTGTGTGCTTGACTCGACTGTGTGTAAAACTTTTGCTTAGGGTAATTTGGATTCTACCAACACAAGAGTATTGATAAAATAAAGATTTCAAAAGTGAAAACGTCTGAAGAAAATATATGAAGAATCACACAGATATGCTTGTATGTATGTATGTATGTATGTATGTATGTATGTATGTATGTATGTATGTATGTATGTATGTATGTATGTATGTATGTATGTATGTATGTATGTATGTATGTATGTATGTATGTATGTATGTATGTATGTATATATGTATGCATGCATGCATGCATGCATGCATGCATGCATGTATGTATGTATGTATGTATGTATGTATATATGTATGTATGTATGTATGTATGTATGTATGTATGTACGTACGTACGTACGCATGAATGCATGCATGCATGTATGTATGTATGTATGTATGTATGTATGTATGATTGTTTGTATGTATACATGTATGAATGTATGTATGTATGTATGTATGTATGTATGTATGTATGTATGTATGTATGTATGTATGTATGTATGTATGTATGTATGTATGTATGTATGTATGTATGTATGTATGTATGTATGCGGCACCTTGTTTCACCTAAATCTGAGCTTACACTGGTTCTCTTTCATTTCACCTTTATTGATTCTTTGGCATGCATCTTTTGTATTGATTAGATTATAATGTCAGCAGCATATGGGTTTCATGTATTTGCGAATTTTACTGCACCTAGTCTGTGCATTCAATGGCAATATCAAATCTAATTCTGTCTAGTCCGCCTAGCAAAAAAAAAAAAAATTGAATTAGAGAGTTAGAGTGGCAATATAAATATTAGGGACACAACTCTAGCCTAACTATCTCCATTGGGAAACTACATCGTTTGAGTTATATCCCTTTGACTAAGAGAGGAAGAGCGCTGCTGCAGTAAATGTTTATTGGATCCATTTTTGAGAGAGAGAGAATGAGAGAGAGAGAGAGAGAGAGAGAGAGAGAGAGAGAGAGAGAGAGAGAGAGAGAGAGAGAGAGAGAGAGAGAGAGAGAGAGAGAAGGAGAGAGATGTTCTATACAATTATACCATTAATAATTGTTAAACTCAATAGTCTTCTGATGGGAATATATTTTACCTTTTCTTCTTATTGACGATCTTTAGATATTTCCATTTTAGGGTTGGAGGTTTGATACGTAAAGATCTCAGAATTATGCAAGTCAGGAAAAAGAAACATGAAGAATCAGAAGATGGAGCAGTCATTTGTTGTATGAATTCAATTATAATGACTGTAAAGTGTGAGTTTTAGGTATTTTCTAATTTTACTGTAACATATATTTATGCATTGAATGGCAATATCGTATACTTGAAATAATTCTGCCTTGTCTTATAAAAGGAACATACATAGCCATTGATTTAGGCACAACATGGGGCACAGGACCATTGGAGAGCAACATTAATCTGAGTTCATTTGAGTTATCGCTCTTTGACTGTCTCATGAGGCATATACTTGCTTTGAATGTTTATTGTAACCACATTTGAGAGACATGTATTATATTTTTAATAGTCTGAGAAGATATTAAATTGAAAGTCTAATCGTCTGATGGGAATGGTTATAATTTTTATATTTATGGTCCGTAAAACTATCGTTGATATTATTTCGAACATTGTCATCAAGTAAAGATTTCAGAACTCGTACCGTATCAAGAGAAACGCGAAGACTTAAAAGGAAAAAAAGCATGCATAACACAAGTTAGATGTTGGATGATGGTATTATGTATTTCAGAAGAAAGAAAGCCTTGCGTTTCAAGATATTTCTGGAAAAGTTTATCCCCTTTTTTGTGTATATAATGTCATCATTAGATGCTTCAATAAATGGATAAAAAAGAAGACGATGTCAAGTTCGAGCGAGAAACTACATAAGCTCGAATGTAAGTGTGGAAGAAGTAAGGGGCACAACTATATAATAACTCGTTACTAAAGGAATAGTCAGTGTTTTGAATTATCTCTCTTTGACTGTCTGTTTCTAAGAATGCCTTTCTTGGAGTGCTTTTCATATCCAGATTAAGATAGAGAGTGAAGAGGAAGAGATTATGCCCTTATGCTATGAGACGAAATAACAATTTTAATTGTTTGATGGGAATGATTTGTGTGCTTGACTCGACTGTGTGTAAAACTTTTGCTTAGGGTAATTTGGATTCTACCAACACAAGAGTATTGATAAAATAAAGATTTCAAAAGTGAAAACGTCTGAAGAAAATATATGAAGAATCACACAGATATGCTTGTATGTATGTATGTGTGTACGTATGTATGTATGTATGTATGTATGTATGTATGTATGTATGTATGTATGTATGTATGTATGTATGTATGTATGTATGTATGTATGTATGTATGCATGCATGCATGTATGTATGTATGTATGTATGTATGTATGTATGTATGTATGTATGTATGTATGTATGTATGTATGTATGTATGTATGTATGTATGTATGTGTGCGTGCGTGAGTGCGTGCGTATGTATGTATGTATGTATGTATGTATGTATGTATGTATGTATGTATGTATGTATGTATGTATGTATGTAGTCATGTATGTATGTATGTATGTATGTAGGTATGTATGTATGTATGTATTTATGTATGTAAATAATATGATGTTCTTTTCTTTAAATTTCCAATCAACAAATTTTGCTCTCTCAAGTGGTTGTTTTATTTCTACGTCATTTACATTTCTGAAATTAAGGTTTTGTTTTAATTCAACCCGAATGATAGTCACAGGTGAATTTTATGCATTTTTCAATTTTATTTTAATCTTTTTTGTACTGAAGAGAAATATCAGATGTTTCAACTAAATCCTTGAGACACTTTGTATTTCGAATCATAAACAATGCGCTTTGAAATGTTTTGTTCATATCATCGCTTTTCCTGAATTTTGTAATTAATTTGTGTATTTGTGCTACAATAATGCAAACCAGATGTGAATTGTATGTAGTTTTTAATTGTGCTTTAATCATTTTCTTTCTTACAGAAAGGAAATATCATATGCTTCTAAAATATTATTCTTGTCTTATTGATATAACTCTGCATAGCCGATTGGATATCAAAGGTTGCTGTTGAAATAGACAGGGAAATAACTCTACTCTTGCACTCGATTTCGTAGCAATATTGTGTTCAGTTATCTTACCTGAACGGGTTCACGCCAAGGAGAGAGAGAGAGAGAGAGAGAGAGAGAGAGAGAGAGAGAGAGAGAGAGAGAGAGAGAGAGAGATGTTTTTCTTTTATATCTTCCTACTATTAATAGATGTTAATTACAATAATCCCATGATAATGGGTTTTGAATTTCAATATATGGCGTATAAGACAATTCTTGATGATATTTGATATATTTTCATGGGCGGTTTTGAGAGGTAGGGATTTGAAAATGATATAGTATAAGTAAAAACCGTGAAGAATCATAAGAGGAGAATAAACATTATATATGTATGTACATATGTATATATGTGGTACCTAGTTTCCCTTAAATTTTAACTTCCGCAGTTTCTCTTTCCAGGCACATTTATTACTTTCTTTGCATACATACTTATATTAAATCAATTATAATTTTATTAAGATGTTAGTTTTCTGTATTTTCGAATATTATCCAAACCCCTAAAATCATTAGAAATAACAAGGGACATAACTCTAGTTTCATATTCTCCAGGGGGTGCTACCTCACATTGAGTTATTTCCCTTTGACTGAGGTAAGACAACGCCGTAGTAGTAAATTTGTATCGTATCCATATTTGAGAGAGAGAGAGAGAGAGTATACAAGCCCCCGTTTCTGTGAGGTGAAGAGGTACTTTGTATAGCAACAAATAATCCCTTCACAACATGAACTCGTATGGTTGATAACAATTTTCTTATAAATAATACTTGTCCTATATATGATAACTTAAGAGAGGACACCTCCCGCAACCCAATTTAACAAACTGGTATATCAACCTACACTTCGTTCAGTGTGATACATTTAACGCTGATGTTTAGCTCAGATATTCGACTTTGCAAGACACCAACTAAAATTTCTTCGTTAAAAAATGCCATCCCGTTTTCCAGCTTCACATGGACATGGTTTATACATTTATACCGTTAATAGATGTTAAACGTCATAATCGTTTGATGGGAATGTATTTTGCATTTCGTTATATGGCGCATAAAGTTATTGATGATTTTGTTTTTGATATTTTCTTTGGGGTGCGGAACGTTTTTATGCTAAAAATTTGAACATTGATGCACATCAGAAACGCTCGAGGAATCAGAAGACGTAAAAGCATCCATCTGTTGTATTAACTCAGTTATAATGCCAGTAAGGCGTGAGCTTGAGATATATTCGAGTTTCACTGTAACATATTCCTGTGCATTGAATTACAATATCGTTTGCTTCAAAAAATCTGCCTCGTTCAACGATTGGAAACTAAGTCGCCATACTAAGCTGCATAACTCCAGTCAGATTCTCTCCTTTGGGGAGTAGCAAACATTAGAACTATCTCTCTTTGACCGTGTCTCATAAGACATATAGTTACTTTGGATGTTTCCTGTATGTACATTTGTGTGAGATGTATTTAATTTTGATAGTTTGAGAATATATTAAAATGAAAGTATGATCGGCTGATGGGAATCAATAAAGTTCTTATATTTATGGCATGTGAAGCTATTGTTAATAATATTTTAGACACCTGAATCAAGTAAAGATTTGAAAACAGTATCAAGAGAAAACACGTGGACTCAAAAGCATAAAGTCTGCGTGTATATATGTTGTGCAATTTGCAATTGGCATTTCTCTTTTATTTCTCATGTTCTGATTTCTTAGACTAAATTTATGTTACTAATTGGACTATAAATGCTAGTGGTATGCATTTTAGAGGAAGTAAAACTTTATGTTTGAATAATTTTATTGAGACGTTACCCCATTTTTGGTATATAATGTCATCATTATGCTTCAATAAAATAATAGTGTTAAAAAAAGAAGACAATGTCTTGTCTGACTGAGAAACTATACAAGTTTGAGTATAACTGTGGAAGACGTAAGGGGCAGAAATCTATAATAACTCGTTACTAAACGATGCGACATTGTTTGAAATTATCTCCCTTTGACATTGGCTTGGGTTGTTTTTTTAGGTATATAGATTAAGATAGAGAGAGAACAGGAAGATATTATATCCTTGTGGTATGAGAAAAAATAACATATTCTAACTGTTTGATAGAAATGATATGAGCACTTTACATGAAGGCATGTGAAGCTATTGGTGACGGTAATTAGGATACTATCAACACAAGCGTGTTTATAAAGTGTTCAAAGGTGAAAAAGTTTAAGGCAAATATATGAAGAATCACATAAATACTTATATGTTGGTGGAACTTTATTGTCAGCTAGATTTACATTTTCACTATATCCTTATTATTCCACTTAGTACTATCTCTGTGTACAGTATAATATACAGCACTTTGTGGATTTTGCACGAATCTGAGGTGGGGACACATATCTATGCAGACTAATGATAAAGCAACATTAATAGGAGTTATCTTTCCTCTTCGCTTGGTCCTGTGTACGTCATCACTATTAAAATATTGAAATGTGTGCGTCACTGACACAGCTGTAATAAACAGTTCCTTGCTTAGTAAGTAGGTAACTTAAAATACTGATACTGATTTATATGCATGATGATACAGTCTCCCAAGAGAAAAGTTTAACTTGTCTCACTACCACGATGTGAATAACATAACCATTTGATCGACATCAAAAGGGGAAATGTTTTTTTATTTACATATTGCATGGACTGTCTCGCCTTTGACATTTGGCTGGATATCATCGAATTTTGTTAGTAGTATACAATTGGCAGATTCTGGGCGACTTGATTAATTGTTTACTCAATATGTCACCTTTGTAAGGTCATTTTTAAGAAAAAAAAAGAAAACAACAGAAACACTATTTTAAAACACTATTTATAAAACTTGGGACACATAGGCCACTGGTCTTCAAAATTGTATGAAAAATCATATGGCAACCCCTTCCTATCCTCCAAATGTTTATGGAAAACCGTAAGCTACTGGCCTTCAGAATTTTACGACGCCTGGGCCACTTAACCTTTGGCGGGTTCTGAGCCACTTGACCTTTGACATTTATCCATAACCTTTCATCTTTACTCTGGACCACTTTTCCTTACTACTTGACCATTGACCTTTGACGCTCTAACCTGTGACCCTTATCCAAGGCCACTGACTTTAAAAACCTGGGCCATTGAGACCGCTGGTCCTCAAAACACTTGCTGTACTGGTCTTTTAAGCCCTACGATCCCGTACATTCAACACCTGGCGTATGTTATGGGCCACTTGTCTTAATAAAAAAAAATGCACCACTGGCCTAAGCCACCGGTCTTTTAATTTGTTTTTGTAACAACAGAGTCGCCCACGGATAGGAAATAGCATAGAAAGCTAATGACTATCCTACCTCCCATCAACACACCCCCACCTCCCCACCCCAGTTTGATTAATTGAACTATGCAGTGAATACTATTAACTATGCAGTTAATCAAGATAACGACGAAAAATTTCATACAAATAAATCACCGAACCCAGATTTAAATTAACACATTTAATGTAGTAACTCGGGCCATGAAACTTATTTTAGTAAATGAATTTAACGAAATAAGAATATATTACACCGAAAATGACTATTTTGAATGCAATGCATTAACCATTTTCAAAACCTATGCTTTACAAATTGATAGTGATGACACAATGAGCACATATATTGCACCAATTGACATCAATTAATCTAGCCATTATGGTTGGTAAAATACTAAAGAACTTACAAATGAAAGAATAGCGCGTCTACATCAGAGTATTAGATTAAATGAAGTATCTAACTTAAGTGCCCAAGTATAAAATATCACAATTATTACACAGTCTGTTTTTACCGTTCAAGACACTGTGACAAAGTCATTTGAAACATTTATTTTAGGTGAACAAAATTATGATTCAGAAGAAAGCATTACAATAAGATTTGAACAATATATTTCAGACTTAAAAGTAAGCCTACACTATGCAGTTGGTGGTGAGGGTGAATTGTTTTTTATTACCAAGTAATATGGTAATGTAAATTAGCAGCATGGTAGGATATGATAATTTACCAAACGCATCAGATTCATTTGTACTAGGAATACATCCCACTGTAAATAAAGATGTGGTAAATAATATAATACCATCGGCTATAAAATAGACTGTAAGAATTGGTCAAAAGACAGAAAATGAAAGTATAAGGTTAATAGGAATTATATAGACAAGACTACAGTACCCACAACCAATATAAAATATAGATCATGAAACAAAAAAACGAGTATTTATTATTATGTCTGTGCTTGCAGGAGTTGGCGCAATTTACTTTGTGCAAGAATTAACAAAATGACGTTATCATTGTTAAACAAATACATTTTCCAGCTGATGTTAAAAGCCAACTTACTACGCTACAAATTATACCAGGCAATGCTGTTGCTGCTTTCTTATAGATACCACCAATAACACCACCGCCATCGTCACCACCAGTACTACCGCTACCCATTGTTATTCCTTTTTGAAAAATTGTGAGATCTTGTATTTTTAGCAGCCGTTTTAACCTCTCACCTAATGGTAGATTGTCTCTAACTTTTGTTTTGCTGATGCTTTCTCTAGAGTTATTTTCCATCTGTTAGATTGCCAACTATCTGTGCTCTTGTTATTTCATTTGTTTTCAAAAGTTCTTCCATTTAAAGATTTTGCCCGATCTTTGTTTCATCAGCAATGTCATTATTATATCTGCTATATTTTTTGTAATGGGTATCAAAGTCTGTTTTCTTTGATCTATTTTTGGATAAATTTCTTTCCCTGCATATGCTTTGCTTTAACTCTTATTTCTCTTTCTTCCAGCGTTGTAAATAATCTAGGATGTTTTTCGTGTACTGTAGTTTCTGCTTCTCTTACTTGCGCGTCAAATGTCTCATTTGTTTATTTCGATTTCGTTAGGAATTATAATTCTTAGACTTGTCAAAATATCCGGTTCCAGAGGATGTTGCAATATTGTAGGCTTGTCTTTATCTGGTGGATACCAGATATCTGCCACTTGTGTCGAGCATAAAAATCGCGAAGAAGCATTTCCACACGTCTATTTAGCTTTAGAGCCCGGTAAATATAATTTACCTTATTTGTAACTTGAAAATTACTAAAAGGTAATTTAAAAATAACTTCAAGGTAATTTGAATAACTGTTTAGAAAAACATTAATTTCGTTGCATAAAAAATGGAAGGTAGAGAGAGATGTGATCAAGTCCTTGTAAGTAAAACCGAAGACAGTTGAAAGGTTCCTAAATCACCAGAGAAAGTAACTTCACAAAAGATCGAAGATCATTGAAAAGTTGAACTTGGTAAGCAACTTAGAAAACGATCTATATAATTAAAAAAGTCAAGACAGGACATAAATATCATGGCTACTGATAGAACAGTGTCACGCAAGCATGACTTAAATGGTGTAAAAATAGGCAACAACATTTATTACTTGATTGTTGGCATAGTCGTTGCTATAGGAGTTGGTGTTATATATTAAAACAAACAAACCCCTTAAAAAGAGACTAGTAATATATCTTTTTCAAAGAGTCAATGGTGTAGATTAAAATATTAGTTAATAGTGGACTCGTGAGCAAATTTAATAAAATTTATATTAATAAATGGCAAACGAAACGAGCAAGATAATTAACACTATTTACCATGCATCATTCAACTCATCTTTTACAGTAGGTTACATTATGCTTTGGAAGAGAATATTTAATTTTAAAATAGATTCCCCAACTAACATGGGTCTGGAAGAAGTTCTAAAATTGGGTATTCCAATTTATTTGAGTCAGTTTACGATTGACTATCTAATAACACAAAATATATTTCCAGACAAAATGATAAATTTGTTAAATGGAATTACCTAACGACCATGGAATTAGTTTTAGGTAGATGAAAATTATTGAAATTAAGAATGATTTGCTTAAAGAGATCGAACGTTATAAAAGTGTAAGAAAAAAAGTATAAAACAGCATAAAAGTTTTTAAAACTTTGTTGAGGTTGATATCTCAAGGGTTTATCGTAAAATGGGTGTTGCAGTTGCCCGGTTAGGAAAAGCGGCGGTCTGTGCCATATTTTTATACCGTTAGCTTTTACAGGATTTGGTGCAACTTTACTTCGGTTTGTTGCAAAAGCTTTAAAATACAACCTGGCTTTTAATACAGTTTTAAAACACGATAAGACTGTAATCTCTGCTGTAACTACGTTGAATACTATTCATGAAATGATGAGTAAAACAAAAAGTGATAATTAAAACAATAACGATGAATTTAATATAATAGTTAATGAATACAACAAATGGTTGCAAGGACGTCAAGACTGCGCTTTGCTAGAACGTTGCAACAATGATTTTCGTTACATAAATGGCAAATCCAAGTAACATTTATGTCGAAGGGCAGTCGGAGAAAGATCCCATTGATAGCAAATATGGTAAATTATACATATCATTACAGTGAATATATTTTGTAGTTGATTATTGTAATATTTATAATAAAGAATAACAATATAAGCAATAAGAATGAAACAAGATCATATCGCTACCTGGTGTATTGAAATGTAAATGAAAATAGTCAAAGAAAGAATGAACTGATACTGGCGACAATGAAGAAAGCATAGATATTAAATGCTAGATACAGCTTTAAAGCTTTAATAACTTAGAGTGATAATTACACAGTGTATATTACAAACTACAACTCTAAATTACTAGGATTTAATAGTGTGCTATATGAATATATATACCATATCAGATAAAGTTAGTGGATTTTTAAAGCCTTAAAACAGATATATTTTCCTTGATCAACTAAACAATATAAAGAATCATTGTAATGGCCTCTACTCTACTCTGTTTTAGTGCCTACCTATTAAAAATGTATTTCATGTTAATTTCATATCCTAAGACTTAAATAGTCCATAAAAACAATTCCAAACATGTCCCATAAACAGACTCAATACTAAAATGAAAGAGGAAGACTCGAAAGTACTAGATTGTATTGGCATTCCAATTGCATGTAGCTGTAGAATATATCAAGGAAATTAATCTGCTATTTGCGATAAAGAAATGACAGAAAAATCTATAAAATGCCCTATTAATTTTAGTTTTAAATCCACAGAGAAAGATAACAATGATAAAGCACTAAGTCAAACAATAATGGTGTTACAAATTTAGCTGATCTGACAGACAAATCTGATGCAGCTAATAACGGCTTCTACAAAAACGCGTTGACGCCCAAGTACGTCAGACTTTGGAGGATACTAATTTGAAATATATAGGTACACGGAGAGAAGAAGTTAACAATAAATAAACAGCTGTGGATCATTGTATCACAGAAAAATCTATTAAACTCTCAGCAATGCGAAAGCAGATAGATGTTATCAAAACAAAAGAAGATGTCAGCTGCAAGATTTATTTACCGAAAGATAAAAAAATGACATCAACTGCTTTACAAGCTTTACAGATTGTTAGAGCGGAAACAAACATAAAACCAGTAGAACACATACAGCAATACTTGCAACCAATCGAGCAAAGGAGGATAAATACTGAAATGTCAGCCAGAGAGAGAGAGAGAGAGAGAGAGAGAGAGAGAGAGAGAGAGAGCGAGAGAGAGATGTGGAGGAAATAAAGAAGTCTCTAGAAAATTATCTTACATTACAATTACAACTTCAGCGATTGCAGAAAGAATTAAACGATGACAAGAAAGATAATGACAAGGATATTAAAGCGTTAGCGACTTTGAAGCTGATATGAAAAGTTGGAAAATAGCTGTCAATGATAGTCTTTCAAAATTAGAAAGTCTTTCAATATTGGAAAGGAAAAATGGCTTTGACGACAGAGATAGTAAGATAGAGGATTTAAAGAATAAGGTCAATGCTAGTGATAGTATTATTAGATCTATGAAAACAGCCTGCGCTTGATCTATTTCAGACTTAAGCAATAAAATAAAATGTTTAAAAGAACAGGACCTAGTTACTCCAAAAAGGACCTATTTACTGGAATAAAAAAAAGGCGAACAAGTTCCAACAGATATTAAAATATATAGAGATAAAGCATTTCTTAATAATATTTGTGTGGTAAAAGGACGCATGATGAAATAGGTAAAACGGTGAAAAGATTAAAAAGAGATTTAAATGATATAGGACAAAAAGTAACAACATAAACAGACGATATTAAAAAAGCAACGGATGAAAATGTAACATATATTAATAATGATAGATAAAAAATGACTTTAGCATTAAGTGAAAGAATTGATACAACTGAATCAGTAATAGAGATATCCTTGACTAAATTAAACATGGATATAAGAGTAAAGAGTGTTGCAGGATCAAGGTTGATTGATCATAACACAAGAGACATTAACTATTTGGAGGCATATTACTTTTTGTTTTTCGTTTTGCACAAAAAGGTGTTATTTTGATTAATGCAATACAATAACGATATCGTAATTCTAGGGGTACTCTCTTGTTTTAGAACACCATAAATGCATCTACTGCTTATGGATTTGATTATACTCCATCACGTTTTGCTGAATACAAGATAGAAGCCTTAGAAATCCCCGAACTGTGCTATATTATTAAAATAAATGAGTCAGGTTTATATTAAAATTTATATATTTAAATCTCCAATCTACAGATCATTAAAAATTGCGTATTGTCTTAATGGCAAATAGCACAAGGAGGTCTTATGTAGTAAGTATGAATGAAAAAGTTATAACAAAACATTAGCCAATTATTTTCCCTCTTTCATTATTAAAAATAAATATTGACAGAAATATCACTAACCCTACGGCTAATAGAAGTTCAAGTGATTTAACGTTTAAATACTCAGTGAAATATGATAATGTAAAGGAACTAGATGCCTCAAAGCTAATCATGGATAGCAACAGAATTAAAAGTTTGGAGAACTGATGAATTATAAATGTAGGAGAATTGATGAAATTAGCTGATGTATCTACTAGACAGTTTTGTATAAATACATATTGACGATCGAATTCGAAAGATATTACAGGATAATGACTGGAAAGATAATAATACGCTGAGAGATAGCAAATTTACAGTTATTAATCAGAGTATGATAGAAATAAATAAAAAGATTGATTAAAACAACATGAAATAAGAAATTAATAATGTTATAGAACAAAAGATAAGAACAAAAACATAAAAAATTAATTAGAAATTAACAATTACAGGAAGCTAACGATAGAAACAAAAACAGAAGAACTTCAGAAGCAAACACGCAAACATCTTTAATGCACAGAGTAAAAGAATCGGTTTACTTAGAACAACTTTAGAAGAATACATAAGAGCAATTCAAAACTTAATGAAATGAAGGCATTAAATCTAATCCTGAAATACCCAGAGGTATATTGTAACTTTTATTTTCATTATACACAATGATTTACTTTATATGTTGTAACACAAAAGTATATATTTATGCTGTAGTTGGAACGAAGATAAACGACTACATTTCAAAGTATTTTTTAATTTATTTAATGCTGCGATTTCATCAGAAACAGAAGTTAGTGCTATGGATTACGGCATAATCAATCACGTTGTGCTGAATACAAGTTATTTACATTAGAAAATCATGAAGATCGTTTGGATTTGAAAATTATTATGTTATTAGAATAAAATAAAAATATTTGCATACAGTTTTAAAAACTTTAGCATCATATCCTCACATAAGTTTGAACTTGATATTATTACTAGGAAATAATTTAAATCATGATTCCCAGTAGCTATAGATAAAAGATGTGTAAAAAAAGAATAAAAAAACATATTACTTAGAAAGAAACAATATGTTATTTGTTTCAGCTAGAAAAGATGGAGATAATATTCCTGATCGTTTAGATCTAAGTTTATAAATTGGGGACATTACAAAAATGTACTGTTATTAAATGGAAGGAGCAGTAGTAATGATCGGTGGAGTAATTGTTAACGCTTTAGCATTCACATGAGCTAGTTATTTGTGTAGTTTATTATATTCTAGTAAAGCTGACGACGAAAAAGAAAGATATGATGATAAAGCACTTGAGGATAGTTAGTAATACAATGATAAATTCAATGATAAAAGAGCATTGATACTTGATTGCATACATAACAATTTAAAAATGCAAGGTTTTGATACAGCTTTTGATCTATATTCTTTTGCAAATCCAGACGATAGTTCACCTTTAGTAAAATCTGGCTAACATAAACTTAGTGATTTTTGCAAACCTTCCAATCAAGAGATAACTTATGAGTATGTTTCATTGCAGTTGTAATTGGTGCTAGTGTTGTTATTTGCCATAAATAAGAGAAGTGGGCGAAGAAATTCTATAGTAAATTATTAAACAAATGCAACTAAACACATAGGATGACAATATATGGAATTTATATAACTCCTCTCACCACATGCTGTTAACGATCTAAATCCAACACATGATTGTATTTAACACACTCAAAGTAGTTTAAAACCTGAACAACACTTACAAGGTGTAATTCCTAGGTACGACAAATTGTTTTAAGTGTACCAGGTAGTTTTTTTTCGTATCGTTTAAGGTAAAAGTTAAAGAAGATGCAAACAATTTAGTTGTAAACAATCTTGGAACAATGTTGATTATAGTCATAGGCTTTTCTTACGGTGGTGATTATATTTTCAAGCTGAATGATTACAACATTTGTATGATGTTTGAAGACTTGTAGTTACCACTGTCTGTGAGAACAAATAAAATAGAACAAGGTATAATAACTGAAAACTCAGAAAGTTAAGATCTGGAGCAGGTAATGCGCAACACACTGGCACAGAAGAGATACAGTTTGCCATAAACTTAGAACACAACTGCATTTTTAGATAATTGCAGATCATTGTCCGTTGTATCCTCATGCTCCTCCTCGGGATTTAAAATTTATGATTATGTTGGAACAAGTATCGGAAGTGATATAATGCTCAAACTAAGGTTATGAACTGGATAATATTTGTGTCCAGTATGACACGGTTACGTTTAATCTGTTGGATAATTATGCAATAATAAGTAAAAAAATAGAACTCCAACATGTTTTATTCACATTTGTAAATGTTGGATCAGCAATTTACAGAAACATGTACTTTTTTATGCGATGAGCAACAAAAAATACGCTCATATTATTAACATTGTGGCAAACAATTTCTATACTAATCATTATTGTTTATGATTGGATTTAAGAAGGACACATGATAATACATTGCATGAAAAAGAGCATTAATTTGTAAATTTTCAACAATTAACACAGCTTCAGATCACAAATAAGAATACTTACATGCACACAAAAGGTATATTTATTTTGTTTCACAACATCCAATTAAAATCTATTCTCTTCTATAAATAGTTAATAAATGTACCTAAAAGAACTTTACAGTATGAATATATGTGGTGTCACAAATGGTGGAAAGACAAAGATTTCGCTAGATTTGATTGCAACAAAATATGAACACTTAAATAAAAATTATTGTAATTATCTGGCGAACACTTATGTACAATAAAGCTCACAGCAGAAAATGGCTTTCAGAGACAACAATGTAATTCTAATAGATCCTGGTGATAAATTAGATAAATGGCTTGAATTACTTATTTGTGTAAACCGAAAACTAATACTTTGTTTCGTATAGAAGATTGTGCGAATTTCGATGATGTAAAAAAGAAAGCAACACGCTTAACATGGCTAGCATTCAGTGGCTGCATTATGACATATCTGTATCTGTTATAAAAGATCCTTGTGAAAATGTTAGATTTATAGTAGTCTTATACTCAAAAGTTAAAAAGTCTATGGAAAACATTTTGAATCAAAATGATGAAATACCAGTAGTTATTATTGACAAAATGTTTAAAAAGTTAAAAGGAAACAAATGAAATAAACTTTTAGTTCAGCTGGGATATCCGTTTGCTTAAAAGGTGGAAGAAGACTATCTGGCCCCAAGGTTCTTTAGCCATAAGATGAAGTATTCATATTATCAACTCACTAACGTTTATTATAATATGGTGAAAGAACAACCTTATTTATCGTGACATTGTATCTCTCGTGTTAGTATGATCTGATTAAATTCATTTTTGCGATTTATAGTTGGATAAATAAAAAACTTTAGACATATCTAATTTATTATTCTTTTTTAACCAAAAATTTGCTAATACACCTGCATACTAGTTTTGTACTGCGTCAGTCCAAAAAGCATATATCTTACTACTAAGCCCACATAAGTATTGCATTGATACACCATTCATCTCATCTTTGAAGAATCCGACGACTTCCTTGTTAACTAATGGTATTCTATAAATGTCATCATTTTTGTAATCGTATCTGTCGTTAAACTGTATTTTTGTTCATATCATTACAACATTTGTCTGTTTCAACTCTTTTGCACAGATAATCAGTATCGATCATTACAAATTTCATTTTGTCACCTTATTTGTTATTTAGCTTGTTGTAGTAAAAGTCATACCCCAGAAACTTACTGGATACTTTTATTTTCTTGTTCTTTAAACTTAATAATACCGTATATTCTTCTATTGTTGTTCTTTTTGGAAGTAACATATCCCTTTGAATTTATAATATTTATTTTCATCAGTACATATTTTTACAGAATTGTTCGTTTTTAAATTTTGCATTTGTTTTCCAAAGACAGCTTTATTGGTAAAAAAATTAAAATCATTAGTTGCTTTTGTCTTAAAGATGTATTAAGTTCAATGTATAACCCTAACCGCGGCTATTGATCGACTTGATGACTTTTGCTTTATGATCTTTTTAGTTTTATTATTAAATGAAGAAATAATTTGATATTCCGATTGTGAATACAACATTTTTCTTTCCTTTTAAAAGTATACATTAATTTAGGTACTGAATGGCTTCCACCTTTTTTATCTTCTGTCAATTTCTTTTATAATGGAGATAAATCATCGTCACTATGTCTTAGCTTTCTTCTGGTTCCAAAGTATTCTCTTTAAAATAGTCGTGCAGATCTGTTGGTACTTCTAAATATCCTTCTTCATGACCCAGTCATACAAATTGTTGGAGTTTGAATCTTGACGACCTTGACCTTAATTATCGTTTCTCCATTATTTAGGACGTCATAATTATTATTCAAGGTTGGCGGTAATTATAATACTCATGATTTGCTTCAACATATCTATTAGGTACCATACTTATTTCTCCTCGGATTAAAAACATATCATAATATTTTAGCGATTCTAATTATTCATTACTTATATTAAAATTAGCATTCTGAGCTAGTCCGGGTGCACTAAGATAAGGTGCTGAGTCTAGTACGGAATTATTCATATACACAGATCTAAATTCTTCAAAAATATCACGTAACATTCAAGTATCTTTCGTTTCGTAGTTTGACGTGAACTGCATGAAGAAACTGTATACTGATGCACCATCTGATTACTCATCCTGGACTTTTTGAGGGAATGCGGTTCATATAACTGATTTTGATCATATGTTTTAAAGATTTTTATTTGTTTCCTTTATTGTTATTTTACATACATTTTATAGAATAAAAAAAATTGTTTTATATTTGACCTTGTTCTACTTCATGTTTACATTTATTTGGAAAGGTTTATCTTCCGAAGTTTTTATGCGATATGTTTTTACATATTTCGAACTTTAAGTTTAGTGGCACCATATAGCCACTATTGTGTGGAGTTGCAGTAAAATGCTTCTACAAATCGCAGTAGTTTTGAAAGCTTCCAAGAGAATTTAATTTGAAGTGTTTCATACCATATTCTTAAACCCCTGCGCTAATTCCTGACCAAGTTAGCTTTCAACAAATTTCTCCATTAGTGTCACGTCAGTTGCATTTAATTTTTCAAATGAATCTGTATATTGGCATGGATAAATACTTTGTCGATTTCCTCAGAATGTTTTTATTGTTTATTTAAATTTATCATCATTTAGATTTTTACCTAGGCGCTCTAGTAATTGACCCATAAAAGTATAACTATCTAGAAATCTTATTGTTTTTTTCAAAAGAATCCTCTTGGGGGCCATCCTTCTTAAATACAAAAACTGTATAATCCTTACTAAACGTTATATATTTTGTATTGTTAATTGGTATTATTGATAATTCCTGATCTGCATAGTTTTCACAAAGGCTTTTATACTGAGATGAAACTCGATAAATTACGAATAAATAGCGGAATATACTTTGGATATTTAAAATTTAAATTACACTCTATATGTGAAGGAAATCTATATTTTGCAGTTAAATGATAATGATTTCTTATTTTGAAGTGGAATTATAATGCTTTTTATCTTTATTAAGGAATATCTGTTCAGCTGCGTTATTTGACTTCAGTTCTTGAAAAAGAGTTTTTGCAATTGATCCTAAATATTCGTAAAATTTAACTATCTCCTGCCATGTAAACTTCTAGCTCACTCTCATTGTGTGTTGATATAAGTTAAGGGAAAAATCCTGCAGGTATTTGCTTAGCTATTTTTATAGTCCATGACGTATTGGGCGGGACGGACCACATGACTGCTTCTCTAAGACTGATTCATTAACGCTACTAATATTAGTTGTTGGCTAAATAATACTTTTCCTAAGTCACAACAAAGACCGAAAGGAATATTAAGCTGATTTTTGAAGTTTTAAAGTTTAACGATAGAACCCTCAGTTGGATTTATCTATTGCGTTAGATGATTGCTTGCATCATCTTTTGTGTTCTTTTAATTTTAATTCAAATTAAAAACAATTCAACCACTTCTTAAAAAAATGTTTTTCTTTTGTGTTTAATTTCTCTTGAGATGTAGCTAATCTTGATAAATCCTTTATTTCACAATAATGATAATAGAGATAATTGTCGTTGTCTCTTTCAGATATGATTAAAAGATCTACACGTCTGTGTCTTTCTCTTTCTATTATTCAAAGTGGTCTTATAATGTTTCTACTGGTTTAAAGATATTAAAGGATATATCAAATTAATTTCAAATGTTGTTATATTTTGCATATTTATTGGATTTGTTTTAACCAATGCTTATAATTGTCTTGATTATATCCTCTTGGTCTACTCGGATTTTTTCTAGGGAGATTTATAATAGATAATATTGCATAAAGAAATCATCCACTGTCACTATTTTTAACATTAAAACAGGCTTTTAATATTTTATCCAATCTGGTAAATCAATGCATGACTCTTCTGTTATTGGTCTAAATTTGTTAGCATGTAAACTTAAATTATTTATTTAATTAAAAACCAATGTGTGTTTATACTTGTTTTCTGATCAAAGATTGAATCTAGTATATCAAACAGTTCTTGATCTTTACTTTCTATATCATTATTGTTCATGCTTGTTTTTGCTGTCTCTGTTTTATGATACCATTCCAAATAAGGATCCGAGTCTATTTCCTTTATTACGAGTCGAATCGATACATCTGGATGGACTTTTACTTAACCTAAATGTAAACTTTTTCTAGCTATTATTTTCCGTAAGTATGGTTCAATATCTTTTTAAACAAGAAATAAAAGCTTCTGGTTGGTTTTGTTGCCACTTTCAAATCTACTTTCATTCAATTTTCTTTTTAAAACGAGTATTGTATCCTTTTTTGCTAGAAGTCTAGTTTGAGTGTTATTTACTATTCTATTTATTTTCTTCTAGTTGAAAGGTGAATCAGAGAAGACTGTTATTTCCTTCTTCCAGATGTAGGTATTTTATATCAACGTAGTATATTTTCTTTCAATCAAAATTACTATAGAAAATATTAGTCGCTTTGTAGGGGTTTTCCAATTATACAATTAGTGTGAAATTAACTTTTTATGATAGAACATTGAGTATCTTTTTATAGCTCCTCCAGATTCACAGGTTTGGTTTTATTCTCTGATTTTCTTATCTCCTCTAGTATAATATCACTGAGATTCTTTTTCAATATTAAGAAAATCTTTACATCGTATGTAGTGAGTATTTTCACGTTCTCTTTCATCAATAGACTTAGTTCCATAAAATACATTTAGTTTAATTTGTTCCATTACTATTCCCCTATAGTCTGCTTCCATGAAACAACATTTCTTCAAACTCGAAACTATTCAAAGATTTCTTTTGTTTTCTATTTTACCAGCACATATCTTTTTGCCATTCAATCTTTTACTTTTTTTATTTTCTTGGTCTTGAAGACACCATCTTGCTTGTCGTATAGAGATAATTTCTCCTCGTAAAATATTCCCTCGGTATTCTCTTCCTTTACGCCTTCTAATTTACATAACCGGAGTATCCTAAAATTATCTCACTAATTATATAAAAAAAACTTCCTTGAAATTAAGAAGATAGCCTTCAAGAAAAGTAGGCTTATGTTTTAAAACCCTGACTTTCTCGGCTATTTTATATTTGGGCGCTCCATAGGTGTATGTTGTAAGATAGCCAAATAAGTTCATACATACTTTACATCTATTTTCTTCCTTGCCTGCTTTCATTGGCGACATGTCTGTAGATTGTTGGTATTATTTATTCTATCCGTGAATAAAGTTTTGAAACATATTTTCCAATTTCTGATTTCTTTCCGAGTAAAATACTTCCACATTCTAGCTTTATGAGTTCAAATAAATATTTTTACTACAGACGCTTTTTTGCGTGAGTGCTTGGAAAAACACTAAATATTTTCTTTTTTCCAATAAGTCCTTAATTGTTACGTTATAAAATTCCTTTCCTTTATAGAATTATATTTTTTCTGGTTATTTCTCTTCATATATTTCACTAAAGGCATCATGAACGTCATTGTCCTTTTTGATTTTAATTTCGTAGCCCAGGCGTATTTTGGAAAGACATCTATCGCTATCAAAATAGATCTATAACCATTATTCAGTTTTGATATGCTTGTAAATCAACTATATCTGCCTGGAGCTCATCATCTGTGTTATTACCATAAACCCTTCTAAATGGAAATCCTATTCTGGCTTACTTATGTAATGTGTAAGTGGACTGTCTCTAAGTTCTGAATATTTGACAGAACCTAACGATTGCCTATTACCGCGGCATTAAAACAATTTTGTTCAGTGATATCACCATGCGGAACATCTGAATAACCTGTATGTAAACATAATGTCAGGAAGTTGACATTGCCGTGAATATTGAAAATTTGAAGAATAACTCTATTCAGGGTAAACAAAATCATAGATTTGCTATCCATGTAGAAATTTAAGTAAGTGATCAAATCCCATTCATACCATATCGTGTTCCAATCCTTTTTTTTAAACTTTACAATCATACAATCGTGCCGAGCACAATGTCTACAATTCGTCTGCTCAACAATTTAAACAATACAAACATAATTAATGACATGACTGACGCTCCTCGATACAAATTGTTATCTAACTTGTTAGGGGCCCATTAAGAGTGTATTGTCGAACTTTTGGGTTTTCTTTCAGCGTGGGTTCTTAGATGAGTAGTATGAATGCAAGTTAATGAACCCTGTCATCCCTTCAAATTTATAAAAGGTGTTTTCTAGACATGGGGCATGCAACTATAGGACGTTCTCTTTAGAGCGTCTCCCGTTAGAGATCACCTCGGAATAACCAGCACTTTGGCAGTCCAGTTGATCGAAAAGTAAAATTATTCACCGTGACAAATCCACCACACATTGATTACTGATGTACTAGGATAAAATGAAAAAGTAAGTATAGTGAAACTTTTTGGGGTATGTTTTCTAGGTTGTAACGCTGTAATAGGACGTATCGGCCTATACTAAATTATGCACGTTGTTATTTATCGGTCTAATTAAAACTGTCGCGCCAGTGACCTTGAATTATTACGAGAGAAGCCAGTTCCTCTGAGCTTGATTGATCAAAGTATTCTAAAATACATGTATACAGGACTGATTTTTGGGAAATATTTCATTTGCCCACTCTTAATGCAATCCGGCTTTTAGTATATATCAATTAAATAATGTTATTTACTACTGTATCTCACTGAATTATATAGTGCTTTTTTACAATTACTCTAAAAATGAATTGTTAATCATAAGGGTTATATACGCGTGTCTCATCGATTGGGCTATTTACACCTGTTGCAACAATGTATTTGACTTGTTTACGACAGCGAGCAAAGCAGTCCTCGTGAAGCCAGTCCTGGTATCCCGTTCCTGTGAACTTGTACGTACGTACGCATGCATGCCGGTATGTATGTATGTATGTATGTATGTATGTATGTATGTATGTATGTATGTATGTATGTATGTATGTATGTATGTATGTATGTATGTATGTATGTATGTATGTATGTATGTATGTATGTATGTCTATATATATTATAATATTATATTATAATAATAATAATATTTTTAATAATAATAATATTATTAATAATAATAATATTATTAATAATAATAATAAAACATATTGCTACGGTATGTAGAAGCTGTCACAGAAGGTTGTGTATTCAAATAAAAAATACCATACTGCTGAAGAATAAGAATCATGACACAGAATCATCTGTATGTATTAAATGACTACAGAATTGCAATAGCGGACAGTAGAAACAAGATTTGCAAAGAAATCCGGCCTCTACACTGTGCGTAAGTTGTTTATTTTCTATGTCTATCTACAGACAAAAGGCGTTAGAGAGTTAGGTGGACAGCTTGCAAACATAAAATAGAGTTTATTATGTAGATAATAATAGTTGTTGATATACACTGGCTGTATGTTCTATAGTTTTTGGTGTCTGAGGTGGCCCTGGGCTGGTAGCTCTGTTGTTATACCAACTGTACTGGCCAACACTGAGACTGGATTTTATTATAAAGAGTTTGACAACCACTGAGCCAGGTTTCTATCATAAAAATGTGTCGACCACTGGTCCACAAGTTACACTATAAAATGTTAGGGTTAGTGAGTCAGACGTTGCGCTCATAAAATTTGATGACCACTGAGCCAGGTTTCACTTCAAAAAATTTGACGACCATTGGGCCAGAAGTTACGCTCATAAAATATATCTGGGTTAATGGGTCAGAATGTTAAGAAAATTGCTATATAATATTATCTTTGCTCTTTTTGTTTCTTAATAATGAAAATAAAATTGAACAATTGGTAAATATTGATTAAATGAGCTAGAATTACTACTAATTAACCTTATTGATTTATAACATTTACATATATTATTCTTGAATATACTTAATATATTGTGAAACATGGAGTGCAGTTTTAGCGGAAACAATTTTATCATAGAAGAAAAGATAATAAATAAATCATATTATATTGTCATTATTTTGTTTCATGCTGTGCTCTTTTAATAGAGATATAATCACATAACAATAACAAATGTAAAACATTGAATTTATAATACAGAAAGGAGAGGTGATAATGTATCATATACTGACTAGAAATATATATATATATATATATATATATATATATATATATATATATATATATATATATATAAAATTCATTAATAGGCTATTCGTGTTGCATGTCAACATTTGTCTGATAGTTTATTAGAGTTACTGCATATAGTTTGTCAATTCAGATGTTTGTATTGATGTGATGTGCAAAATACCATGTAAGACAGAATAAATACATGGCTATAATTCTACAATTCTATAATAATGATGACTTGATTAGTTAGTTGATGATACATTTGTTGACATGCGACTCATTGGCGACGAAACTAATGTATATTACCACAGTTCCATATGTGTTATCAAACATTGTTATGAACTAGGTACTAAAATTCCAATTTGGTATAGCCGTAGAGACGAGAAGTTGATATGTAGTTGACATGGAAACATGACACTAAATTTAAATCTAAACAAAGAAAAACAAAAAGCCCACAAAAATCATGCTGAGCATCAATGTTAGAGCATCATGTCAAAATTAAAGCTAACACAATTGCTCCATAATACCATAATTTTAATTATATTACTGTTTTTATTTTCCTGTCGTAAGCAATTGCTGTCAACGGAAGTCATAGAAAAAGTTACTGCCATAGAAATTCCTGATGTTGAATCACTCGATCTGGACGACTTTCCTTCATTTGGTGTTGATGCTGTAGAAGAATATCCCTCACAAAAATACCCTCCTAAGATTCCGCTAATTATTCATCAAACATGGAAAGATAGAGCAGTCCCTAGTACGGTTGTAGCATGGATGAAAAGTTGGTCTTTCTATCATCCAACGTGGCGGTACCTGTATTGGACAGACGAAACTGCACGCTGCCTCATCAAGGACAGGCACAGAGACTTACTTAAAATCTATGACGCATATCCTGAAAATATCCGTCGCGCTGACGCCATGAGGTACATCATACTCTATGAAATTGGCGGGGTGTACGCAGATATGGACTTGGAAAATTTGCAGCCTCTGGACGCCATAATCAGGAAATACTCGTGTATTCTCGCAGAGGAGCCATATGAACATCCCATTATGAATGGAAATTTCCAACATTTAGTTATAAATGCGTTTTTAGCTTGTGCCAAAAAACATCCATTTATGAAACTAGCAATTGACCGACTTGCAGATTTTAATCACTTTTGGAACGTTCTCGACAGCACTGGACCACACTTTTTAACCTTTGTTTATAACACTTATCGTACACAGCAAAGTACGAAGGGAATCAATAAAGATAGCGTTTATCTTGCGCCTGCAGAATATTTCTTTCCGACGATGGATTCAGCAAAATTTTCTTACATGATACAACTTTGTAAACGATTCCATAATCTAAACGAACTAAAGCAACAAGCTTGTGTATCGCTTAAAACGCTGGGGCTTCAACGCAAGCCTTACATTTTTTCTTTTACGACCCATCATTGGATTCATACATATTTTAGCAATGGTTTTACCGTTGCTGAAACACGTGATATTTTTGAGCTAATTCCCAGTGCTAATATGTATGATTGCATCGAAGGAATACATATTTGACGATAGTATAAAACGTGTTTATATTTCTCCAGTTATTCACTTAATACCTCTTTAGGCGCACACATTTTCTTGTATTCATATTAAAGGATCTAACTATTAAGAACGCACTCATATACGACTAAAAGACTGGAAACGTATAGTGCTTTCGTCTTGTACATTCAACGTAGACTTTTGCAAGTGTATTGTTTTGTAGAAAAGTAAAGCAAGAATCACATGCATAAATACTAATGGATTTATATCATTTTCGATAGCATTATTCTTCTTCAATATGAAGATAATAATGAACAAGAAAATGTGATCTCGTCTGAACTAATTCGTGTATATAAATTTAATTTGTAACGAAAACATTCAAAATAAAATACTTTCTGCTTTGGAGTATTTAGTGATAAGAAAGAATCTTGCCTTTTCTGCAAGTGATTAGACTTTACAGGTTTTGCATATATCTCCAATGTTGATATAACTACTTTCTAGATGTATTTTTATTAAGATTTCATCAGGCGTAGAATGCTAAGTGATTTCGTATCTTTACGATTTCTAAATTTGACAAATGTAAACATCATTCATAAATATCAATATGTGAATCATGTAGCATTCTCTTAACACAAAATGTATTGTGTTTTTTCCTTTTTAATGTTTTGAATTTTTAATGTTATTTCTGATAACATGCAAAAGAAAAATGCTTACATTTACATAATTCACGGAAAGAATGGTCAACACTACATGTATCGTTTAAGTTTTGAGAAAAGTGTACGAGCGAGCGTAATTAATGCCTATTTCCTTGATTATCGTTCATGATGGATACAAACATTTTGTTGCTTTTTCTTACTGAAGATTTCAATATCTGAATCTATATTTAGTAATTTGGGTTTCATCAGAAAGATCAATTACCACTTTTCTGAATTGTAAAATGCGTCAAAATAGTCCCAATCACAAATATTAATAACATGCTTATTTTTAATGGAATATATATATATATATATATATATATATATATATATATATATATATATATATATATATATATATATTATATTTAAAGTTTTAATTATGTATGTCTTTTGACTAGTTTTATGTCTAAGAAATTCTGAAAATATTAAAGAGTTTCTCTTAGTTTCTCCGTTTCTTTATAGTTCACATATTACATACGTGCTGGTGCTTACATTTTCGTTTATTTAAAAATTCCATATGGGTTTTTCAATTTGTTATATTTTGTCTTGTGCACTAGGGCGAGAGGGAATACACAGCATGTGTAAAACTTATATATGGTCCCATACGATGTGAATAATGTCCTCCTGTAACATCTAGAGAAACATTTGCAAAAGTGAAAACAATTTTTTTGCCGATTAACATCATGTTGTACACAGTTAGTAGAAAAAAAATGGCATGCATTTGTTGAGGACTTTATCACGTTTATCATCTGGGGTTTTCAAAAAGGGGATGATTCTTTGTGTTGTGTACAGGTCTAGTATAGGCTTGACATGCACTTGGTGAGGACGTAGTGTTGCACATTGGTGGAAGAAAGGAATGACATGCACTTGCTCACGACTTTATGCTGAACACAAGCAAATAAAAGGAATGACCTGCACATGTCAAGGACCTCTTGTTTTACACAGGTGTATGAAAGGAATGGCATGAACGTGTTGATGACTTTATATTGTAGACAGGTACAGTAAAAGAATGGCATGCACTTTAGGACTTTATCACGTTTTACATCAAATATGGGACGATTCTTTAAAATAAACTGTGTCTCGTTTAGACATTATAATGGTAACGCAGACTGCAAATGCAGACGTTTCTTCTGCCTTAGTAACTATAGTTAGATGTATCTTTACTAGGGATGGCCACACATACAGTATTCTTTATCTCTTTTTTCATATGTGCTCCAAGTTTTATGAAACATTCAAAATTCATTAAAGTATACAAGTTAGATTCCTTGAAACATATGCACATTATCGTCATATGACCACTCATATTTAGAAGCAAGGAACAATTTTGGGGAATATCTACAATGTGTCTTCTATTTTGTAGGGATCTTCTTATTTCATTAAACATTTCTTGAGTATGGACACTTATACATCGCTGTTCTTTTTAATTTCTTATTTATTTATTCAGCATGCGTTTAAATGATGATAAATTGGTAACAGTTTTATCTAGCTAAAATCCAGTGATACAATGGTCATCAACGTATCCTTACATAATATATATATATATATATATATATATATATATATATATATATATATATATATTAAAATATCTGTCTAGGCTTGCAGACCGATATTATTTTCAAACTTTTTCTTCGCGAGGAGTATCTGCATTAGACGTTTTTCACATCATTGTGGGTTGTTTTATGTATGTATGTATGTATGTATGTATGTATGTATGTATGTATGTATGTATGTATGTATGTATGTATGTATGTATGTTTGTATGTATGTATCCATGCATCTATCTATATATCTTTATTAGAGAAAAGAGTTTGAGTTATTAGTTATTGTAGGAAACTGATGTATATCTTATTATCTCCTACACATGATACGCCTTGTCGAATTCAGTGGAATATCCTCAGTTTTGTTAATATTACAAAGAATGTGATAATAGATGAGACACAGACACATCACGTGTATTCTGTTCTCAGGTTACAAGGAAACTCTAGAACCTACAATAATTTCTTTAAAAATAAAACAGTTGGGAGACCCAACACCAAAATATATTTGTTTGTGGAACTAAATTTAATAAAGTTGTACCACGTTTACCAATATTTTTTGTTTCCATGTTTTATGTGTCATGTATATCTTCGAATATGATAGTGGGTACCTACATGTGTAAGTTTCAAGAAATTCATATTTTAAGATAAATAAATTTGAATGATAATATATAGCAAAAGTAAGCTAATTTTGATTCTGTTGTTTGTGTTTAAGCTCTTACAACGAAATTTAATCTACTATAACTTCTTTTTAACAAGAACGATTGGTTAATATTAATTATTTGGAAATAGTTGTTTTCATAGATACAATCTTTGTTGTTTAATAAGTACTGACCATTTAATGGAGGTATTTGGCTTGTCTGCGATGCCGTAAGTCTTTAATGCCGTATATATCAACATAATTGTCTCTGTAATATATTCTGTAAGTATAATATCTATGAAAACTATATTTGTTTCTAGAGGCAAAAACATCAAGATCATGCAGAAGGGAAAACTATTTTGTTGTACGTTTCCAAGCATTTAAACTTCTTATTCTCCATTGAAGGCAAATCAAAATCAGACACATAATTTCTTATTTGTGACATTTATATCAGTGCATATACAGGCCAGATTTGTTTTCAAGCTGTATGTTTCATGTATATCTTCCAATCGGATATTGATTATCAACATAGGCGAAGTCGTGGAGCAAAGGTAGGCAGAATTCCTGACAGTAGGAGGATCACTGATATTGTTTAAATTCATGAAACAAACAGTTATGTGTATATATTTTGTAAAGTTTGAATCGTTCACCAAGGCTAATGTTGCGTTAATTATTATAGAGTTTAGAAGATTAATGCCAGCATTACTTTGAAATCATGTGCTAGCACTACACATTTTTGTCAGCTACAAATGTACCCGCATGCATGTGACGGATTCTTGGTTATCTTTATATCTGTTTTCGTTTAAATAGTTGATCAATTTCCATGTTCTTGCGAATATTAAAATCAATGCATAGATGATGTAGCAATAAAATAATTCAATGATTTTCTTTTTGAATGAAGTAGTGGAGGAAAGGACAACAATATATATGTTTAGAAGCAGAATGCCTGACAGAAGAATATATATTGAAGACTTAAAAAAGAGATTACGGTGTGCCAGGTATCAGCAAATGTCCAGCTCTTGTTCAGCTCTTGACCTGTGAAAAGTCTTACATATCCTTCTCGCGCAGTGCGTGGATTGGGTAGCATTGATGTTTACTCGTGTCATCTGGCATTTAGGAAGTCTGAAGCGCTTGAAGTAGGGTGCAAACTTACCGTAACCCCTAGGAGGCACTATAGCAGGCCTTCATATTGACGCTGACGATGTATTGGATATTGTAGCCTTATGGGTGTTACAAGAGTTGTTAACGTCGTTGTGTATGCTTGTTGGGGTGGGCTTCGAATCACTGCCTTCTTTTTCCGCCACTGCGGCATCATGGTTCTCTCCAAAACCCTTTTCAGCGAGGGGTTAAGAGTCGTCTGTAAGGAGGCAGCAGGTTTTTATTATTTAATCGTTTATTTCGAATGTGTGTACAAGCTGGTCAACGGTCAACTGTTTGTCTCTGCCACCTTGGAACCAGAAAACCCTTGGCTAATCTCGGGTGGCTTCCCAGATCGCCTCAAAGACATCACTTTCGTAGACCTGGAACTGCCTATATGTGGGAAAGTGCAGGTAGTGGCCGTTGTGGAGGATAAGCTGAATGATTTTGTTGGTGTGGCCTTGGTGTCCCTAATACTTGCCGCTGTTGTAGATGTGCCTGACCACTGTGTCTTACAGAACGATATGCAGCTTAAAAATCTGTTCCGACCTGGCAACGTCTACTACTCATATTCTCGCTCAGCAATATTTTGGCGGGTCACACAATTGAGGTCGTCATCGTTTAGTGGGGCCGAGTTGAACGGGTAAGCGTCTTGATTAGTGTAGAGATCATACACCACCACTGTGACATGATGGGCGTTGTCGTAGTATGACCGGTTATTACCGACCAGGGCGCCAGCATGGGTTGTCTGTGAAACAGTTATAACCTGGGCACACCGGTGTCGCTCGCCTCTCACGGAGTCAAACTTTTCTGCTACCCACTCACACGCTCACCGAGGAACTGATCGGGAGCGTATACTCCTCGCGTCAATCATTCAGGCGTCCATGACCATTCTGCTGCTCTGTAGCTCAATGCATAGCATAACATTAACTTGGCCAATATTCAGAGGGTCTACTCCATCCACTCACAATGTAGAGAAAACGAACAAGGCACCGTCATTCTCAAATGTGTTTTCGAACTGGCGGAGCAGGCGGCAATCTGGTGTCTTTGTTTTTAACATAAAACCTTAAAATTCAGTCATGAAATCCGGTCTGCAGGACATTCTAATAATTATCAGTGACACTGGAAACATCGATGCAAGAAGTGACCTATACTGAAATCGTAACAAGCTCTATTTGTATGTCTTTATGTATATTTGTATACTTCGAATTATTGCCACATTTAACTTTGATCTATTTATAAACTAATACACCAGCGCAAATTTCAATCATATCAATATGAGGCATGAGTGTGTCCTAGTATGTTATATAACCCCATGCATGGTTTCTCAAAGAAAATGTATAGGATTCTCACGTCACCCCTTCCCTTCTCCACTGCTCATATTGCCTTTTGCATAGTGCACAGAACCACTGTTCAGACTCCGATCCACTGCATTGCTAGTGAGTTGTTCATTTTTGACTCAACACTTCGATTTAAATAGTCATGTTGGGTTAAGTATACGTAATCATTCTCTGCTACTGAACCTTTTGTCTCGAATAATTTGTAAATGCACATCTGATGATTCTTGATTCAGTGGAGTCGCGCTCATTTGCAAAATAAAAGAAGGTAGACAGAATTTGAATAACGCTTTTCCAAAATAGGTACCGCGTTTGGCAAGCGATAAACGCTATACTGACTTATTCATACAAATTTGTGTAAGCTATAGAATGGACGTGTAGTTCTTGTGCAAGGAAACAGAAATACGTTTCAATCACTAGACACAATGGACACAAACTGTATGTCTAGATAACTATACACTCTACCGTAGTAAAATAATATCATATAGCGCATGGAATCAATCTGGTTTAATGGGTTAAGATAGCTCTCGTATAAGAAATGAGGTTGTTATAGTGATCTTGGATGAATCGTCTCGTGTTCTGATCACGTACTACTATAAGAGATGATTACCAATGGAAAATTTCGTGCAATTCCTGAATCATATAGGTATCTTCTTCGTATTCCACTTTTGGTCCAAGATTTTCTCAGTTCTATCTACTCCAGATGTCGGCTAATCCTTCAATTTGTTGTCTTTAGAGTCATAAATATTTTGTACAGAGTAAAATGGAAACACCATTATAAAGATTTTTCCAAGAAATCTATGATTTAGTCATGGCCCATGTATTGGCAAGATACCGCATCGTTGTATCATTTGTTCCTTAGGAAGTTCCATAGTGTATCTTTCATAAATCTAAGTTTCAATGGATACAACAATGAACAGGAATGTGCAAGATAAAATACCTCCAATACGTATCAGTTTTGTCCTCTTCCGTCGTACATTTAAAAAGTCTCCAATATTGCTTGAAAACATGCAAACATTCATCGAATATGTTCTTGAACAAACAACGAAATCCAAGATGAGCTTGAACTGTTTGCAAATTTTCTTTTTCTTTCCACACTAATAATTTTCAATTTATACAATATGCCATCATAACTTAGTAGTACAGATAAAGCATGTATTGTAATAAATCGAAATCTAATATCGAAGACAAAGAACAAATCTTAATGTCTTAATGAGTGTCATGTTATGACTCATGCACTATTTTATGGGTTCTAATGGAACGGTTTGAGCGGAAAAAACACTAATTATATATAAATATATATATATATATATATATATATATATATATATATATATATATATATATATATATATATGTATATATATATATATATTAGCGTTTAAGAAATATAATTATGTTCAATACTTTAGTCTAAAGATCATATTAGCCTTGATCTAGAATACATCAGCAACAATATTGAATAGAAAAGTCCTTAGCCATAGCTTCAATGAAATTAGCAATCGGAAAAGTTTTGGAGCTTGTTATCAAATCAGTGCTAACCATTCTTCATAATGAAATATATAATGTACTAAAGACATTAGGATGATATTAGTGATTCTTCATAATGAAATATGTAATGTACTAACGAAATGAAGAAGATATTAATCATTCTTCATAATGAAATATGTAACGTACTAACGAAATGAATACTATCTAGCTCAGTTTTAATCTCACAAATATGTATACATTATTAAGTACTTTCGTGACCAAAACTTGATGTTGATCATTTTGAGGATCTATTTTAATACAGGTCCTAAATCCCGTTTGATAAGGATGCAGAAAATGATGATACTATGTTTCCAAAGATGTGCAATCCAAACAAAAGGACGCAATATAAACGATACACAAAACTTACATACATACGGGCATAGAAACATACGATTATAATCGTATGTATTTAAATTCGCTAATAGACTATCAGACAAACGGAACTGTGTTGAACAATTTCTGGACCTTGCGAGAATTAGCTTTAGCAGGAATAATTGTTTGATGTATCCATAGGGGCAATCAAAGGACAACTTTAAGGATCACGTCAATCGATTTTTCGAAGATTTACAAAAAATATGGATGGTAGATCAGTCTCACAATACGATGTGCAATTGATGCAGCAATAACTTAATTTCGGTCATGCAGAGAGAGAGAGAGAGAGAGAGAGGGAGAGAGATTACTCTTGCAATCGGTGTTTTTAAGTTGTGTCGTTTAAGAACCTTTACATGGTCCGATATTTAACAAATGGGAAGTATCTGAAATCGCAGCGACAATGCCTTTTTTCACCTGAAACAGAAAGTTGTCATGTATTTTGTAATGCGGATGAGGAAAAGCCTCTAGTGTGTGATACCCACCATTTATATAGAATAAGTTCAATTCATGTTCAACTTATGCCTTAAAACATGTGCAAAAAGCCTTTATTATTATTAAAATTAAAATGAAGCTTATACTCATTGTAAAAGAGATGTTTCCTCGTATTTTAGTAATATTAAAATTAGAGTCAGTTGCTACATTAATATTTACCTGTCACCGTCCAGGCTGATATATTTAAGAAACCACTAGAAAACACACAGATAAAACAAATAAGACAAAATTAGTAGGGATATATTGTAGTTTAAGTTCTTACGTGTTGCACTATGTTTCAAAGTTTTATTGAGATTGAAATCGAATGTTAAAAGAAGTAAACCGGAACCATGCGCTTTGATCTAGGATACCTCATGGAATGTTACTATGCAAATGTATAGGCTTAAGAAGTTTTTCCGTCTTTCGTTGGGCTGACTATTGCCTAGTATATTTTGCAAAGCAAAGACATCGCTAGATCGTATGTGGCTTATTGTGATTACACATCATGTCCTTTTTGGGATTGGTACAGTCTGATATCGTACATGATAAATTTGAAACCTTATTATCTGAGAAAAAAAATCACTCTCTAGGTTCTGATTGTGAACCGGCGCTTCTAGGAAATGATTTGAAGATGCAGCAGCCACAAGCATCGGAATCTTTGAATTTTCAAAGTTAGCAAAGTCTCCGGCTGGACCAAGGTCTTTTTGATAAGGCTATGATTCTCTGAAAAAATAAGTTTTAACAAATTGTCTATTTTCTCTCCGATGTCCTCTTGAACTTACTATCTTCACAGCGTGACAAACAATAAAAAACAATAAAAAAGATGCGCACTCCAAAGTTATAGTAACTATCAGAAACTCTGTAGGTGGTGATTGTTCCGTGTCGAACCAGTTAATGATAGCGTTTAATTGCGGCTGTTGTTTAATCTGCGTTGGATGTTATACGCAAATTGAATCGAAACTCTGACCGTTGAGAATTAAAAACTGTACTTGTCCGGTTGAAGCAAGAACAATCCGTCGGTAACAAAGAAGACAGACACAAAAAGGATCACTTAAGAGGCCGAAAAAGGTGCCAAAATAACATTGCGAGGAAAATATTATAAATATTGATGCAGTATAAAAAGTTAAATTAATATACAGTCGTGACAAGAGAGGCACATTCACGGAAGCTCTGAAAAATGTTACTCAAAGGACAAACCGAGCTTAATGGGAATTTTTATCAAAGAAGATGGTTTTTTAACCAAAAAATATATGTAGAGTAAACAAAATCTTTTGAAATTGTTTGCATTCGTCATATCCGAATTTTCCAAATAGGCCAAAAACAGTGAGATTGCAGCACGAATTGAAACCCAAATAAAACATGAAAGATCTAATTTGTTTAATTTTGTGAAATGTCCATACATTGTTTCTGACTTTAGAGGGATAATTACCATAATGCACAGTAGAGTACATTCGCAATTTCTTTTCAAAAGAATATTATAACAAAACATCATTGCTTGAGCGACAAACTACGGAAGGTAAGCTCGGTTTCAAATCTATTGTGCTTTTGTGCCCATGGACTGAACTTACCATGTCAGAGAGCTCATTATGAATAGTTCAGTAGATAGCGTACTGGAGTAGTGTGCGACGGAGCAATAGACGGAGGAATTTGACTATGTACATTCCTGCCGAGCTTGTTCGCTACAAAACATGACATTCTGCAGCTATTCCTAATCTCGTGTAAAATTGTTAATTGGCTTCTTTTGATGAGCTTCTATTTTCAATAACATTGATTAAATAAATCAAAAAGGCGGTTGAGATTAAAACATTTAAGCTGGTTTAAATAAAGAAAGTAGAAACATTACAATGATATCGTTCTGAGTGAAACCCAGTTGTATTCATCAATCTCCGGCGATTATGTCGAACCATTTGGGACATAAGCCAAGAGAAATGACGAACAAACAGAAGGTTATTCAAACACTTAAAGTTATTTACAATTGATCCAAGTCATTATTGTGCTTGACTTACCATTGCTACTGACCATATTCCCTGCTCTCTCTCTCTCTCTCGCATGGTCGGTTTGTCTGTCTTTGTTTACGAAATTAGATAGCAATATATTTTCAGGCATTTAAACATTTCAAATGTTTTGTTTTAGAACCTTGCTACAGGTTGGCAGATCAAAACAAAACATCCAAAACAGCCAAGGAATTTACAATATAGCCATTATCTCGCCAGACTTTTCATCTTTGTATCAGTATTATTAAGCAACACTGTAGGAATATACAATATAAAATGTACATATACTCTTATAAGGAAACATGTACATATGCTATTATAAAGACTCGTGTTCTAGTTACGTAGTGTAAGTTCAAGATCAAAGTTTCCATTCAGCTCAAATTCTTGTTTCTCTCTAACTCCAAATATTTCCACGTATTCGGTTTCCTATTTTATAATACCAACCGTGATAGAGAGAGAGAGAGAGAGAGAGAGAGAGAGAGAGAGAGAGAGAGAGAGCGAGAGAGAGAGAGAGAGAGAGAGAGAGAGAGATAAAGCAGGAAACTCTCAGGGGATTTCAATGAAATCGCGTAACGTCTTTTATTCATTTAGTCTTCTATTAAAACCATACTTAAATGCGTATTCATACGCCGTTAGCGAGTCACAATTCAATATAAAAAGAGGACTGGTGTATCAAATTGCATTATACCAACACTTCAATTGTAATGTATGTGATATGTGTGTACATAATCAACTATCAATCAATGAGAAAATATAGAGGGTCACACATACGAATTTTAGTATCTTCAACAAGTTATTAATATGAATATAATTGTAGAAACAAGTAGCATGTTTTGGGATATTTTATTTTCACGTTTCGTTTTCTTTCTTAATTGCTGTATCTTGCGTTTGTGCATTTCGTGCGTGCTGGTGCTGGAGAATAGAACCATCACGTCTCGAAAGCATCACGACTAGTTTACACTAGTTTTGCACCGAGTTTTCTCAGCTTGTTTTGATAAAGGTGTGTGTATATGGATATATGTGGAATGGAAAAACAAATATAGAATAGGTAAAAATGAAACGTAGAAAAAGAAAGACATCTATGAAATGTGTTTATAAGAGAGAGAAAGCTATCGGGATTTGGGAATGAGAAAATATTGCGATTTTATTGTGCGTGTGTTAAATGTGTGCGAAAGATGGAAACAAATAAAAATTATGGAACAGACAGAAGACAAAGAATACATTGTATATGATTAGATATTTGACAAGTGGACACAGATAGAAAAAAGAGAGTAATAATAGTCAAACAGCTGCAACAGTATTGACTACATTCAGTCATTTAACGGTAATTAACACACACACACACATATATATATATATATATATATATACATCATTGTCTAAAGAATGTATAGGTACATTGCATTAGGATTCGCAAAGGGAAGTAATCTGTGATTGTTACATGGGCTCCAAGTCGACATAAATAATCTACACACTTTTTGTGTTGCAAATAATTGCTCAACGCCATTGAAAGTGCTCGGAAGAATTTATATTTCCTTTCTTAGACGAGCATGTCTGGCAAATTTATATATGAGGCGTGCATGTACAATGAGTTTCATTAAAAAGGAAAGAAATCTTGGAACCCACTGTTCGTTATTCACAACCTTCAACTGTGTTATCATCTTTGAGAAATCAATAGGTGCCTCTCGGCGTTAATAAAATCTTAATTTAAAGAGCTGTCAGTTATCAGTGGGAGTTGTTTATTAGACCAGTTGCATCATTGTACCCGAGGTGGAGAGAGATCCAACCGTAATAAAATCAGCAAACATATGGGAGAATATATAAAAAATTGGGAAACATCAGAGAAAATTGCATAAATTAGTTCCAAAGTCAAGACGAAAGATACTAAAACTTAACATAATGATCTTGTAACCACTTTTAGTGGTCCGGATTTATCCGAGCACATGTTCCCGATTTGACAAACACAGACCTTCTTTAGTTTACATGCTATACTATTTTCCCTATACTTTAATAATTTGAATCTTCTAGTTCAGCTTGTGAAAGTCGAGAATACTTACTCATGCATTTATGTGGTAGAGGTTATTTTTAGAGCGCTTCTGATTAAATGCGTCACGCTGCAGGTCATTAAGCAATTATAGATAAACTATTTCTAAACACAAGAAAACAATTAAGTCTATATGGCCTTAAAACAGGTGAGAAAGCGGGTAAACATATTTTGTCTGAGTCTTTTCCGACTGGGTGTATTTCTTGTTATATGAAACTTTTGATTCTTCAGAGATTAGAATATGCACGACATTTAGGAAAAATAGGTACAAATACAATATTTTGCACAGACTTTAGTCTAAAAGCTGTAGTTTTGTCTTCTCTACTTTTTAATAATTGCAATCATACAGTTCTACATTTGAATGTTGAAACTCTTCACTCATACATTAATATGCTTGATATGGTCAAATCTTCGGCAGGTATCTATTGTCTGACAAGCAGTATTGATTGCGCTGCTGACAATATGCATTACACAGCATTTCATTAAGATATCGTAGGATTTCTGTTTATAAAACAAAGCATGACAAACAGTGGGTGATTTAACTAAAAGTGTATAATACTTACACCGCCGACACCTTATTCATACATATTCAAGAATTCACGCTTATTAACATATAACATAAGTGAGAAAGCGGTTTGGCATATTTTATCCAGGTCCTTTTCCGCTGGCTGCATGTGTTGCTCTATGGCACAGAGTACTAATTCAATTCATATTGACTGTATTGTTACAGTTCTGTAAACTTACTATACATTTGTGGTTGGACGGGCAAGATAGGCTTACATCCTGTGTATGATCTATCCAATAGTACAATATTTAAAAAGATGAATATGACACACTGCCATAAAGCGCTTAATGTTGGAAAAATGTAAATTTGCGATTTGCAAATTTAGACATTTTAGACTTAGCATAAGATTTCCTGGTAGTTCAAAAAATGTAGAAGAGATCCGTGATAAATTATTCGAGATATCAAACGCAAATGTGCGTCTATGTTCATACATCTCCTAGGACATCCTTCTTATATTCGTTATGCTCTTTCTGCACGATGTAAAATCCATCATCTATGTTCCAAAAAAATCCATACAGCGATGCAATGCCATCAAGGCAAGCAACAAAAGGTATAATCATGACTGTCCAGACACAGATCAATATTTTTCTGCAGAGCCCATACCTTTTTAGACTAAAAGATTTTATGGATCCAAAAACGAAGAGAAACACAATGAGTCCTCCGGTCCAAGAATTCACGACTATCATAAAAGTTGGTGTCTTAAACGGGACAAACATCGCAAAAAGATTAAATACTAAAAGTAACCAGCTCAGGTCAGACGGTATCAATAAAAGTTTATATTTAATAGGAATATTTGGACTTAGTATTGTAAACATTCTTCCGACAAACCAACGTTTTCTTTGTCTAATGTAATCGATAATAGTAAATGGACTCTTCTCCCACATTTCACCTTCTACAAAATTAAATTTGTATCCATTTTTCCATGCTTCCAAAGCAAAATAAAGATCCTCTGCTATACTTCCGTTGGGACCATAATCAAATCCTATCCTTTTCTCGACTGAACATTTTATGATGATATAGGATCCCTTTAAGCCATACACAGGCCGATGGAGTTTCTGAAAGCAGAATTTCATTAATCCAATATCAATTGCAACACGGACACTGTCCGCTAATGTTGTCCACCAGTTAATTATTTCAGAATTCGCATAAGTGATGACTCCTTGTCCAATGGATCCCATACTTTTGGCAGCAAAATTTGCCAATCCAATGACTGAACCTTCCGTGAGAAGAGTTTCCTCGTCCATGTGTACAATCCAGTCATCATCAGATATATTACTGATTCCTTCTTCCAAACAGTAATGTAGAGCGCGTGCTTTAAACAATGAATTATTTTTCGTTGCATAATTTGTGGGCACAACTATTTCTTGAACAAACATCGATGTATGCAAGTCTAGGGGAATATCTGTTACAACCTCAAACTTAAACTTTTCAAGTCCAGTTCTCAAGGAAGTTTCGATATTTCTTTCGAGGCTCTTGATGACTAATTTTTTATAGAAACCTCTTGTGACAACGCGAAAGCATATGTAGGGAATATCTGACTTCTGTACCTCAAATTGTGGCGGATGTGGCCATAAGTTAGTGAAAGTCAAGGCAATGATATTCATAAATGAAAACGGTATAGAGAGGCAGGGTGTTAGTTTCAAGCAAAACAAGAGAATAAATCCAATATAACCGTATTTATCTACTCCATTCCATGATGGTGGATATTGATCATCTGTGTACCACATATGTTGTATTTTCCAAATCACAATTATGGTACATATAAGTTGTAATAGTGTAGTTATTTGCAGAAAGTATGAGATCTTAATATGGAATGAAGGAACAAATGACAAGCAATTTTCAATAGCTATACTCATTTTTTCCAGCATATCTTCTCACAAAACTACCCACTGAGCACTCGCATTGGGCTTTCTTTAATAAAACAATTATCTATAATGTTTTGAGTGTCCAAATACAGACACGCGCACATAGATGGAGGTACTATGCGCAGATCTTTGTAGCTATACACAAGCTATCTCTTGACTACACCCATTGAGAACACACATTGTATGGTGGACTTTCCTATCTGGGAAAATAAATGTAAGCTTGGTAATGTATGAATATATTTATTTCAAGGTAATATCCTGATATCGAAGTTTTAAAAAAATCAATATACCGCACTTGTTTTAATGGAAACTATTCAAATATAATAATTCTTTATCTAAATTAAAGTGTTTCATTTGAAATACAAAAATAATTTCCAAATATCAGATGAAATAGATTTACTAGCAGATTAGAGATAAAAATCAGACACTCCAGGCTTTATAGCCGGTTGAGCTTATCGTATGGCCATTCCTCGGTTGTGTTTCATCCGCCCGTCCTGTGTGCGTCATTATACGGTACGTTTTTGTCGATCTTTTGGAAATAAATATTCGGCCAAGGATTGACTTAATACTTACTATCCTAGTTTGATGAAGAAATTGAAAGTGTTATAATGGAAATATTACAGTAAATTTACTCTAATTTAAAAACAAAATATACTATGATCAGGACATTTGTGTTGCACACCAGGGCTGAAGGTAGGGTACCGCGTGTTATAATATAGATGTTAGGCAAAGTGAGTTAATATAGAGACATTTCAAACTCCTCTTTCCATTTTCATGGCACAGATTAAACTGAAATCTTTCATACGAAAATGTTATTGCTGTTTTAATGTTAACGCATTTCTTTAGTGTTAGGTAGATTGTTTAAGCTATTATGGCAATGAAGAAAGTAAAGTTTTCCATAAATGTCTTCTGCATTACCAGATTGGATATATGTCGTATACACTCGTCATAATGGACACTCAAACATGAAATTATGATATTCTCTTTGTTTATCTGTCAAACATAATAATGAGTAATTATATTTTAATGATTTATACAATTTCATCGTTATTCTATCTTTGAATACTTTTTTAAACTATCAGTTCATTGGTTGATTGTGTTATTTAATCATTTATAAGGTTGAATACGTTTTAATTATACACCTAAAAAAATGCCAAATACGTTTACAAATAGTTTCTTAACTGAGATAGTTAAGTTTTACACTAGTTGTTGGCTAGTATGGCATCAGATTGGTGCCAAGAGATTTATATGGAGACTTATTCAGATTGCAAGTCATGCGAAACTTCCGGTGCACCATAATCCTCCGTGTAGTGGTTTAGTTATGACTAAACTTTTAAATCAATTATAAAATGGGTTTGTAAACATTAAATTAAAACAAAAAAAGCGATATTTATGGTCCATTAAAAAGTATCTTTATGCAACGAAAACCAATAAATATACAGTTCGATGGAGATACTGGATTTTATATCCGCATGGTTAAGGACCTGCTCGAGAAAGAGAAAAGATTTTGAAGATGAAAATAATGAACGGTAAAAATATATGTGCTGGCATAATGGAAAGGATATTATGATTCGTTTTACAGTTGGAAACACGCTGAAGACAAGCCTTCATTTTAAAAACATTTCTTTAACTACTTTGGTTATTTTCAAATTTGTTGGCCTTTGAATCATGCCCACACCAACTTGGGTTTGTATTTCTTCTTCCTTGCTGTTTGTATTTATTTGTGGAGTATATACTAGATTTGTCATTGTATATTGACTGTATATAATTTCTACACTCACCTTATACTTACATATTCAATTATTTCAACTTTAATTCAGCTTTATATAATCATTGTTGACACATTGTTTGGTTTATAAACTGATTAGCATTTTCTATCTTAATATTTTTGTTTTTAGACTTCTTTACTATATTATGTGTCTTCTGACTGTGTCGGACTGCGATCTAAACTTAAAACCTTGATTTCAACCTCTAACGTGTAAAAGTAGTTGCACCTATTATACAAGGATTACCCGTTCATGCAGGAGATCTTAATGTTTTTAATCATATTGCTATTTACGCGAGTGAATTAAAGTCTTTCTATCCTATTCACCTTACTTAGGTTCCTGTTCAGTTCACAAATAAGTCACAAACAAATTCCCCAGCTTTTATTTTATCAGATCTTCGTTGTCATTGGAGACAGCGCCTTACGATAGAACCTAGTTTGACTTTTAAAGTACGAGTCTCTATCGATATGTTTTGTTACGTTAAAATCTTTTAATCTCAGATATTTAGATACATTTTATTGTAAATAATTTATATTTTCTTGAAATTTCAGCAAAAAAACCCCCCAAAAAACCAAAAAAAAACCCCACCATTTATAACACGTAGCCATTTGAAAGACCCCAGTGTGTACATCGATTACATGTTTACCTGTATTTGCCTTCTGCATCCGTTGCCATTGGAAACGGATTACATTTATGTTTTACTCCATATAGAGTTCATTAGTCTATTTCATGAAAGGTTTGTTAACCGTGACCACTAAACGTTGTTCATTAGTGATGCATTCACTCTTGTAATGTCTGAAGTATGAAGAAAGATCCTTATGTGTTCTTCCTTTTTTGGAGTAGTGCCAATTATTAAAAACATAGATTTTCTGAAAATGTATGTACTTAGTAATGTTGCTATACCAGTTTGATACCGACAGGACCTCATTTATAAACAGCAAACAGAAAAGTCCTAAAATTGGCCTTTGAGGAACTCTTACTGTAATAACTCTTAATGTAATCTAGGATGGATTTCTTAAAACTTAGAACGCCATTTAAAAAGATACTTGGAGGTCTGCTGTGTAAATATGCGGCAAAAATAAAGTGTTAAATTGGAACATCCACATATTCCTCATTTCTGACGTGGATTATTGTAACTGTTTTAAAATATAACAGTAGTACACCAATACGATTCCAATTTTTTATTTACTGATACCACGGATTATAAATGTTTGCTAAAACCGTTTCGCAAGAGTGCAATTTTTTAGAATCTCACTATCGTTTGTTTAACAAATTATGCGTTAACAGAAATGAGCAAAAATGGCATAGACGTGTGCTTCTAATAGTATGGGAAAAACAGAAAGGGGCATATAATTTGATTTAGCGTCATAACGTATATGTACATCTTGATACTGTAGATACTGAAATTATATAAATCTACCTTTGATAATTTAATGAAATCTTTGAGATCAATCACCATTCAAGTATTCAAGCTGTATTTTTCTTAATTTTCAAAAACAAGTGTTTAAATTATAAGTTACTCACCAATTGTAAGATAGTTGATCAGTTGACAAAAAATATTTGCATGGTATAAGATCGTTGTCATTAGAAACATAGCCATTGATGTTTATTGTAATGCTATATTTTAGAACATCTTCTGATTTCAAAATATGTCTGAGAACATTCTGTCAAAATTAACTATTATTCCAGCTTTCCATTTTCAAAAAATATTCTGTTACAGATTTGGTTAATTTTAAGTGTTTGGTATTTGAATCATGTCTGCAATTAAAACTAAATTAGAAAGGTAACTTGACATGCTGTCACGAAAACTTATTTAGGAAGTATTTTTTAATGTTCCTTTTTTAAATTGTTCTAGTTCTTTTATAACAACTTTACAGACACTCCGTACCGAAATAATCCAATTTAATTCTTTTTTAAAAGTTTGGGCATATAAATCTTTATATGATATTCACTGATTAAAGCATACTGCGCAATTTATAAACATGTTACCTACACATGCCTTAGTTTTGATTTAATCAGATCTTCTTTATAATGCGACGCATAGCCCTACGATGTCTTTCATCTAAGTTTATAATAGAGACATGTTTTCTATTTACTAATTTGGTGACAATAACATCTCTTCATATTCCCAAGTACCTCTCTAATTCAGAGGTTTCAATAAGAAATAAAGCGGCATGAGACCTTGAAAAAGTAGCAGGAGGGGGATTAGGAGCAAACCTCCTTCCGTGGTCCAGGGGTAATGTCGCTGGTGGAGGGTTGCCCCGTCTACAAGCTGAAATGGTGTTGGTGTATCAATTAAAGTTAGACTGTAGTTCTTTGACGAAGAAATGTGAAATTTGTTTGAAAATGATCTGTCGTATTATAGATTTTTTTATAAAATTCATATTAATTCATATCTCTGAGTAGGAGTTGGGGTGGTTCTGATAACACTGGTCTACAATTTTTTAGAAGTCGTCTGCTTCAGAGATAAAATGTGCTATTTATTAGGGATCTTGATGTGCTGAATTCAAATATGACAATTAAAACAACTGATTGGATACTGTTTCCAAGATATTTAATTTTTTACATTTTACGTCTATGTATATTGTGTACATAGTAGACTTTTAATCATAAATTGTAAACCTAGGTCTTTTCGTGTGTTTATGGTTGCTTTACATGATAATATTTCACCTGTCCTGTTTATGTAACACTTGAAAACAGCAAAAGGGTTATATAAATAAAAAATATATTGAAACAAAAGTCAAAAAACTATTATGTATATATAAGTACATAGTTTAGTCCTTATTCAGTGTCTACTCTGCGCTTCTTGGCTTGTCTCTTGTATTCATTAAATTCATCTCTTGTCACTGTCCAGCAATAGTTTGCAAGCATTGATGGGCTCCATTTGCCCTGATAGCGTTTCTCCATTGTTGCAATGTCCTGTTGAAATCGCTCGCCGTGCTCCGCAGTTTGGTGGAAAAAAATCTAGATGAGAGTACAAAAAATGTATCTTTAGTGACATGTTGCAACCAAGGCTTTTGTATGTCTTGAGGAGGTTTTCCTCCAACTCCCTGTAGTTGTCTGCCTTGTTGTTTCCGAGAAAATTTGTTGCCACTAACTGAAAGGCTTTCCCTGCCGTCTTTTCCTTGCCACGCAGTGCACAGTGAAATGCATCATCTCGAAGAAGTTCACGAATATGAGGACCAACAAAGACACCTTCCTTTATCTTAGCTTCACTTAACCTTGGAAATTGTCCACGGAGACGGAGGTACTTGAAAGCTGCTTTTTGTCTTGTCCATGGCCTTGACAAAGTTCTTCATCAGACCTAGCTTGATGTGCAAGGGTGGTAACAAAATCTTCCTTGATTCAACACTTTTCATCCCAGGTTCCAACGACTGTCGGAGTGGCCAATCTCTCTTGATGTAGTGCGAATCTCTATCATGGCTATCCCATTCGCAGAGAAAACAGCAGTACTTTGTGTATTTAGTCTGCAGACCAAGCAAGAGAGCAAGAACCTTGAAATCGCCACAAAGCTGCCACTGATGTTGGTCATAGTTTATGCACCTTAAAAGCTGCTTCATGTTTTCATAGGTTTCCTTCATATGGACTGCATGACCAACTGGAATTGATGGCAAAACACTGCCATTATGTAGCAAAACAGCTTTAAGACTTGTCTTCGATGAATCAATGAACAGTCTTCACTCATCTGGATCATGAACAATGTTGAAGGCTGCCATCACACCATCGATGTTGTTGCAGGCTACAAGATCACCTTCCATGAAGAAGAATGGGACAAGATCCTTTTGACGGTCACGGAACATGGAAACCCTAACATCACCTGCCAGGAGATTACACTGCTGTAGTCTGGAGCCCAACGTATCTGTCTTACTCTTGGATAGTTCCAAGTCCTTGACAAGGTCATTAAGTTCACCTTGTGTTATGAGGTGTGGTTCAGAGTAAGAGGATGGGAGAAAATATGGGTCATGTGACATTGATGGTTCAGGAGTAGAAGTTTCATCCTTTTCCTCGTCTGATTCAAGTGAGAATGATTCTGGTGCATCAGGAACCGGCAGTCCTTCTCTGTGGGGTACTTGGCGTATAGCTGATGGAATGTTTGGATAATGCACAGTCCACTTTTTCTTCTTTGACACACCTTTCCCAACTGGAGGCACCATGCAGAAGTAACAATTGCTGATATGATATGTTGGCTCTCTCCAAATCATTGGCACTGCAAAAGGCATAGAGTACCTTTTCCTGTTCAACCACTGGCGAAGATTTGTTGCACAAGTGTTGCAGTATATGTGTGGGGCCCACATCTTGTCCTGATCTCCAATTTTGCAGCCAAAATAAAATGGATAATCTTTCTTAACCATAATGGTTATACTGCTCTTTTGTGATGCAACAGTCACTTCACCACAAACATAGCAGACGTTATCTGCATTGTTCACACAAGTACGAGGCATCTCTGCTCACTTTGGCTAAACAGAAATGTGTCCCTTTGCAAAATCAAACACTGACAAATAAGAGAAAACGACACTGTATGATTTGTAGAGCTGATATAGGACAATTTCTTCAGCAGAGTGATGTAAGCTTAGCTATGACTGCATCATCCATGACTTCTAGGAATAATATGATGCAATTCATATCATGTATGACACAATATCAGCTTCAGATTGCATCATTTATTGTGTTGCCTAAAAAGCAAGTACTGTCCAAACCCAGTCATAGATTTATTCATAGATCCAGTCAAAGATGTATTTTAGTCATTTCTGGTTTAAATTGAGATCCCTTCCCTTTATAACTCACTTATCGTCCGCCATTCCCAAGTCAAGGGTCGTATATACTGACCTAGTATCATATCTTTAAAACTAGAGACAATCAACAATTTTAAGCATCATTTTCGTTATCAGTGACCCAGAATTAGTAAAGTTTGACAACATTTATTGCGGAAGCATTTTGGCTGTAGACCAGTGTAATCCAATGGGTTACATCCTTTTAACAAGGAATAATATAGCCCTGCAGGATTACCAGGATTATTGACACCGATACTTACTTATTGCAATATGTTCAAAGTTATTTTGTATGAAATAAATATGTCTTAATTACCTATGTGATAAAAAAGAAAATCTATGTTTAAGAAGTGCTACAAGAAAGCATGGGGAAATGCACGTTGCCAGGTGGTAAAATAATAAGGAAAATAATAAGACATAAACAAACATCAACAATGAAAGTAATTAACTTAGGAAGCGGGTATATTATGGCGTGGAGAAAGCCGTAGGCAAAATATACTGTAGACCTTCTTTATAATACTGTATATGTGCTGAAAATAAGTTACATATTTGTTTCAAAAAGAACTGAAGGAAGTATGTCTGGCCTGTCTTATTATGTTTACATTTCTTTCCGTTCCCTTCGTAATGCATAATTTATCGCACTCTGTGATAATATATTGAAAACCACTTTTTTAGTTAGCCAAATGCCAAGCGTGTGCTTCATCGCTTTATTAGTAGCACGAAATTGCCGCTCTTGATCGTGATGGATTGGGTGTGGAAGGAAAGAGACTGAACATGTATGGTTATCTTTGAAGTCTGAATCATGTGCCAGGGTATCGCTTAGAGTGATGCTGAATAGCAATAAAGCAAGCGTCTTCCAGGCTATTACCGATCGGTGTCGAATGGAAGAAGGTGATAATCTTATAGTATGAATCGTCTCCGACGGAATAAGGGAATGTACTATAACACTTTTAAAATGGACCTTTTCAAAAATTATGGCATTGTAGATGGCAATTCCTACACAAATATACGGCAGAAAATTGCAAGGTACCGGCTTCTATTGAAACCTACACATGGTTTGTAAGAAATAGTTTATGATCTATAGAATGACATATTTGTTTTCATTGTCATTTTGCACTAAAAACAAAAAAAATAAGATTTAACATGGCATATTCTCAAATCTATTTATTAATATTTCTTAAACGTCTTATTTACACTCTCTCAATTCATTCGAATTCAGTCAATAAATATACGGTGCCACTTATTTTAACTTTGTATTACGTCTTGTATTTCTCTACTGTATGATCGAGCCGCCCCATTTACTTTTGCAGATTTATTGTTGAATAGGTAGCTGGCCGGTGATTTTCCATAAGTCGGTGTTATGTATCCTCCATGACCATTGGATGTTGAGGAAGAGGAGGTTGTCTTAGTCACCCTCCAGGTCTCCGAGTTGTTGAGCGGGACACACTTCGTGTTTGTGTCGAACAATCGGATCTTGCTCTTTTTAGAGAGAAATCATGAGCTCCATGCCTCCTTCAGGGTGTTAAATTCTTGTCTGTATTTCCCATTTCTGCTTCAGATGTCTTGGTCGATCCCTCCTTTGGTCGAGACATTACTTCCTAGATAGGTTGTTGTATGTGAAGTCCAGACTTTTGCTCTTCTTTTGCCAGGCAGCTGGTCTTGGCCTGCATGTGCTGGTGTTTGTGGGACAGGAGGCACAGGTCATCTGCAGAGTCCAGGTCTTCTAGCTATTTTGTGAAGTTCTTCTGTATTCCAGTTCGCTTGTCGTTAGTAGTTGCCTTCATTATCCAGTCTATCACCATCAAGAAGACCATTGGTGAGAGGAGGCATCCCTGTCTGACTCCAGGTTGGATTTGGAAGGGTTTTGAGAGTGTCCCGTTGTGGATCACATGGCAAGTGGAATGGTGATATAACTGCTGTATTAAAGATATGAACTTCCCTGGGATTCCTTAATGGTGCATCAGCTTCCAGATTTCTTCCCTGTCCACACTATCAAAGGCCCTCTCAAAGTCCACAAAGTTCACATAGAGAGGTGATTGCCATTACAGGGATTGTTAAATTATAATAAGCAGTGTAACGATGTGGTCTATGCAGGAGTGTTATTTGTAAACCCTGCTTCTACTTCTCTCAGTTTTGTACAATCACAGTACGTGTATCAAATCAGATACATATCATTCGGGTAAGCGTCGTGTTTTGCTTCTACAGAGTTCTGAGAAATAAATATATTTGTTTAAGAAAACTTCTTGATAAATAATGTATTTATGCAGACTTTTGATAGTTTATAATCGATTATGGAAAATCATAATCAAGCTTAAACTTTTGGAAAGAACAGTGGATTTTCAACCCTGATTTAATACTTACATATCAGAATTATGTAAGATAGCATACAAATTGAAATTTTCTAAAAAGGATAGGAAAGATAGATTAAGCAAGCTAACCATTTGGTTCTCATTCAATATGTCTTTTAGTATGGCGTTTTGTGGGGCTAGTAATACGCAGAAAATCTAAAAGTCCAGCCGAGTTCTCTTAGATTCATTTATGAAGACCATACAAGGACATATTAATATATTATGAATAGAAAATCACCAAATTGCTTGCATGGTCTTAAACATTTTAAGCATAATTTTTAGTCCATTAGATGCAAGCCTATCCATTACGGCTTTAACGGGCGTGACCCCAACTAAATGATCATGTCTCTCATATTTCTTTCAATTCATTTACTGAATTAGTAATTGCAACGGTCATTATTTACTTATCATAAACAGCATGAAAGAAAAATGTTATGTTCCCCAAAATTAATTGCATGACATAATTGCAAACGTAAGTGGATATATAACACGCAGCAACAAGCAGGAAGTAGAGGAGATCACAGAGTTTATATACCTTGGCAGCAAGGTTAGAACCGATGGTAATAGTGAAGCAGAGGTTGTATCTAGATTGATGAAAGCCAGCCAAACCTTTTCCATGCTACATGGAATATGAAAATCGGAACAGCTCTCTCTTAGGACAAAACTAAGAATCTACAAATCAAACGTACTAGGTATTCTACTATATGGATCCGAATGCTGTAAAACCACCCAAGCCATCAACAGGAAACTGGACTCATTCCACAAAACCAAGTGCCTCAGAAGAATAAGATAATATGTTTGGCTTAACATGATACAAAAATGATGAACTGATGACAATGTGCAATGCAAGTCCTCTATCAGAAAAGGTAAAAAAAAAACGCAGATGGAAATGGTTTGGACATGTCTTAAGAATGAACCCAGACAGCCTGTCCAAGATGGCACTAAAATGAACACCACATGGGGAAGCGGGGAACAGGACACCTGAAAGAGACATGGAGACTCTCCATATAAATGGGACTCCAAACAGTAGACCGCCAGGGTTGGAGAATGTAAACAGCATACTGCATTCTATTAACTGCATTTTTTAAACATTTTCAAATAAAATATAATGGTCATCTTTATGACTATAAACATATTATTTTTCCAGTTTGAGATGAAATATGAAGGAGCTTAAAGTATAAAATCATCTGGTGTTTTAACTTGGGTGATTTCCCAATGACTTGGACATATCGGTCTCGTTTTAACGTCGACATATAATTTATAAAATTGCATGATTTTTCAACAATTTGAAAGCTTTTTTTAAATAAAGTTCGACATTCTGTTTAAATTAAAGGAGCAGCAGGGTTATTCCAATGTTTTCCTGCACTACGACTTTGCAGAAATCATGATAATTCAATTTAGTGAACATAAGTGTCATTTGTTGTTTCCTTGTATTCTGGTGTAATTGATTACTGCAGCGTTTGAAAGTACAATTTCTAAGTTTTTTTGTGGAAATAAAGTTAATTCATAGTAATCAAGAAATACAGAAGTGTTTGCTATGTCACCATTTTATTTACTCTCTCACGGGTCAAGCACATATACAATCAGTACTTGTAATAAAAAACCGTAATAGTATCACGCTACTAATTATATGGAAAATGGTTGTACATACCATACAGTATAAACAGGTTTGGAGTGTCATGATTGGTTGATAATGAAAACTATAATTATAGTAAACATAAATCTTTTGAGAGCTTATCCCATTTGTACCTGACGAAATAGAGACAAAGTTCTAATGATTCAATTTCAATCTTTATACAGATTTAGGAATACTCAATACGGAATGTAGCACTTAATTCTCGTACTTTCCCATGATGCACCATATCAATGTGAAGCTACTAACCAATCAATGCAGTTCAGAGGTAAGTTTCCAAACTAGCTGTTATGGCGATAACGTCTTTTTGTGCGAATAACGTTACTGACTAAACAATCGAATGACACATATTTGCTAGTTACGGGTCTATGATATTAGCTTGCCAATTTAGGCCGGGTACCAGCCATGACATGTTTAATGCAATATATAGCGGCTTGTGTGGTTTTCTCCAAACAGAAGCTTGCACTAACGATAGGTTGATACTCAGCGATATAGGTTTGATTATGAGTATTCTGAAGTTTAAAGTTATTTAATTTTAATATTATGGTGTTTGCATAGGTTTACTATGGGACTTGAATCAGTTCATTGAGTCATGTAGTGACAGACTGTGGACAGCGGGATGTAACTATGGACGAAATTTCCACTGGATAGGTCTATAGACATACAATAAAGCTGCCCATGATGAGAACCTCACGATATGTTAGTAATTCTTGTTTGTTGTTATTATTTTCGCGCAAAACTGTGGAACTCATTTTTCCTAACAGTTTCAGGGAAGAAATGTCTGTACGTTAATTTAACAGTCTGATAAATAGTTGCGATGTTGCATTCTGTGGTTGCGCTGCACCTCTTTGGCTGCTTATGCGTTCTTCTTTAATTATGGCATGTTTCCTGATTCAAGTAAATTTTATCATGCTGTATGTGTAAGACGTATTATTCTGTACGCTTCCAGTAAACTGAATAGTATTCCAATACCGGAAACAATTATGTTATTAAGCTGTCTATATTAATAGCTATGATACGCCGTTTTTAATTAATTGTTGAGTTATCATTACTGCTTAATGTACACATAAATACCCATTCCATGTTTTTTTACTTTGCATCAGGCAAATTTTATATACCTGCATGTATATGTATGCTGCAATGTCTCATACTTGAGATATGGCATATGTTATATCTGTAATATATCACATCATGTACATTAATATACAGTGAGCAAATTACCTCTTGAAGCTTTAAAATAGGACTGCAAGTTACCTCTTGTATATGTTCTTTTCTAAATGGAGATAACTCAAGACACACTAGAATATTTTCCCACTGGATCAGTTTGCAAGTTACCTGTTTTAGCATTAAGGTAGGACGATCATTGAGCATATTACTTCAAGAACTATTAAAGATGGACGATCAGTGAGCAAATTACCATTTGAAACATTATGGTAGAACGATCAATGAGCAAGTTACCTCTTGAAGGATTAAGGTAAGACTATCAGTCTACATGTTATCCCTTGAAGCATTAAGGTAGCACGTTCAGTTTGCAAGTTACCTCTTGAAGGATTAAGGTAAGACTATCAGTCTACATGTTATCCCTTGAAGCATTAAGGTAGCACGTTCAGTTTGCAAGTTACCTCTTGTATAGGGTCTTATTTAGATGGAGACAACTCAATGAACACTAGACTGTTCTCTCATTCGGTCAGTTTAGAAGCTACTTTTGAAGCATTAAGACAGGATGATCTGTCATCCAGATACCCTATGAAACATGGAGATTAGTGAGCTATCCATTGAAGATTTAAGAGAGGATGATCAGTGAGCAAGTTACCTCTTGATGCATGAAGGTTGGGCGATCTGTGAGCAAGTTACCTTTTGAAGCATTAAGATAGGACTATCAGTGGGCATGTCACCTCTCATGAAACATTAATGCATGGAGATCATTGAGAAAAATTACCTCCCTTGAAGCATGAAGGTAAGATGATCAGTAAGCAAGTTAACTCCCTTGAAGCAGTAATGTAGAACAAAAGGTTTCAGAAATAATACCTCGTAGTCCATATTTTACAGTTTGGTAAAACCTTGAAGCTAATTACAAAAACCCTTGCTGAACTCTGGATACTAGTTTTTTTTACCTTTTTTATTTAGAAGCTAGAGTTGCCTTTACAAAGGTAGCAATATAAATTGACAAAATACACTTTAAAGGCAATCCCCACACTTTTTGCCGTCCCCCCTTCCTCGAGGCACTTGTCGTGTCTAGTTGGTACCAACACATATTGAAAACAACAATGCGCATGGCAATAATGATCCTAACGAAAATGGCACAACTGTCATGGCCCTTGATAGTAAACCAAATTCCGACATGCACTACACAGTTTTGATATGCAATAAAAAAGCATCTTTTGTGTATCCCATATTCCATAGTTTCTCATGTTACATAATGCTTGTACATACACGCATGCATTAATATATGCATACAGACAGACTTTCATAAATGCATACATACATAATTCATTAATTTATTCATTCCCACAGTGGTACTGTACAGAGAAATTATAAAGCCTTAAGATATGACAACTTGCAGATACTGAAATAGTATACGAATCCTTGTAAGTTTGCTTCCCTTAATTGTTATGCTTGGAAGTGTTATATGCTAACAGTCAAAATAAACGCAGAAAGTAAAATCGACTGGGTCCTTTATGTCATATAGCGAAGTTCATGTGTATTTTCATTTTAATTACTGATCAGCAAATTTAAATAGCACATGAAAAGAAATAAGTGATCAAATAGTTTCTGAGTATTCGTCAATTTTCAATGCAACTTTGTATATGTAGAAATTAAGACTCACGAAGTGTCAATAAAGATTTCATGATTTTTTGTAAAGCTTAATTAGCGAAAAGGATAGCACAATTTAGAATGTCCTTTCACATGGAGTATATTACATCAGTCCATTGGCGCTATTGTATTGTAATTATTACTTGTTTGCTAGGGGACCATAGCATATGTCGGTATGTAAAAGCGCGGTTACTCGTCCGGTCTTGTTGAAAATCCGATGGGACATTTTGTTTTTACTGTACGATATTTACCCAACTCTGGTAAATTAGATAATAAAAACGTATAAATGTATGTCTTGTGTTGCTTTCTTACCATGATGGAGCGAGATCTATATGGATCCTAATTAATCGCGCTACATAGTTACCGTGTCAAGAGTACGACTTTATGACTGAATTGACTGCCGCCTTTGGCTAAAATACAAATAATCAATAAGAAAGTTGACAGTCACTAACATGTAATTAAGTATTCATACAAAAGGCAAAATATTGTCAGATTACTACACTAAATAGTGATAATAAAGTGTCGAGGCTTTTCCTAAACACATAAATATAGTGACAAAGAAAAAGAATATCAGGCAGTGTGGTCAAATGAACAAATAATAAGGATGTTAAGACTTTTTCACCTCATTATCAAGAATGCCATGTTTTTCCTTGTTCCTAGTTTAAGCGTGAATTTGAGGAAATGTCGGACGTAGATTGCCTCTTTTTAAATTCTAAAATTCTACGAAATCATCAGTTTTTTTTAATGAGGGCACATTGCATACATAATTTCATGCCATCATTATTGTTTAAAGATAGTTGTATACTGTACATCTCGTGTACTTGGTCAAGGATGATATGTTGACAGAGAATTAATTTTCGATTACGGTATGTAAATTTGGCGCTTGCTTCTCAATTAACTTTCTTTTAATGAGAAACAATTAACGCAAATACTGAGTGCCACAAATTTTTATTTTCCACGACTTTGAACGTTGCATCCAAAACTGTTCAAACTATTACATTGTTATCCAGAACTAATACAATCATAATGAAGCTTTTCATTTGCTTTTTTTTTCTCGATATCGGAAATTTTATATAAAAAAGTATATGGAATAGTCTTTATTGCTAGTTACAAAGGCCACTTTGGAAGGCAGTCTCTAATTGAAAGCATATCGTGCTGAAGAATTCACTACCTGTATAGTGCCATACAAATGCGCTTATTTAAATAATTTGTGTTTTAAAAAATCCGTTGAAATCTTTTCTACTGTCACTATGATGACAATAATGTAAGTGGGTGTCATGTTTACTTTGCACTGTGCATATTAGGGATGACAAGAAACTCTCAGACCACTCCTTCTAATTTTATTTTTAAGTAGGGGATGTGGATGGATGTGCCAGTCATACATCTGTTAAATAAACTTGACTACACTGGTATTTGCCATGGACTACTATACTGTACTTTATCATTTATTTCACTTTACATCTATTATTTAAGAAAGGAAGACTGATCTTTTGGTTAACCCTTAAGTCTTTGAAATCTGCAAGACGGTTACACAGATCGCAAATAAAAAAAAATCTGCCCAATTGCACGATTTGGTTTAAACTATTAAATACAGCTTAATATAATCATAATGAAGACTTTCGTATATCTGTTTTCTAGATATGGGATATTTGGTCAATAACATGTCTGAAGTGGTCCTCAATGCGAGTTACAACGCTCAGGTTGGAATGCAGTCTATACATGTAAGTATATCAACCTGAAGAATCAACTAAACTGTATAGTGCCATACAATTGCATTTCTTCAAATTAACTTTGCTTCCAAAAATCACATGAATAGAAACTTAATTATCTTTAAGCTATCGATATGATGATAATGATGCAATTAGGGGCAATGCATTGCCTGATTAACGTTATTGCTTTGCACTGGTGCATGATAGGGAGTACAGCAAACAGTCAGATCACTCCATCTCATTTTAAATATTAGTGTAAAAAGATAAAAACAACGCACTATCAATAAATATATGGGAAATAAAATTCATATTTGTACCTTTTAGCTTGATGTCAGTTTTGGCTCATATTAAACAGGATATCATTATTCACGGCCAGTTAGCTTACACAATAGTTACTATGATCAACACCATTAGTTTGGCATGTACATTAAATGTTCTGTTTTATGATAACACCAGGACAATGGAGGTCAAAACGTTTTTATTTTGTTGCATCATACGACTAAATATATGGAACGTCCGCCAGTAGTTTGAAAGAATCTACATAACAAAACAAAACTGATTTCCTTTGACGAGAGTACTGAGAAAAAATAAATGAAAACTAAGCTATTTGTCAGTTTCTTTTGTTGCTCAAATATTATTATAAGTACAGCAGATTCACATCTGAAAGATTATCAGGTTATAAAACAGAATAAAATCCAAAACAATTAAGAGTGCTAGAGAATATAACAACATACTTTTTGATAAGGCAATTTTATCAAATGATGAAGAGGACTATTTTTACATTTTGTTCATTTTTTAAAGCCTAGACTTGTCGCAGAAAATAGGTTTACCGCTGGCGTCAGCTTGACCGGTTGGTCTTCTTTGGAATTATTTCTTCTGTTGGATATTATTTGTGGATGCTTTCTATCTTACCTAAGCTATGATATCAGGACTTTCAACACAAAGAAATAATGTTCACCCTCAGACGACACAAAAACGGATGTATGTCTCTTATCTCATTATCTTGTTCGCCAAAGCATCGAATGAAAATTTATCGAAACGTAATTGTCCACTCAGTACTCTATAATGCATGATTTGCCTTTATGGTTTTCAAAAGTATTTAGAATTCATATTTGTCTTCGTTTCATGGCTAAATATATTGACGAAATGGGAGAAACAAATTGTGCATAAATGGATGTTATTCACCTTTATAAATATGGCACAGCCTATTCATTCCGGTGAAATTTTACAAGAGATTGCTCTTTCACATGAAGATTCTATTGCATTGCATTTGGCTTGCCATCGTGTAAGACTACCTCAAATAACCCCAGGCTGAAGAGTATCATTTGATAAAGGGTCTCTAAAGTTAACAGTATGCCCTAGAAACATAGTGCCCGGAAATTTTAGGAGAGGCTTGTTTGGTAACCCTAATGATTTTATTGGAGGTAGGAGTTACTCCCCATAATGCTTTGTTAGGGGCAGGAGTTACTCGTTAATGGTTAGCATCCTAGGATTTAATTTTTCAATTATTAAAAATAAAATCACTATTACATGAAATAAAAAATGCTAAATAACAGAAAAACAATAAAAGTGTCAATCCAGGAGAGCGCAAATTACAACAAACACACAAACGTACCTACCTGTTTATTCTTGCTGGTACCTTATCGCTTTTAAAATCTTTGTATCAATACCCCATGATGAAGATATCAAAAATAACAACAACAATGGCTTTACACGCCCTTACATGTATGTGCAAAATACTTTCTAAAACACGATTTTAGATTTATTTTACACCTGTTCATGCAATAGATTGCAAGTCCAACCATCTCTCTTTAAAATATAGTGACGAGAAACATTCAAACATTGTAGTATCGTTCAACCAGACTCTCCCCTGGCTCCGAGGGATCTATGCCAAGCGAGAGTCTGGAAATGTTCTACACAAACGATTGTAATACTCAAGGCGAAGCTCAGCAAGTCTGATAACGTGGTTTATTTGCTGACATGCTGGTCAATGATGGAATAAAATATCTGGATCACATAAAGGCTCAATTTTAGGTTTTCCTTTCCTTATACACGAAATTCTTGTAAATCGTCCGACAGTGGCAGCCACTGACTCACTACATAGATGGCACTCATTGCCAGCGTCATCTTCAATACATTCTACCCGCTGGAACATACATAATTAACATGTTGACATTTAATGCAATACCGATCAGCAAAGTTATTCCTTTCCCAAGATCTTAATGTTAACGTATTAAAAATAAAAATAATTTCTGTATTACATTGGCATACAAATCACAAATGCTTCCATTCATTAGAGTTAGATAATTTGCTTCAGCCTTGAGAAACAGGTGTTCCGTGACATTTTTTCGAGCCTCGTGTTGTTACACAGTGAGACCGCCCACCCTTTCCTGTCTGCACCTAATAACATAATCTTGCGCCAAGAGTTCAAATGCTGTTTTTTCAGCAGGAAATTAAATACATGATATCAAAATAAAAGCAAATATTTGCTTGTGAACTATAGTACCTAGATTGAAGTTTAAGAAATTAATAATGGAAGAAAATTGAATCCATTTACTAGCCAATAAATGTATCTCAAAATATTTAGTACTCTGTTTTATTTCTTTAACAGTAGACTGAATAACTCAAAATAATGTCGTTCCATTAAAGAAAGAGTCAGAGTAGATGCGTTGCTTCTTAGTTGCACAAGAGTTTTTGGAAGCCTATTAATATTACATTTAAATACTAACAAGGGCGATGCGGATTTCAGTAATGGACTCCATTGTAAGATTTTCCTTCCCCGAAAAAAGAATTGAAGTCACATCTCACTTGCATTTGGGTTGAATTAATGGAAGAAATGCATACAGTGAAATAAGTAAAAGTGATATGAAGGAAACACGTGTTCCGAGCACATGATTATAATTTTTGTTTCACATCTTGACATAGGATAAAGTATTATACTCATTTATCTCTCTGTCTCTCTGTCTGTCTGTATGTCTCTCTCTGAAATCTACTTGAGAGAAGATGCAATGTAACGGCATTCTGTCCAATGACGGACAAAGAAAGATCACTCGAAAATGTGTCGCTCCATGATGGAGGAAGAACAGAGTTGTACCCCTTCAATAGCTTCAACAGTAACTCTAGCTTCTAACGGTCTAGGTAGCTATTCATTAGCCCGAGAATATATTTTGAAGCATATTATCTAACCATTAAATACAAAAATGAAGGCGCGTTAAGGGGGTGGGATGGGCTGAATTCAGTCAAATTGTTTCCTCCTCAGGTATCCTTCCTGAAAATGCATAAAACTCACGTCTTACTGAAAGTTAAAGAAGAAAATTAATGCAACAGATGTATCCAACGAAATCAATAAAAATTGCATGAAATGAAAATGGCAAGCTTATATTTTAATGAAAAGTTCCATACATGCATACAGTTTATTGGTTTGGTTCTCTTCGTATCTTTTTCATATGCTGCAATCCTTTGAAAAAAAAGTTGTAATTATCAATATTCTCGCCACAAAAGTCAGCAAGAAGTGTACATGCCATTATTGGAAGTACTAAGCTATTGCCATAAGACAATCAGAATTGTTTAATTTTCTAATTTTTTTATTTAAAAAATAAAATTATAATACTCTTTCTCTCTCCAGAACAAGAGTATTCCGATTTAGGAATTCGTTCCTGTAAATGAATTCATCATAAAAGTAAACGAATCATTTATTTCTGAATGCATGCCTGTGTCCATATTTATTACTTCTACTCATTTATCTTTATTCTATTTTGTTTGTTTGCTTTTTGTTTTCTCTGTAGATGGACGGAGAAGGGAAATATATAAAGCACACAAGATAAAGTTAACAAGCCCTAAGGATAATAACACCTCACGACGATTGATGTATAGTCTCACGTGGTACAGCACATATCGCTGACGATCCTATGTGATTGCCGATGCGAAAATGCCATTTATCAAAATGTTTGCTGATTCGACGGGATGTATAGAGAATTGTACGTAATTTTTTACAATATTTTTGTCATTGTGAAGTGTATGGTTCTTTTATCTTCTAATTTTTTGGGGTGGGGGTGGAACGTGGTGCCTATATTCTATTTCTTCTATTTTTTAGTTTTTCCCATACATCTTAAAGCTTAAAGAGAAGTGAAGTCCATAGGATGGTAAATGACAGAACTATTCTAAATCATTTGTTTTGTAAATTTAAAGTATGATCATTAGCCACCGTTCTACGTGGCAAGACCTTTAAATACACAGGTCTAAAGGCACTGCTACTCCTCCTATTCCTTCTTCTCTCATTTATTTGCTTCGTCCTTTTGATACCACTGGTGTTGTTGTTGCCGTTTGCTACAACTATAATAAATACATGTACCATTACCATCACTGTGATTATAACAAATACACTACAAATAAAACAAATACTCCCACAACTAATATTGCTGCTGCTTCCACTACTACTACTGTTCCTAATACTACGACACTGTAGGTGCTACAACAACAACAACTACCACTACTACTACAATGTTGCTGCCATTACAAAAAAGACAACAACAGCAAGTACTACTACTACTTTCGCTGATGCTGCTCCCATCACTGTCACGACGACTGTCGGTACGATCATGACGATGATGTTAACATTTTTTTTTTCTTTCTTGCTGTTGGTTTTGTTGCCGTTGTTGTAGTAGTATTATACTCTTTGCAAACGTGTTTAGCATGTATTCCGTACGTTCATATGTGTGTGTGTCCATTAGTTTGTACTTCATATTTAGCAACTCTTTCTTCGTTGTTCGTGTCCGAAACGTCAAACGTAGGGATATGACTTACATTGGTTGGGCTTGTGCATATCGGACCTAAAATGTTGACACTTCCCTATAAGAGATGGAACAGGGAAGCTGGACAGGGCTAGGATGTGAGGGTAGTCGGACAGGAAGGGGATGAAGAACTAAAAAAATGGGATTGTGCTCCAGCATTGCAGACTTAATACTACTACTACTACTAATAATAATAATAACAATAATAACAACCACAACCACCACCAGCAGCATCATGATCATCATCATCTACTACTGCTACTACTACTACTACCATTATGCTGCTATTACTGATGTCGCTGCTTCTGCATGTAATTCGAAATTACGACAATATAATTGCGAAATCTCTTGGGTCTAATTATACATTGGTTTCTTTTTTTAATTAAAAAAGGTCTTAATGTGCTGCACTTGGTGTTGCGCTGTATAGGATAGGGATAACCACGCTCATGCAGTAGCTATACCACATTCCACGCCTGTACTTTATATGTCGTTAGGAGAATGCTAATGAACGCAATGAGGTTACAAAACAACTGTAACTAAATGCATGTTACCAATGGAGCAGGGGAGTTTATTCTTATAGAGGTGAACAACGTAAGACACCTGAGAATTTTATACCATAATAGCAGTGTACAAGTTACCTCCCTTCAATCATGTGTTTATTCAGTTTCGGTTGTGATTGTTGTACAAAAAAAAAACAAAGTCCACCTAGACAGCAAGTTGACACCCTTATAGGTTTTTTTCCTGAGGCAGGCAACTGAAGTCACACTAGAATTCTGGATACTAGTGGTTGAATAACGCAATATTTTTTCTTTTTCTTTTTCAATTGAGAAGTTAGAGTTGCCTTTACAAAAGTGGTAATATAAACTGACAAAATATACTGTAAAGGCAATCAACACACTTTCGCAGTTCCCTTCACCACCGCCCCTAAAGGCACTCGTCGTGTCTTGGTTGTATAAACGAATATTGAAAGAAAAAATGTACATGGTATTAATGATCCTGATGAAAACGGCACACCTGTTATGTCCCTTGATAGCAAACCATATTCCGACATGCACTATGAAGTTTTCATATGTTATAACATAGCCTTTTTATGTTTCCCATATTCATATGGAGAGACTTTTCATAAATGCATGCATACATGAGTCATTCATTCTCATAGTGGTACTGTACAAAGAAGTTATAAAGCTTTAAGCTACATACCCTCTTGAAAGGAGACTCTGACATATGACAACCTGCATTGTTTACAGATACACCACTATATCTATGTTATATGTGTCGTGATTTGTTTATTACCCAAAGCAATAAAAGAGGGTGGGGTTATCCGGACTAATAGTTTTAAATTGGTTGCACGACAATATAAAACGGTAAACGGTAAAGTTCATTCTGTACACTGGCTTTTAAATGAGCATTCATACCTTATGAATGTTTGCCCCCAGTTGTTCACATTATGCAAAAAAATGTATATTTCTATCAAAAAGATAAGCAGCAATCGGTCTCAGAAATAAATAAATAAATAAATGGGAACTGTTGTAAGTTTAGTTAAGGTACTGACAACGTATAAGTAAAATCTTGCGACTGGTTCCTTCATTTCATATAGCAAATTTCCTGTGTATTTTCACTTGAATTACTGATCAACAAATTTAAATAGCGCGTGAAAAGAAATAAGTGATCAAATGTTTCGTGAGTAGTCATTAATTTTCAATGCAACTTTGTCTAGTACAGAAATAAAGGCTGACAAGTAAAATAAAGATTCCATGATATTTTTTGAAAGCCTAAATTAAAGAAAAGAATAGCACAATTTAGCATTTCCTTTGATACGGAGCACATTACATGAGTCCATTGCCCCACTACTGTATTGTAATCAGTATTTGTTTGCTGGATTTGGCGGGGTAGCATATGCCAATAGGTAACAGTACGTGAAAGTGCTACTACTCGTCCGGTCTTGTTGAAACAGCCGATGGGACTCTTTTCTTTCTTTTTTTCCCTATGGTAGTTACGCGACTCTGGTAAAGAAAAAAAAACATATAAACGTATGTCTTGTAGTTGTGTTCCTTTCTTCCATTCTTATCATGATTGAGCGAGGTCTATATAGATCTTAATTAATCGCGTTACATAGTTACCTTGTCAAGTGTACGACTTTATTAGTTAATTGACTACCGCCTTTGGTTGAAAGAGAATAACAAATACCAAAAGTGACAGTCACTAGCATGTAATTGAGCATTCATATAAAAGTCAAACGATTGTCAGAATTAGTAAACAAAATAATCATAATAAAGTTTCCTAGATTTTCCTAAATACATAAATATTGAGAAAAAAAAAGGAATAGTATGCAGTATGGTCAAATCCATTCATAATTAGGATGCTAACATTGTTTAACGTTATGATCAAGAATGCCATTTGATTTTCTTGTTCATAGTTTAAGTGTGACTTTGAGGAAGTGTCTGACATATATTATATCTTTTTTTAAACTCTACGAGATAATCAGCTTTTTGAAAGAGGGCACATTGCATAAAAAATTTCATGTCATAACTATTTTTTTTAAACACAGATGTATACTGTACATCTTATTTATGTGATCAATGAAACTAATTTGACAGAGAATATTATTTCAATTTAGGTACGTAAATTAAGGTACCCCTTTGTAAGATTTTGCCATTTGTTTCTCAGTTAACTTTTTTGTAATGGAGAAACAATTTACTCAAATATTTACTTTGTCTACTTATATTACTTATATATATATATATATATATATATATATATATATATATATATATATATATATATATATATATATATATATATATATATGTCCATGTGTGCATGGATCAGTAATATACTAAATGTTGTTCCGTACCGTCTATTGTCCCATTGTCGCTCCTGGACGATGCTAAAGTTGCTAATTATTTTCCAGGTATTCTAAATATTTTTGGAGATGACAAGCTTTGATATCCCACATAGACAAGATAAAATCATTGCCGATTTAGCGGCTTATCCACACAATAAAGGTATATTGCCTACATCTTTGAATACATTAATATAGTGTCTATTACGGAACAGTAGAGATGAAAATGAGAGAAATGGCCTTTTCCGATATTTGCTCCAAGAAAAGTGAAGACCAAAAATCATTATGCACTAATAAACATTACGCTCTTTGATTCTTTTCATATTATTCTTTTGTAATCTTTGATGTTTGACTTTTTATGAGGGGGGGGGGGGTAGGTGGGTAGGGGGGTAGGTTTAAACATGTCCGTTTTCGGTTGATGTCAGTTACACAAATAAAACAGCACATAATTATGCTTTCCACAATTTTGAAATATTACATTACTACTTTAGCTTAATACCGATATAATAAAGCTTTTCATGTAGTTTTATTCTCAATATCAGAAATTTTACATGGAAAAGTGTCTGGAGTAGTCTTTATTGCTAGTTGCCCAGGCCACAATGGAATGCAGTCTCCAATTGAAAGCGTATCGAACTGAAGAATTCGCTACCTATATAGTGCCATACAACTGCATTTATTCAAATTATCTTTGTTTCGAAAAATCATTTGAAAATAACCTTAGCTATTTACTCTGCTGACGATATCCTGACAATGATGCAACTGAGTGTCATGTTTTCTTTGCACTGTGTATGTTAGGGATGATAATAAATTGTCCGATCACCCCAACTCATTTTATTGTTAAGTTGTTGATGTCACGGAAATGTGCGTAGTAAAATGTTTATGCATTACATATGAACAAATATGTACTCGTGGTTTCGTTGCTGCGTACAGTGTTATCTGAGGTTGGTTTATTTTCAGCCATGGTTATTTCAAAATACTGAGTTTGTTTTACCCACACGCAAAGTGCCTGCAGTGAGAAACCCAATTACCTCTAGTTCTCTGGTTGTAGATTTGACTACAACTTATTGCCCAAAATTATCTCTGCATTATCACAATACAACGAGTTTTGTCAGGAAGCTGTCCGTTTTACGGAAGCAATCTTTAACTGTAGACGTATGAGAAATATAAAATTGCATTCTTTCTTGTTATCCGTTTTATGTGATAGAATTGTGTTATATATTGGATGTTTCAGAAGTTAATAAATTTTTCAGATGTCACATAGCGCCAATTTATCAGATAGACTATAGTCTGTTTCAAGTTCGTCATTTTTTATAACTGAAAAGACAAGTTAAATTCAATTATAGGTTGCATGCATTAAATGATGCGTAATGTTTGAGTTCTTATAATCCAGTGAGATTATTCTTGTTGGACACAGAGTCGTGTACAAACGTAGCTATTATAATAATAATATCGTACAGTGGTTCTGATGAAACACTTCAATGTGTAACGAAGCCAATTCATGTGCGCGCATGCGTAATGTATATCATTGTATTCTTACTTATCCGTGTCTCATGTACTACACGGCTGAGTCATTATATTTTTAGCTGTTTTACGGCGAGTCGTAGAACTCTGTGGGATTTCGTGTAACCCGGATGCTGGGTTCGCTGGTGACGTTGGATTGAAGTACGTTATTGGTTTACTCGCAGTGAAGAATGAAACCTTCGGGACCAACGGGTCTGCAGAGAATGAGGAGGACTCGAGGGATCCTTCGGCAGATTGTAAGGAGCGGACCATGCGTGGTGCTCCTTGACCATTCGACGATAGCTTTGAACCGGGAATACATCGTGATCCTCGACTAGGCGCCAAAAGATGCATATGTTCCATTTTTTAATCAATATTACTCAATGTCACTACATGGGTGAAATTATAATTCAATATCGCTTTATGAGTGAAAATCAATTATGCATGCATCTTACTTGTGGATGAACTATACATTGTTCATATTTGTCTATACATTCTATGCATTGATCATCTATGGTGTTATATTCATAAATCAATCATATTTGTTTATAAGTTGATACGTTAATTCTCGTTTGATTACTCGTTGAAGTCATATGTTCTAATTAGTTCCATTTAGGAACGATATCATTTTCTTATATCCGTTGTTCAACTCGGTGCACATCATTCTGTTAAATCAATTGTTGGATTCATTCATCGTTCAATTGCATTATACAAAAACATCTCCCTCACGAAATTGCTTTCAGTGTCTTCGCTAAATTCAATCCCAACCCGGCTTAATCCTGTTACAGTGGATGAGGATGGCTGTGCCAGTCACACTATGTTCAATGAACTTAACTGCACTGCTATTTGACATGGATTACTATGCACTGCTTTGTCCTTTGTTTCATTTTACATCTGCTTGTTAAGAAAGGACGACTGATCTTTCGGTTAACGCGTTAAGTCTTTTAAATCTGAAGGAAGGTAACACAGATAACAATTTATATATTTAAAAAAAAGCTATAAAAAAATCTGCGTGATTTACATGCAAGATGTGGTTTGAACTACTAAAATCGGCACGACAGAATCACAATAAAGACTTTTGTATCGTTTTTTCTAGATATGGGAATTTGGTCTATAACATACCTGGAATGGTGTTTATTGCGAGTTAGAATGCTAGGTTTGGAATTATAACTGTAAGTATATCAACCTGAAGAATCAGCCACCTGTATAGTGCAATACAATTGCATTTCTTTAAATTGACTTTGCTTCAAAAAATCACATGAATAGAACCTTAATAATCTCTTAGTTATGCTGACAATGACGCAATTGGGGGCTATGCTTTGCCTGAACAATGTTATTGCTTTAGTAGTGGGATAAAGTAACAATTAGAAAATGGACTGACCACTTTGGTTTGCAGAACCCGAAATCCCTTCTATATTCCCCATAACTTTTTCCCACAGATGATTTTTGCACTCGCTAGCATATTATCGCACAAGTGTTAGAACCTGTGGTGAGCCTTCCACAGTGTGCGCGCACAAGTGAAGTTATTCAGCGGTCAGGCCTATATTATTGATTATAACTATACTACTGAAGGAGATTATTGATCGTCACACTGTGTAAAATATTTTCTCTGCAGCAGAATAGTTGATATTGGCAGATATTATTTTATACTGTCAGAGTGAGTCTGATAATATTGTATATGGGCAGAGAAAATGTTTTACTGGTAGAATTAGCCTGCGAATATTTTATGTAGGCAGAGAATATTTATTACTGGCAAATAATATTTTATACTAACTTTGGCAGAGAATATTTTTATATTAATCAATTACCCCCGTATATATAAATAGCGAAAAATTCACAGATTGGTGCATATAGTATTTTAAAAGAATTTATGAGTATATCTGAATCTGAATATAATCTACAAGATCAGTGAAGTGTGGGTAATGTTGCAGAAAAGATTAAATAGCTGTTAAGCTTAAATGCATCATAGAGATTTGTTAAAGAGGCTCAAAAGATGTTGTATGATTTTTCGAATACGTATCTGGAGCATCTTAATAAATTCATCAACTTAGGAATTATCTTGGAAAAAAAGTGATGCCTACTTGGCCAAGCTTATGAGAAAAACCTGAGAAAAACATTGTATGAAATTGTGCAAGAAAAAATGAAGTCGCTTATGTTGACTATACCATCTAGTACAGATAGTGAAACGATCGAACACTATAATTATGATGACATTGAAACATCAAGCGAATATTGTAGTAGTAGTGAAGATCACAAAGAATAAATCAATTATATATATATATATATATATATATATATATATATATATATATATATATATATATATATATATATATATATAAACATTATTGGCACTCAAACGTATGCAAAACAATGAGTTTGTTTTGTAGTTATAAAGAATATATGGAAATGATAGAAGACCCTAGGAATGGTTGCATTTCTGTGAAGAGTTGTTTCGATGTAAAGAGACAGAAACCATACAGTCAATGTACGGGGATGGCACAATAATGGTAGGGATTTTCAAGTATACAAACAAGCACCAAATCACGTTTGAAATTCTTGGATGTGAGCGCATAATAGATGGTGAGTTTCGAGTTGGTGTGATGCATCATTACAAAGGTAAATGTTCAGTGATTTCACCAAATACCCGGATAAAGAAAATTGTATTTGAACATGAAGAGAGATTTGATACCAAACTTCGGAGGCTGCCACGTAGTAAGATATCTTGCTTGCGAGACACTAAATTACTTTGTAACATTACCCTTTATGAACCAGCATTATTTTCAGTTAACAAATGAGAGATTATCAACTATAATCCAAGAAAACATAATGTGGTAGAACATCAGTCCAGGTTAACAACATACATTGAGAGGATCGATAAATAATATTTACTTATCAAAGAATATAATCCTAATATATAAAAAGTTCAATGGCTTTTGGTCGAAATAAATGCAAAGGTGTATGCCTTGGATAACGTGAACTCTGCGGCAGAATATGTCATTATGAATATTTTAAATCCCATTTTCTCGCGTTGCTTGCTGGCCCGGTTGCTCGACCATGCCGAAGATGCGGCATTGGTGTAAAGTCTAGTAACCAGCTTTGCCGACCATCCGGATCTGTTCGCAAGTGTTACTGTGCGCGCCGGCGAAGATCTGCCTGCACGACAAATATAGGACCTATTGCTGTAATAATACTCGACGTTAACACGCCCGACAACGTTGATGAAAACGAAATCGAAGTAAATGAAATAATAGCCAGGATTGAAGCAATAACATATTCCAAACCCGGTAAAGTAATAATGCTTAAAACATTTATTGACTGAATTTACAATTAGACAATGATTTTCCCTTATATAATAATATGCAGACTGTGATTCAACTAAAACAACTCGCGCGAGAGCGTGGAATACGAATACCAACTCTTATTCGGAAAACTGGCATACATGAGTTATTAGGACCCGTCACTGAACCACAACTAGTTGTACAACAATCACAGCTAGTTGTGCAACAACCAGCTACCCCGGCAACAGCAACAGTACGACAACTGCGACAATTTGCGTGCGAGCGTAGCATACAAATACCAAGAGGCGAAAGAAAAGCTAACACACTTGTGTTATTAGGCATTATAGTCGAACCGCGTCAGACCGTGAGGTAGCTTCGTGAAACTGCGGCACGATTCAATATTAGAATTTCACCATGTGCGCGGCGAGCCGAAATTGTAAATATAGTCCAAGATGAACAAAACCGTCGATGCATTGCAGCCATTATCGCCGCTGAGGCAGTCGGGTATGTTCAACAACAAAAGGTTCCAGAATTCAAATTACACAACAGTGTTGGTGATCTTCACGATTAGCGCGAAATTATTCCAAGCACATACAGGCCAAGCAGAGAGATTGTAAAATGTTTATCAAATATGCGTCCGTCGATATTATTAACATGCAGCACTGGGGTGCGACAGCGCTGTCGTTTGGATTAAGGTTTACATTGTTCTCAATGTGGAATTTATCAAGCCTGGTCATTTAACCAAAGGTGAATTTATACCACCTATAATATTTCCAACATGGCTTTGGAGTAATATCCTTGTAATCTTGAACCACAAAGACACTGAGATCATCAAAGATGTAAGGTTATTCAAGGATCCTCGAGAAGTTTGAAAAATTCTCCAGATAAGGTTCAGGATGGATGATTTCTAGATGTTTACAAGTTGAGCCTCATTTTGTCCCATACGTGCCCATTCGCAGATCGAGTTACATACCAACGCAGAGTGGATTCCAGTAATCAATGTGAAAAAGGATGACAATCGATGTTTTGAATTGGCAATATTATCCGCGTTACATCCTGTAAACGATCATGTAGATCAGCCGCGAAAATACCAGCAACACCTAGGTGAACTCAAGTTTGGTAATATTGAATTCCCCGTACATATTACTGACATTAGTAAGCTTGAACGACTCAACCCTGACATTGCCGTTAATGTATTTGTTTGGGATAAAGGCCCGAAACCACTTCGAGTATCCCCATATGCACGCGAGCGGACTTTAATTAGATTGTTATTATTAAGAAACACAGATGGTTCAGAGGTGAAAGATCATTATGTATGGAGAAAAATATTTTCAAAAATTAGTATACCGACACAACAAGCATAAAGGAAAAAAGTTTCCATGTGATCGCTGCATGCATGTGTTTAGCACACAACAGCTCTGCTCGCGGACCATGAGTTTTACTGTGGTGGAATAAGCGAAAAGCCGCAGCGTACAATTAAGCCAGAACCCGGCAGGAACATTTTGAAATTCACCGCGGTGCGACGAAAGATGAAAGTTAACTACCAAGAATCCCCCACAGTCCAATCAAACACAGTCCATGTTACTGAACAAATCCCATGCGGGTTTTGCTACACTGTTGTATAGTGGCCAGAACGCGATTGAGATGTTTATTAATTTGCTTGAGGATACCGCGAAACGGATTAGGGGGCAGTTTTTTTTGCCTGCAGACATGATTATGACCTGCGATGACACGAGTGAGTTTTCCACTGTCAATCATTGCTGGATCTGCGATTGTCTTTTTGAGATTGAAAGTTCCAAAGTTCGCGATCACTGTTATATCACTGGTGTGTGCCGAGGAGCCGCACACAGCTCATGTAATTTACAGCTGCGAATTTGCCCAAGAAAAACAAGAATTTCCTGTAATGCTTCATAACCTGCGTGGGTATGTTAGCCATTTAATAATACAGGCAGTAGCCACGGCATCAAAACAGCCAATAAGTGTAATTCCAAACAATATGGAAAAATATATAACATTTCGGCTGGGACAATTACAGTTCATCGACTCGATGCAGTTTCTGCCTTCATCATTGGGCAAACTAGCAAATAACCTTGTAGCGAATGGTAATGATCGTTTTAAAACTACTCGTCAATACGGAGATGGTTTTAATGAAGCATTAAATTATGAGGGCAGTTACCCGAATGGACCAGACCAAAACGAAAAGCCATTTGCCTTTCTGCTTCGTAAAGGAGTATATCCATATAAGTATATGGATTCTTTTGAAAAATTTAATGAAAATAAGTTGCCACCATCGAAGTATTTTTATACAACACCGAAGCGTCACCGGGAATGGTCTGGGATGCTTTACTGTTAATGACAAAAGAAGAATTGGAACTGCCCACCAATATTGACATGCATCCGTTTATTGTTTATTGAGCGTGCACTTCGGGGTAGAATTTCTATGGCAAGCCATCGATACGCTCGCGCTAACAACCCAAACGTGGACGGATGCGACAAAACCAAACCAAACAGTTACATCATGTATCTTTATGAATGGGCGATGATGCAGCCCTGCCTGCTGGCGGGTTTGCATGGATTGATCCCACGCACATAAAAGTGGAAAACACGTACACGAGTATAAAAAAACAGCGACCATGGTTACTTCTTTGAAGTTGACTTGGAGTATCCAGATGAGCTTCACCGCAATCATAATGATTATCCCCTTGCACCAGACGCTTTAGTGGTGCCACGCGGGTGGTTGTACCCGTATCAGTGTGCAATCGTGGATGAATCCAAATGTAAGTTCGCTGAATGCACCAAGCTTGTTCCAAATCTTATAACTAAAAATAACTATGTAGTCTTCTTAAGAAACCGGCAGTTGTATATGCGATTAGGAATGCGCGTAAGTAAAATTCATCGGGTGCTTGGATTTCGCCAGCAATGATTTTTAGAAAGATTTCTTTAAACTTATGAACAATTCCGTGTTCGGCAAGACTTTAGAAAATGTACAAAAACGAATCCGGGTTGATCTTGTCCGTGTTAGTGAGCTCGATAAACTCAACCGATTAATTGCGGACCTGGCATTTCAGTCACGCACAACTCTTTGACGGCGGACTCGTAGTTGTTCACAGTAAAAAACCAAGCTGAAGTTGACAAAGCCAGTCTATGCTGGCGCGACCGTGCTAAACTTCTCGAAACTGCGTATGTATGAATTCTATTATGACAAGCTAATGTCGTTTTAGAACGATCAAGTGAAGATGCTTTACACCGATACAGACTCGCTTTTGTTGCACCGATAACGTATACGATGATATTTTGTCGCCACAATTGCATATTTAATTTGACAACAGCGATTACCCCAAGGGTCACCCGCTACAAAGCAACATAAACATGGCGTTGTTTGGCAGAGCACTTTATTCCATCGATGGAAAGGAAATCGAAGCATGGTGAGCAATGTTGGCACTGCTACGACGATTATCAGAATCGCCATATACAGTGATGATTACGCGAGATTCGCTGGCCCGTCTATGATGTTTCACAAGGACGCAATAGAACATGCTGATCATATAGAGTATTTTCGGCATCAACTTACACAGACTGCTTTCGTGGACCCACAACCTGCTAATATGCCTGACAGACCTGGTGTTGGCGGCGCCTCTATGCAAAGTAAAACATGACTTACAATCTTGGATTCGCAGCGCGTCGATGACAACTTCTTGAACCCTTATTGAGGTTTTCTTGCGCAATTCCTCTCAGTCATATATTAGGGTTTAGCAGAGATTATTTCAAGGCTATTTTCTCGGAGCCAAACACAATGATGCAATTTGGCGTCCTGATGGTGTCGCTGATGGTAAAGTTATATTGTTAAAATTAACATTGTGGATACCTGTGATAATTCCTTCAATGGCTGCAGAAACACGTTTGTTATCGTTTATGAATTCTGGAGGCACATCATCGCTGTCATTTCACACGCTCACCGCCGATTCGATATAAGGCAGTGTTCAGCAGTTTTCATGGAAAATAACTGCCCAACAAGGTATCAGCGCACCAAGACATGTGTTTTTGGCATTTCAAACTATGGTGCGTATAAATGGTGTGCAACTCCATAATAAAATGGTATTTGACAATTTAGGAGTGTGTGCAGTTTCTCTGCGATTAAACGGTCATCAGGAATCCACCGAATACATTATTCTTGACTTCGGCAACAATTATGTTGCACGTGCACAACACAAGCTGTTATCGTGTATGGACAGGGCTCTAAACGTTGACACAGGCCTGCAGATTTCCCCAAGAGACTTCACTGGGTTGTGCCCGATTTATAACTTTAATCTCGAGCATCTGAACATGGTCAAGCAAGCTGTGGTTGACATGTATTTTCATGCAAGTGTTACTAATCCGCCTGTTGCCCGCGATCCACCCAATTATAAATTTATTGCCGTGATTATTTCTGATAAGCTGCTATTGTTGGAGGGAGTGGGTGGTCGAATGAGGATTATTGACGCAACAGTGGAAAACTAATAAAGATTTTCTAAACTAGTAATTGAAACTGTTATATTTATTAATAATAATGTTCTACCACGAAGTTAAGGTTGGCCTTAGCCAAAAGCAGCTAGCAAAAATAAAGAGCGCAATACGAAACGATTGCGGGTTCACATTGAGGCTTTGTCCAACAAAGTTAACTGGAAGTGCCCCCGTGTGTTGACCGAAACACAGCTTAATCAGCTTAATGCAGCCAAACGAAAAAACACCTCGGTGACATTAACGTTATCGAAGTCAGAGATGATACAACTGCAAAAGACTGGTGGAATATTTATTTCATCGCGGCTATTCCAGCGTTGTTAGCAGCTGCGGCTCTCGCGGTTACAAAAGCGGCTGCGTTAGGGATCGTCAGAACTGCATCCGGAATGACGCTGAAAATGCTGTTTGTGGAAAAATCTTTAATTTTTCTCGAGGACGAATAAAAAATGGAAAAGGCATTCGATTACCCGACAACTCGCAGAATACCCTCAGACAGAGGTCTTCGACTACTCGGTACGACTCGCAGAAGGCCTCGCCGCTAACGAATCCTGATTTACCCACAATGGTAAAATCAGTCAAACTTTTCCGATGTGTCTTTATGAGGGATCAACTCGGAACCGCAGGCTCTCAGGGGATGATCCCACAGACAAGAGAAACTGGCATCATTATCCTGGATCCATCAATAGGACCTGGAACTCATTGGGTTGCATACGTGGTAACGGCTCGCCATCTTTTGTATTTTGATTCGCACGGGCGTGCACCACCATTTAAAGTTGTTGATTATTTAACCCGAGGTGGACACAGTCGTCTAACACTGTTTTATTCAACGCTGCCGTTACAAACTCGGTTGGAAGCGCCAATATGAGGTCACCTTGTTGTGAAAGCGTTGCGTGCACTCGCGTGAAGTGCGACACAATACTAACTGATTTTACATTAAAGTGTGCTTAATGTCTATTAATATTTATGGACGCTACTCAACCAGACGCGGCGCTGATGTGGATCTAAGCAGGTGTGCCACCAAAGCTGATTTGACTGCGTTTACCAGCCGGGTTGTTCCTGACGTTGACCCGGGTGAGCTTGTGATTTTCCAAGATCAAATTCGAAAACTTAAAACGTCTAACGTGGACATTCAAGATATTGTTGTGTAAGGCTGCGAGGCACTGTCGCGAAAAACATTGCCGCGATCACTGAAAACGGGGGAATCAGAGACTCTGGCGTGTCGGTTGCGTCTATCAAAGATTTATGTTGATCATTCTGCTGCTACAACATAACAATACGTGGATGAACAGATTATAAATGTGCCACCACGTGTAGTAGCTTCATTTATAACATACAAAGAACTGTTTACCAGCGAAGGCGAGACAAAAACTAAATGGTCGACTTGTTTTTACTGACGTGGTTGACTCTGATAAACCCAAACCTCACAGCATAACAGCGCGTAAGTCCGGATCGTATTTATTTATTATATCCGGTTATCATAGTGTGTGGATTCAATTAACATTATTGAAAAATAACCAGCCTGGTGAGCAAGTAATAATACGTAACGACCCGACACCGGTCTTTCAAATTGTTTCATATATACGACAGCAATATCGTTGGTAGATGAAATTCAGTTTGAAGCATTTCACATCTTTCCACTCGGGTACTTAACAATCTTTGGTGTTTCTGTTTAAGATTTATCATTACATATAAGTAATGGATTATGATCGCGATGAGGCTGTGGAAATTACTAAAGAGGTGGTAAATGAGCAGACATCAGATGCTAACATTGATAGCTTATTGTGCCGCTTGTTGACGAATATCTGCAACAGAGTGATATTAACCAACCCTTGTATGCACTTAAATAAAATCTTGATATGAGTCCAATAGAAATCGACCATTGGGACCACCCTGGTGTAAACATACCACATCGATGCGAGCATGGTATGATGGCATTATAATTACACCGTTAAAGATATCAATTGCTGCCTGCACCACCAGGTATCATGAAAACATCCAGGGATTGTTTCTAGAACGATGAAGTAATATTCACTGCTGAATCCCTGACCCCGATTACATTTCCTATTGATTATGTTAAACCGACATTAACTCAACCGAGAAGAGAAAGATCTTGACTGCTATTTAACAAGGACGCACTTGTCCGTGTAACAGTTCTTGGGCAAAGATGAGTACAATCGTGTCAGGCACCATTCAATGGCGTAATCAGTATGAATCTAAATGAACAGGGTGCAAAGCCCCATTATGCACAATTGCCAGAGATTTAAATATTCCACAGGAAGATATTTTCTATAATTGTATGGCAGTTGTACCAGTAAAAAAGTGTAATTGGTTAGAAGTGCGTGTGCGTGTTGCACCTGGACGTGGTGGGTCTGCCTGCCGAGCAATTGTACTACGCAATCACATTATTAATAGAAGAATTATAATGGACCCTCAATGTTACTGACGTGAACAAATAATTTAAGCGGAACAACAGCTGCGAAATTAAATCATCAAAAGAACCGCGTTGTTCATAAAATACAAGCGTATATGTAACGTTGTAGATGCTATTTGTAGAATCGCCGCGGCAACCACTGTTCGTCTGGGTGTTGCTGGAATTGCAACTACGGCGACTATCATAGGTACACCAATCGGATTTGTGTTTGGAGCCATATCAATAGTAACCTGTGTCTCTGGTGGTGCTGGTAAACTAATTTCGATACATTTACATCAACGAGTACGTATCTATTCGGAAATTCTTGCAGCAGCACAAATAGTCTCAATACAATTAGTAAACTACACTCGGTTGCTATCGAAGATAAAATCATTACCACGGCTTAGTTCGAGACTGTGTTGGCGGAAATGGAAAACTTCTGACATCGCCGCGTACAGATACGGAACCGAGGTGACCAAAAAACAGGTAGCGAATTTACAGGCATTGGTAAGTAACTCTCGATACACATCCCAGTGAACACTAAGCTAGCCTGGAAATTTTGCTGCTGAAAATTACTGTATCGGCCTTGATATTTAAAACCCTATTAATACTAAATCCACCTATCAGCCGATGCCAGTAACTTCACTTGTGCGCGCACACTGTGGAATGCTCACCACAGGTTCTCACACTTGTGCGATATTGCTCTAGCATGTGTAAAAAATCATCAGTGGGAATAATTTATGGGGAATATAGAAGGAGTTCCGAGTTTTGCAAACCAAAGTGGTCAGCCAGGTCTAAAAGTCCCATTGTCCCACTACTGATTTGCACTGATGCATGGTAGGGAGAACAGCAAACTGCCAGATCACTCCATCTCATTTGAAAATTTTGTGTAAAAAAATAAATAAATTATAAAAAAAACTATTAATAACTATGTGGGAAATAAAGTTCATATTTGTCCGTTTTAGGTTGATGTCAGCTTTTGTACATATGATCAGCCTATCAATATTCAAGAACCGGTAGCTCATATATTAATTACTAAGAGCAACATCATTAATTTGGCATGCAATGTAAATGCTTTATTTTATGGTAGCGCCAGAAAAATGTGGACCGAAACTCTCTCAAAATGTTGCAATACTTTGCATGTATTCTTTAATGTGTAGCATCTTGTGATTACATTTATGGAACGTCCGCCAGTAGTTTGAAAGAATCTGCATAATCAAAAAGTCGTTTTCCTTTGGTGAGAGCACTGAGATAAAACTAAATGAAAGCACAACTATTTGGCAGTTTTCTTTTTTGCTGAAAAATATTGTTTGATTAGTTGTAATTACAGCAGATTATACATCTGAAAGATTATCAGTTTATAAAACAATAAAACCCAAGCAATTAAGACTGATAGAGAAAATAACAAGTATTTTTTGACAAGGTATTTATATCAAACGATGAAGAGGACTATTGCTACATTTTGGTCTTTATTTAAGCGTAGACTTGTCGCAGATAATAGGTTTACAGCTGACGTCATCAGTAAATTAAGCAAGCAGGTTTTCAATAGTTCTAACAACAATAGAGACAATTCGGTTTGCCAAAATATCAAATGAAAATTTATTGAAATGTATAATTGTCCACTCGGTACCTTAGAAAGTATGATTTGCCTTTATAGATTTCAAAAGTATTTAGAATCCATATTTATCTAAGTTTGATGGATACAATTGCGAACTAAGGGTAAATGGCGCCGGGGCGACGATGATGGCCCAAAGGGCCAGAATACGAGGCTCGAATTTTTATCAGCCGATTTCGCGCCCCAAGTCCCCTGGTTCCCGGGGCAACAGCCCCGTCCGTCCCCCTCCCCCTACCCCCCCCCCCCCCGTTAGTACGCTACTTGATTGATATCTAATAATTTGATGAAATCAAGGACGCGAATTGTTGATAAATGGATGTTATTCACCTTCATAAATATGACACTGCCTATTCTTTCGCGTTTTTGTAGGGCTGCCTCAAACAACCCCGAGATAAAGAGGATCTTTAGGTAAAAAGTCTCTAAATTTAACGCTACAGCCTAGAAACACAGAAACCGAAGATCTTCGGGAAAGGCTTGTTTGTTAACCGTAAAGCTTTGTTAGTGGTTGGAGTTACTTCCCGTATTGCTTTGTTAGTGGTAAGAGCTACTCCACGTAATGCTTTGTTAGTGGCAGGAGTTACTCCCCGTACTGCTTGTTTAGTGGTAGGAGTTACTCACCAATGGCTAGCATACTAGGATTAAATTTGTGAACATCTGCTGTGAAAGATTAAAATTAAGATCGCTATTATATAAAATAAAGATATTGTGAAAAAAAGAAAAACAACAAAAATGCCAGTTTAGGAGATAGTCAAGTACATCAAACACGCAAACGTACCTACCTGTTTTCTTCTTGGGATATTCCAAAGCTTTGCTGGTACCTTATCGCTTGTAAAATCTTTATCTGAATTCCCTGTGATGAAGATATCAAACCTAGTATGAACAATAGCTTTACCCGCCCTAAAATGCATGTGCAAAATATATTCTAAAACACGATTTTAGTTTTATTTGCACATGTTATTACAATAGAGTGCAAGTCCAACCATCTTTCCTTAAAATATAATGACGAGAAACATTTAATTCAGCGACGTGTTTAGTCTCGTTCAGCCGGACTCTCCTCTGTCTCCGAGGGATCTATGCCAGGCGAGACTCTGGAAATGATCAACACAAGCGATTGTAATATTAAAAGTGAAGCTCACCAAGTCTAGTAAAGCGGCTTATTGTTTGACACGCAAGTTTAGCGTCTGAACAAAAAAAAAAAAAAAAAAAATTGGATCAATTAACTGTTCATGGTTAGGTTTTCCCTTATGCGCAAACTTCTTGTAAATCATTTGACTGTGGCACCCAGTAACTTGGTATACAAACGGCACTCATAGACAGCTTATTCGTCAATACATTCTACTCAGTGCAACATATATACTTAACATGTTTACATTGAAAGCAATACACAAATAGGGTACATGGACTTAAATATATATATAGTGCATTTTTCATACAGACATGAAGAAAGAAAGATAAACAAAAAGAGATAAGCCAAAGAGAGATAATTAAAATCAATGTCGTTCCATTAAGGAAAGAGTAACAGCAGAGGCGTTGCACTTGTAAATTCCACAACAACATTAGCTTCCCACCGTATCTGTACATGCTTCTTAGTTGGACAAGAGCTTTTGTAAACCTATGATTATTTCATTTAAATTCGAACAAGGGCAATGGGGATTTCAGTAAAGGTTTCCATATTAAGATTTTCCTTCCTCGAGAAAATAAATATAGTCAAATCTTACTTGCATTTGGGTTGAATTAATGCAGGAAATATATATAATTAAATAAATGAAAGTAATATGAAGGAACCACGTATTAATGTTGAAATTAAAAGCTGCAACGTTTACCAAAATTTCGAAACGTGTACACGGTTTACAACAAACTTAACGATGCCGTTTAATGGAAACATTTAGAAACTTAGTCTTTCCCCTTATCTACCCGTTAGACTTACCGAACAACTGACAGTTATTACAATGTGCATGTCGTACCTCGCTCAAGTTGCGACTGTTTCATTTGCTGTGCGTCTTTTACTTCATATTATGACAGGATCTAGTTTTTATGACGTTTTTGTTGAATATGTCTGGAAATTTCAGGAAAAACATCTCTGTGGATCTTCGTGATATTTTTCCTACTGCTATGTATATGTACCGGACGTACTGCCTGGACACGCGAATGGAAAACTAAGCAGCACTTTACAAACTTGAAACGGTGTTTCTTTAAAATGAAATTATAGTAGTCAAAGGTTCTGTTAACAAACATGTTGTTCAAAGGTAAATAATGGATTTCAAGAAAATGTTGCCAGCATTATCAGTAAATGAACCTGATGTGTAATGTTGTGTAATGTGTACTATAACCAATTCTAGTCAGCTTGCATGATCTAGTGATGCCACATTTGATGTAAAAAATTATGCATATTTTAAGAAAATAATTGAGAGAAAAATCCTAATAAACAGTCCTTTTAAGCAGAAATGCTGAAATGTATAATTTAATTGGAACGGGTAGTTCCTGCATCACTGACAGCCACATGCCTGTTCGTTTACATGTTTACAGATTTTGAAGACGTTTACAGGTAGTAAACTAAACTGAGCCATTTACAAGTGTAAGTATTGCAGCCTTAGTAGAAATGTATGTGATTGGAAAGTACCACATACATACATACATTATCTGCTTGAGATTATTTATATGTTTTCACAATGTATTATTTTTGAAATTTTAATGTATCAATTATTACATGATGAAACTATAAAATGGTATTAACAATATCCATTCCGAGCAGATGATTATGATTTTTATTTCACACCTTGACACAGAATTTCACATATTGACATAGAATAACATATACACATTTTTTTTTCTCTCTCTCTTTCTCACACACACACACACACACACACACACACACACACACACACACACACACACAAATCTACTTGCCAGAAGACGCAATGACAACGGCACTCTGTCCAAAGATGGTCAAAGAGAGATAATTCAAAATAGTGTCGCTCCTTGAAGGAGAAAGAACAGAGTTGTACCCCATATATAGCTTCAACAGCAACTCTAGCTTCTAACCGTCTATGGAGCTATTCGTTAGTGTGACAATATATTATTACGAAGCATATTTAACCATTAAACACAAAACGAACGCGCGTAGGGGGCAAATGCAGTAAAATTGTTTCCACGTCAGGTATCCTGCCTGAAAATAAATGAAACTCACAATTTACTAAAAGTAATAGTCGTAAATTAATATCATGCAACGAAATACATTCAAATTGTATGAAAGGAAAACGGCAAGCTTATTTTTTTAAATGAAATGTTACATACATACATATAGTATTTCTCTGATTCTTTATATCCTTTCCGCATACAGTAATACTTTTAAAATGTTACAATTCCAATTATCAATATTCTCGCAAAAAAAAACCCCAAAACAACAAATTAGCAAGAATTGTACATGCTATTATTGGAAGTACGAAAACTATTATTGTTTAATTTTCTTGTTTTTAACATTATTTTCAATTTGTTATTTTATAATACTCGATCTCTCTTCACAGCAAGATCATTCGGATTTAGGAACCCGTCCCTGAAAATAAATTCATCAAAAAGTAAATTAATCATTATTTCCTGAATACATGCAAGTGTCCATATTTATGACTTTAATTTATTTGTCGTTGTTCGTTTTTGTTTGTTTGTTTGCTTTTTGTTTTGTCTTTTAACTGTGCGACAGAGAAAGGAAATATATAAAGCGCAAAAAGCAAAATTAACCAACCGAATGGATGATAGATCCTCATGATTATTGATTCATAGTCAAAACTATAAGAGGATGCACCACCCGATAAAATCTTGGAGTTTTTAAGGGAATCCAGTTTATACAACAAATTTGAATCATGTTTAAAGAATTTTATATGTGTCACCTTTATCTGTTATTTATATACATTTACAGAATTGTAACCTCTCTACGTTTTGTGTTTTATTTTGTACTTAATTTTACATTTGTTCGGAAGGGTTTATCTTCCTAAACTTTTTTGCAGTTTATTTTTACATTTTTCGGACTTAACCTATTTGTTGGCACTACATAGACACTTTTGTGCTGAGGTGCCGTAAAACGCTATTACATACATACATACTCACGTGGTACGTCACATACTGCTGACGATCCCATGTGATCGTGGAGGCGAAAAAGTAATCCGATAAATCATCCCGCCAAATCTGTGTTGATACTGATGGACTATTTGTGGGTTTGATATCACCAATTCATAAAATGGAGGAATCGTTTGCAAACAAATCTGTCCGCAACATATCGGTACAAATTTTAGACACCGGTATTTCTGGCCTCTTGAGCTACCGTCGGTTGAAGGGTCCTTTTGGCAATATTTACAGAATATTTCCGGATCAAATCTTTTGTTTGACGACTTTTAAATCCACGTGGAATAACAGAACCATATGTCCTGTGGCCATATTGAATTTTGTGGCCACATACGACTGTTACCAAATACCGGTAAGTGTCTAAACTGTACGCGGGTGTGTTCCGGAAAGATTAGCATGCAGCAAAATTGCACATTTTAATGAACATGTGACATCAGACCAACAAATCGGCCACAAGTATCAACACAGATTGGGGGGGGGGGGAGTTAATTTATCGGACAAGCCAAAACGCCATTTATCAAAATATTCGCCGATTTGGTGCAATGTATAGACAAATGTAAGTAATTTTAAAATATTCTTGTAATTGTGAAATGTTTGGGGTTTTTTTCTTTTTTTTTTTCTTTTATGGGGTGGGGGTGGGGGAGGGGTGCCTATATACCGTTTCTTCTATTTTTAACAAACTTTTTTGCCCATACATTTTAACACTTACATGGTAGTGAAGTTCAAAGGATGGCAACTAACACAGCTCCTCGAAATAATTTATTTTGTGAATTGAAAGCATGATCATTAGCCAGCGTTCTATGTGGCAAGACCTTTTTAATATACAGGTCTAAAGGCACTGCTACTCCTCATCGTTCCTTCTTTTGTCATTTATTCTCCTCTTCCTTTCGCTACCACTGGTGTTGTTGCTGCCGTTACTGCTCATTTCAAGGTTTCAAGGCTCTGTGTGCTACAACTGTAATAAATGCACGTACCATTATCATCACTGCCACTATAACAGATACAGTACCAAAAAAAACAAAAAAAAAACAAGAACAACTACACCTAAAACTAATATTATTGCTCCTGCCACTACCACCACTACTATTACTGCTGTATGTGCTACAACAACAACAACAACAACAACAACAACAACTACTACGACTACTACTACTATGATGTTTTTGCCGCCACAGAAACAATAACAACAACAACAACAACAGCAGCAACAACAACAACAAATACTACTATTACTTCCGCTGCTACTGCTCCATTCACTATCACAGGGGCCCTGGGTGGACGAGTGGTCCAAGGCACTCGCCTTTACAGATCGCTCACACATCTCACTTCTGTCAACGTTAGTTCGAGTATCGACTCGACCAACGTGGGTACGTGAGAAAGCTCGCCCATAGCTTCCCGTGGGTCGTTGGGTTTTCCCGGGGTTCTCCCTCGTTCTTCCTCCACCAAATATACTGGCCGCCAAGTATAGCATGTCATGTGTTTAAACATGGCGTTATATCCCACAAAACCAAACCAAACCTATCACTATCACGACTACTGTTGCTACGATCACGACGATCATGACATCGTTTTTGTTATAGCTGTTGTTTTTTTTTTGCAATTGTTCTTATTATTATTAGTAGTAGTATACACCTTGATAGCGTATTTAGTATGTGCTCCGTACGTCCATAGGCGTATGTATGCATCAGTTTTGCACTTGATATATAGTATGTACTCTGTACGTCCATACACGTATGTATGCATTAGGTTGTACTTGATATTTAGTATGTACTCTAATCGTCCATAAGCGTATGTGTGCATCAGTTTGTACTTGATATTTAATATGTACTCTGAACGTCTATAAGCGTATGTGTGCATCAGTTTGTACTTGATATTTAGTATGTACTCTGTACGTCCATACACGTATGTGTGCATCAGTTTGTATTTTATATTTAGTATGTACTCTGTACGTCCATAAGCGTATGTGTGCATCAGTTTGTACTTGATATATTTTATGTACTCTGTACGTCCATACGCCTATGTGTGCATCCGTTTGTACTTGATTTTTAGTATGTACTCTAAACGTCTATAAGCGTATGTATGCATCAGTTTGTACTCGAGATTTAGTATGTACTCTGTACGTCCATACGCCTATGTGTGCATCAGTTTGTACTTGATATTTAGTATGTACTCTGTATGTCCATAAGCGTATGTGTGCATCAGTTAGTACTTGATACTTAATATGTACTCTGTACTTCCATATACGTATATGTGCATCAGTTTGTACTTGATATTTAGCAACTCCTACTTTATTGTTCGTGACGGAAACGTCAGACGTAGGGATATAACTTACAGAGGTTGGGCTATTGCATATCAGACTTCCAATGTTGACACTTCCCTGTAAGAGATGGAACAGGAAAGCGGGGCAGGGCCAGAATTTGAGGGTAGTGGGATAGGAAGGGCATGAAGAACTGAGACAAAATGGGATCTGTGCTGCAGAATTGCAGATGTAAGGTCAATAATAATAATAATAATAATAATAATAATAATAATAATAATAATAATAATGATTATCAAGACCACCACATCATCATCATCATTATTATTGTATTTCATGTTAATACTGCTAAATATCTTCAAAAGCACAAAAAACCCAACGAAATAACAATTACTGCTTCCATTATTATTTTTATGACTGTAATCGATACCATTGTTGCTGCTTCTATTACTACCATAACAACCCTACTGTTTATCTACTACTTCTACTACAACTACTATTACTACTATTCTGCTGCTACTACTGCTGTTGCTGCTACTGCAGTATTTAAATCGAAATTATTCCCATATTTCTAAAATGTCTTGATAGTACATAGCGGATATCTACGTCTTTATTTTAGTAGATTTAAGGAAATAGTTCACGAGTGAAGTGGAAACATTGTATTGTCACGAGTGGCGATGACACGAGTGACACTACAAAATGTTTCCACTTCACGAGTGAACTATTTCCTTATATCTACTAAATAAAAACGTATATTTTCTTTTTTATTATATATTTATTAAGGCAAAACCCTTCAATTTGCATGGATTTGTTTCTCCGTTATGTGTCAATGCGATTAACGGCTGCATTACTACATCGATAAAAAGAAGTTCCGAAATTTTACAATTACTTTAGGACACGACTCTTTACAAATTTAAATTGTACATATAATGCTTCAAATTGTGTATTTTGTGAAATTAATGACTGTTTTAATACAAAAATGAAGAGATTTTTTTTTATTTTGGTTAACACATTTCTTGCGCGGATTGATATAGTGAACATTGCTTGGGTGGTGGCACTGTAGAAACATGACAGAAATGTCCAACAGACTTCAGAGTGTAACATCACTAAACAATATATTTTCATGATTGTGAGTTTAGTTGTCAGGATTTTAGTTTATATTTTTTGTTTATTTCTGCATTCAGACGTGAATTGTTGTGTGTTGGCAACCTTGCAGTCTATTTCGGTTACAGACGCTGATCCCAGATTTCAATCCCAGATTTAAATTGTCCCTTAATTTCGGTGTGCAATCGACACTAATCAATGCCTGATTTCTCCATCGTTTCCAGACTTGATTATGATTGTGATGACAGTTAAAATCCTTATTTAAACAATTTTATTACTATATGTAATCAAGAGTTTTTCTTAAAAATGTGTACCGTTTGTCGTTGAGTGTAACAGGTATACGATACTGAATGGGTGTCACAGAATATCAAATAGCAAGAGGTCATGTAAGTTCAGTCACTGACAATTTTGCATGATCCATGTGAAAAACTAAATTTAAAAAAGTTAATACTTTAAGCCTACTTTTTATTGTTTAGGGTTCATTTATAGGCATTCTTGATGATGCCTTGACATTGATTATATAAAAATATATACTAGAGGGTCAACAGTCTTGATACATTTTAAGATCGATTCATCATGATGGGTAGAGAAAGAGGATGGGAGGGAGAGAAAAAGGAAAAGAAGAAGAAAAAATGAAATAGGCCTAAATGTGGAAATACAGGTCTGAATAACATACATACCGGCCTAAATGAAAAAGAAAGTAGTTCCAAAAGTGATATCGCCACTGTGGCGATAAAAGAGATAGCGTCACTGTGACGATATCATTTTTCTCCCACTGATATATTTCAATATCTCATTATGAAATATATAATAAATTAGTTTTCTTTTAAGTTAGAAATGGTTGTAATGTGCTGTGCTAATTATACTGATTCACTTTACTGCTACGACGTACTCTATGACGGAGAACATGTTCTGTGTATTTTGGAATGAAATGTGTGCCGGCTAATCTCTCTATATTCAACATATTTTGAAATAATATCAGGCAAAACATCGATTTTACCACGTATTGTTTGTGTAAATAGCATTTCTTTCCTTTTTGCTGCTCGATTAGTCTGTATTATGGTGATATTGAACATAGAAAATGTTGAATACTCCTATATGGTGATATACGACTCTAAAGCACAGTAAATCTCAACAAGGTAAACATAAATCAATATAAGCTATACTTCTAACTGTTTGTACAGATATAGATGACATGGACTTTTAGCTGAGACCCTGATCTCAATTTACATCTGACCTTTCAAAAATGGGACGCTTCTGCAAAGGTATCCGTGCTGGTATTTTTGTCAGATAACGATGGTAAAAAAGATGCTAACGAGAATGGAACTTCTGCCTGATTAAATATATTGCTCTGTACTGTTACATGATAAGGGGTGGCCATTCATTGGAAGTTCCACATATCTATTTATAGAACAGAATCTAAAAAAAGACGTTATATGCACAAATGCAAGAATCTATTATCTCATTGCCTCCATCAAGGTGGTATCAACATATATCAGTCTGAGTAAAAAATCTGCCTGTTTATCTGTATCTATTTGCAATGTTACATGAAAGAAATGACCACACTCTTGCACTAACTTTATTTCATTCCGCATCTGAATACTTTCATTGCAGGGAATAAAGATACAAAACAACTGAAACTAAATCCAAGTATCGATAGGATAGCCAGGTAGATTCTTACATAAGTAGATAACTCATTGCGCCCCAATCTGTGATGTTAAAATAGCAATGTGCAAGTTTACTTCCCTTGAATAAAATGCTTATTCAGTTTAAGTCATCACTGTTGTTCAGAGGTAGACAACTCAAAACACACCAGAATGGCGTGCCCTTTGAACAGTATGCAATGTTACCTCCCCTGAATTCTATGAGTGTGTGAAATAAGTTTATTCACATGCAAGCAGATAAAGACAAAGAAAATTAAAAATTAGTTTCAAACATGGGCTTGCACAAAACCTTAAACATATGCAAAACCGCTAACAATATCTTACACAAAACCATTACTTTGAAGCCGCCTCCAAGATGCGACATCATGCTCGTTATGTCTCACATTTTTCTCCTAAAAGGGCAAGACAAACGAACAAGCGTATCACCGATGTGTGCACATAATATATGTCTTGTAAAGGTGGTGCTTTGTTACATGATTGAGCCATATGAACGTGGGTCATACTTATCAAAACTAGTCAGTATTATTATGTTAAATGAAGCACCTTAAAAGTGAATTGATCATTCTGCTGACGGTATAGAAGCAATTAAAAAATTATATGTGAATCGAATATAAATGTAAAAAAAGATGAAAACAAATGGATGAAAATAGGATCTGTTGAACAAAAATATTGTTAAATTGTGATTATTTATAAATTATTGATTTTTATTTTTGCACGATATAAATAGCCACAAACTAGTTGTCCCTGTTTCATTTTACATTTGAATCTCACATTTTTTATGTTTTATGCATCATTTAAATAATCACTTACCTCTTCGTCTTACTCAAAACGGTAGCAAGGGGTGCCAGTTTAGAGTAAACTTCTACCTGTTTATCCTTATTGTATTAAAATGTTATATGACATGGATAACCATACGCATGCAGTGTTTTTATTTTTATCTTATCCATATAAGAACTTAGCATATCGTTAGGAGACGTCTAATGCAAGAAATGAGGACGCAAAACAACTGTAACTAAATGGAGGTTATTAATAGGACTTTGTAGCACATTCTTCTAGGAACCACAAACTGGAATGACGTTATAACAGTGTGCAAGTCACTTCCCTTGACTCGTATGCTTATTCACTTGTGGTTGTCACTGTATGGCAAGCCATCTGTGCTATAACATGAAGACGCAGCACAATCTCGAGGTTTGATTACACCAACTTGAGAAAGTCAATGAAAAGATACTTTCAATCATATGATCCCTAAACTCATGTAATTGAGGTCTTCATTACACGCAATCGTGTTAAACGTAAAATCTAAATTCCACTTCACGCCAGCCAACAGGGCGAAACCATGAACACCTGTTGCGTTCTCAAGGTTTGCATCCGCGTATGCGAAGCTTTAGTGCACGATATAAATAGGAAACGTCATTTGAATCACATAATCACGTATTTGAAACAGGAATGCGCGTTCTCGTAGCTCGAATACTCAATCTCGAGACGACATATAGGACTGTTGATTTAATCACATGATGCCTCATTAGATCACATATTCGAGTCTCGAGATCGCGTATTCGAGCTACAGAAACGTGTATCGATTTTCGAATATACGCCATCAGGAGAGAAATCAGGTGATACGAACTGCTTCTCTGAATGGCTTTCTCAAGATCGTGTATTTGAGCCTCGATAATGTACATTCCTGTCGTGTCGAACACGTGATCATGTCATTCAAACGTTATTCAAATTGGCTCTCCAGAGACTGCGTATTTGAACTTCTACAATGTGATTCATGTTTTCTTGAATACGTGATTGAATAGTATCTTCTGACTGGCTGTCTCTAGTTCGCGTAATAGAGCCTCGAGATCTCGAAGTTTTCGACCTTGCGGCCTCAGTGGTTTGTAGAACAGACATGATCAGAACGTTCCAATCTAACAATAGAGACAGATGAGATTAACTGCACATACAAAGTATTAATGGCGGAGGTATAGCGGATAGAGGAAGGTAGAAAAGAGAATGGTACAAAACGGTTAGGTATAACCACTGTTGTTCGCAACAAAACCAATGCCCACCCAAGCAGCAAGTTTGACACCTGGATAGTTAGTTATAGCGGAAGAAAAGTCAAGGCACACTAAAATGTTTAGTCATTTCAACATTATGCAAGTTGTCTCCCTTGAATTATATTATTGTGTGATCTTTAACGAATTAATTTAACTGCAATGAAAATATCTCGTCATATAGCAGTTGTTAGTGTTCTCTGACGTTTGTATCAAAATTTCTTGATCACAATTGCATTTGAAAATATTTATCATTTGTATGTTTCTTCGGTCGTTTTAAAAGATGGGAACTTGTGAAACGTTTTTTGCTGAAATAATTGTGGTAAACCAACCTTATTATTCCAATATTTAGAAAAGTCAATATGGGTCGTAATTAACGGCACAAAATTGTAAAAATCGAAAAATAATTTTTAAAAAAAAATCATTTCCTTCGGTTTATCAAAAAGTTCATACATTCACAAAATGTATATATTGCAAATATTACAGGATCGTATATTTTTCTTAAAAAAAGTCATTTTTACAGTTTTGCCAATCGACAAGATGGTTTCCTCTGCTTTCAAAATAAGAAGTTCAAATGCATCTACTCTAATGTTTGCATTTAGTAACTGTATTTACGTGCAACGTCATAAAATTAAAATACTACTACTACTTCTACTGCTACTGCTACTACTGCTACAACTATTACTATTATTACTACTACTACTACTGTTACTATTAATAATAATGAATAGAAGGAAATAATTCTTACAGATCTCCTATCAGTAATATAACCATAGTAAGCATCATCTGGTAATTATGATGAAACCGATGAGGATGAGAATGAGCATGACGGTAATAATAATAATAATAATAATAAGAAGAAGAACAATAATAATACATTTTTCTGCTAATACTTTTATCATGGACATCATCAATACCTTGCAGATTGCTTGATCACGATAATGATGTTACTAATGCAATGATAATATTACTTTATTATTATTATTATTATTAATAAGACACTATTATTATTATTATTAATAATAATAATTATTATTATTATATTATCATTATCGTTTTAATATTATTATTATCAAAAATAGTAGGTAAAGTTGTCAGAGATAGAGAGAGAGAGAGAGAATCTTGATTAGAATGAAGTATTTTGATAATGTTTATTGCCACACTGATTATTACATTGTCACATTGACTGTATTGTTCTCCTAATAGCAAAATTTAAATCACCAATACTTATTGCGTAATCAATGAAATTACTGCTTATCAGTTTTGTAATATATTCCATGTAGGCCTACACTATGATGAAAAGCGATCTTCGCAATATAAAGCAGAATGTTTTAAAATTGTTTTATTACATGGAATCATTAAGGTAGGACGAAATAATCAATTACTCATTTTAAGAAATTTATTACCAGTTAGTGTCTGTTTTAAATTTTGGTAAACCTAGAAGTACAGGACAACGCAATAATTACAAGAAACCCCTAGTTTAATTCGGAATACTTCTGTAGAATACCGCAATGTTGCTTTTGTTTGTCCTTTTTAATTGCAAAATTTGATATTTGACTTTGATGCAATAAAAGTGTCAATGCGTTGCCTGTACAAAGAGAGGTATGGTAATGTGATTCACAAGATCAGATTTAAGTGCAATCCACACAATTTTCTCCGCCCCTTTCTTTCCGCACGCACCCCTCCTCAACTCAAGAGATCCTTGTTATCGTGTTGCTCTGTTACATGATTGAGAGTAAAATCAAAGTTTAAACAATTTCATATACTATAAATTAACACAATCAAAACTGCACATCTGTTATAGCGCTTGATAACATTCCATGTACTTCTACCTAAATCACCGCAACAGCCAATGTGACTCACATTGTTCTGCCACGCAGTAGGGGATTCTAAATTTGAACCGTCTGCAAACGATTTACCTGTATACAGGGTAGTTTGTCAAATCCATTTGGACATTGTATTCATTTGGCTTAAAGTTGTTAATTTTGTTTCTTTATGCATGATGATTTATTACGGCTCAAATGAATACAACATTTATATATGAATTGTTCGAATACCATTGATTCTTGTATGTACGTATGCATGCATGTATGTATGTATGTATGTATGTACGTATGTATGTATGTATGTAGCTCAAAGCCATAGAAACACAGTAAAAGTTGATGTTCAGAAGATGTATCTATAAAAAGGTGATGCTTTCTTGCATGAAATGGCAGGAGGAATCTATTATAAAATTATTTTAAAAATCATATTGTGAACAATTAAAAGTCGTTCAAATTTAAATACACGGCTCTGGTTTGAAGTATCGCAAGTGGTTACTCTCATTCAAGAATGAAATCAGGTTGATTTAAATTCAACACGTTCACCAGTATGTTGTAATGGATATAGCAAAGCCGGGGAGAAGATGTGTCATTGGATATAAGATCTCCAAATTTAGTTCGTACCCATAGAAACACGACAAAAGTTATTTTTAGACCATATATGTTATAAAAGCGTGATACTTTCTTGCATAAAAGGTCAAGAGGAATAATGATCGGAATTTAGTACATCCGGTAGTAGTTGCGCCTTTATGTATCGCAAATAAGGATTGAAGTATTCAACGTAAGCTGTGCAGAGTAAAATTGAAAATCTAACAGAGTATAGGAATGAATGCAAATGAAACCAAACTTGTCGAGAAAATAGTTTTTAACAGTCACGACACATTTTCATCCGCCATTTGTTTTATTTATTGCTTAAGTCGAATATTGGGCCAGATGAATGGAATATTTATTATCTAAGTTATCTAAGCTGAAAAGAATAACTATCTTGATTGACGAGACGTCTTTACTGAATAATCTAAAGCAATGCCTCTCGTTTTGTTTATGATCAAGTTTGAACTTAAATATGCCTTTGGCTATGCATATTTATGTGTTTTCTGTATGAGATATATCTCAAGAGGATAATCAACATAGAGAGAGAGAGAGAGGTAGCCACAATTGTTGAAGATGCAATGTATGTGGTTACAGTAGTAAAGTATTAATATTCTAGGCGATATATCTTATATATACATGACGATGCCAGGCAATTTAAATGAATTTATTTTTACGTGATATCGATAAGTCAATTCAGATATAACACAATACATACGAAACTGATCAGATTGTCTTTGTTGTTTTTTATGTTATTTAAAGCGCTTCCAATTGATACGGTTGAACGTTTCAGAGATTCACAATTTTAAAAAAAAAACGCATAAAAAACTTTTTAAGCGGAAAGTCGACATTTGTTAAATGTTTGGTGATATATAATCACTATGACGGTTTCTACATGTAGTTGCTTTCTCCAGCGTCGCTTGGTCGCAAAATAAAATAGTTCTACCAGTCATTCCACCATTCACCGATGTCCTCTTTCAATTATTTCTGTAGTCGTTTCATTGTGTTCGGTGTTTGTATTATTTTGTTATCCGTATTTTGAGAAAAGGATTTTTTGGCACACAAAATAATCGTCTATCACCTTTCCCATTATGGAACTATATTGATTGTGCAATCGGAGAAACAGCCGTTTAGTATTTTATCCAAGATAGTTTGCTTGTTTTGAGAATACATTGAATGATAATTCATTTAGGTAGAAATTTTCAATTCCTACAAAGTATAATGAGCTGCTTTTGATTAAAAATATTTCAAATCAATAATAATTATCATTATTTTACTTGTCGATATGTTCCTCTAACAGTATTAATTAGAGAGAGGCAATCACAATAAGTGGAAAATGCTTGAAAGGTCTGTATTGGACGGTTACAATGCAGCCAATATAGTAAAAATAGTATTGTGAATATTTCGAAGTCGTCCAAATTTAAAGACACTGCTCTGTTATGAAATAGCCCAAAGGACTGTTCTTTTGTAATAAACAAACCAGGTTTATTTTGGATGCACATCGTTCACTAGGATGTTGTAGCTTATACCTAGGCCGGTAGAAGAAGTGAAATTGGATTCTAAGATCTCCAAATTTAGCTCTAAGCCATAGAAACACAGTAACAAGTATTTTCAGAAAATGTATGTTATAAAAAACGTGATGCATTCTTGCATTAAAGGTCAAGAGGAATATTGACCGAAAATAAGTACAGCAAGTAGTAGATGCGACTTTATTTATGGTAAATGACCCTAGAGAATAAATTTATATTTAATCTTGGGAGCGGAATCGCTGGGTTTTGCAGATAAAATCTATGTTGACGTAATAATGGTAGTGTGACGAAGTTAGAGAGGTAGAGAGGCTGTGCAAATGTATCCATTAAGATTTAGAGAAACATTGTAACAGAAAGATGATCTGATTTTGTTTACATATTGTCGATGTGATTTAATATAAACGAATGTTGGAAATAATTTCACAAGTCGAGTCCCAGATAAAAACTTGGAAATTAGGCACGATGTTAAAAAAAAGAAATATCTTGGTTGATGAGGTATCCTTATTGTAGAATCTAGAGCAATGCCTTCCTCTTTGTTTATGATTAAGTTTGAGCAGGTATATGTGTTTAACTATACATGTTTGTGTTTTGTGAAATAAATGTCTCAAGACGATAATGAACAAATGGAGAGGTGGCAACATGTGTTAAAGTTGCATTCTATGTCGTTACAGTAGTAAAAATGAAATATTCCAGCCGAAATATATTATCTATACAAGACGATGATAAAGTGAGGCACAATGCCAGTCAATTTTCTGTGCTTTTCTCATGATATCGATGGGTCAATATGAATTGAAATACACTGCGTCTTAAGATGATCAGGTTGTCCTTGCTGTTATGTTATTTAAAGGGCGTCCAATTCATCATGTTAAACACTTTCAAGATTTCACAATTTAAAAAAAAGATGAAATATGTAAATTATAAGCAGGAAGCTTAATTGTTTTGAAAGTACGTTGATGAACGATTTCCTTTGTTAGATTCACGCCGACCATTTCCACGTGTATTTCCTTTCTGAAGCGTCGCTTGATCGCAAGTAAATTAGTTCATCGATGCATACTTAAAATGATTTCTGTAGCAGTTTTTGAGTGTCAAGTGTTTGCATCCTTTGCTATTCCAGTTTTGAGATGAGGATTTTGACATACAAAATAATGATTTATCACCTTTAACAGATATACAGACTGTTATATACCCATCGTCCCATTATCGAACTATATTGATTGTGACATTACATTTTACATAAGAGATTTTACTTGTTTTTAGAGCACATTAAATGCTAATTAATTTGGTGAATATTTTATTTATTTCGTACAAAGTATAATGAGTTGTTTTCTTAATAAAAGTGTTTGGAATCAGTATCATTTTTTACGTGTCGATATCTTCCTGTAGCAGTATGAATTAGAGAAAATAAAAAATATTAGTCGAGAATATTTGAAAAGACACGTGTTTGACCGGATAAATATATGATGTGAATTAAAAATCATATTATGATTACTGGGAGGTTGTCCAAATTTAAATACACGGCTCTTGTGTGACATAACGCAAGTAGTTGCTATTTTGCATGAATTAAATCAGGTTTATTTGGATGCATTCTAGTCTCCAGGATGTTGCATGATTTTACCTAGGCCATGCAGAAGGGGTGTGATTGGATATAACATCTCCAAATTTAGCTCTAACCCATAGAAACAAAGTAACATGGATTTTCAGAACATGTATGTTATAAGAACGTCATGCTTTCTTGCAATAAAGGTCAAGAGGAGTGTCAACCGAAATTGTATACACCAGGTAGTCGGTGCGCCTTTTATATATAGCATATTATGAATTAATTTTTCAACGATAGCCGTGAAGAGAAGAAGACAAGAATGAGTTCGTGCAGAGTATAGGAAAATGCATTCAAAGAATTAAAAATGTATAAATCACTATTATGGGAGTATGCTTACGTATTTTTTATAATTTATTTCATCGAAATATATGTTTCTTAATGGATATGTAGATCAAAATTATTGAGCCGAAGCTCTAGGTTCTGCCTTCAAATTATATGTTACAGTAGTATTAGTAGCAGTAGTAGTAGCAGAAGTAGTAGTATCAGTAGAGAGAGAGAGAGAGAGAGATAGTTAAAAGTTTTAAAGATTCATAACTTAAAAACTCATTGAAAAATAGAAATAATAATAGGAACGACTACATCTTTTAACAGCATTTTGATGAATTATTTTCTTTGAATAATCACTATAATTGTTTCTACTTTTTGTTTCCTCCCGAAACATTGACTGATCGCAACAGAAAAAAAAATACATTAATCGGTCACTCCACACTTCAGCGCTGCTTTCCATCTATGATTTCTGTAGTAGTTTTATAGTCGCACGTTTTTTTTTATATATATATATGTTGTTATCCGAGTTCTGAGATGAGGATTTCTTTCCATAAAAAATAATGCTTGTCAACTCTAATAGATGTGTAGACTGTCATATACCCATTGTCCCCTTATTGAACTATATAGACAATGAAAAAAGAGAAAGAGCTGTTTTTTATTTGCAGAAGATATTTCAGTTATTTTGAGAACAATTTGAATTATGCTTAATATAGTTCATACGTTTTATATTTGCAACAAGGAAAATGAGCTTCTTTATATTTTGAATATTTAGAATCATTATTAATTATAATTATTTACGTATATATATATATATATATATATATATATATATATATATATATATATATATATTGCTCTAGCATTATAATGTGGAGAAATGCAATCAAAATTAGTCAATAATGTTTGAAAAAGCAAGCGTCTGACGGATACAATGTATCAGTTAAATTAAAAGTTATACTGTGAATATTTGGATGTCTTCCAAATTTAAATACACGGATCTGGTGCGAAGTATCTCAAGCGATTGCTTTTTATGCAAGAATGTAATCAGGTTTATTTGCATGTTTCCCATTCACCCGGACGTTTTATGGATATAATAAGGCCAGTGAGTAGATCTGTGATTCGCTATAAGATCTCCAAATTTAGCTCTAAGCCATAGAAACACAGTAAAAGGGATGTCCAGAAGATGTATTTATAGAAAGTTGATGCTTTCTTGCATGAAAGGGCAGGAGGAATGTGTTCCGAAATTAAGTACATAACGTAATAGGTGCGCTTTTATGCATAACATATTAGGATATTTTTTTTCAACGTTAGCCATGAAGAGTAAAATTTATATAGAAGAATGTAATGAAAATGCATTCAAATAAATTCAAATATACCAATTAGTATTAGGCAGTTTTCTTACGCATTGTTTAATATATTGGATCAAAATATGACGATAATCAGCATACGAAGAGATGACAAAAGCGGTGTTTCAGATGAGTTATATATGGTCACAGTAGTAAATTAAGACTATTCTAGATGAGATATCTTATGTATACATGACGTTGATTAACTCAGGCACGTTGCTAAGCAAAATTAATGTTTTGCTACGTGTTATAGATGACTCAGTATGGATTGAAATTCTCTGCATCTTGAGATGTTCAGGTTGCTTTTTGCCGTTATGTTGTTAAATCGGTTTCAGTTAATGCAGTTAAACGTTTGAAAGAGTTACATTTTAAAAAAGAGTAATAAAAGAATATAAATATGAAGCGGAAAGACTAAATTTTTATTTTCAAAGTTTGTTGATGATTGATTGCCTTTGGAGAATGACTATGACCGCTTCTACATTTTGATGCAATGAAAGTTTTACTGCTGGCACCACCGTTCAGCGCTGCTTTGGATGTGTTCCAAATTCAAATCCACGGCACAGGTGCGAAATACCGCAAACGGTTGATTTTTACAAGATTTGAATCAGGTTTATTTACATGCCAGAAACTATTCGTTTGTCAACTTTAATAGATACACAGACAGTACAATACCGATTATGAAATAATATCAAGACCCGTTTAGTATTTTGAAGAATATATTTAAATTGTTTTGAGAACAGTTTGAATTATGATTAATTTTGTTTATACCTTTTTATTTCCTACAGAGTGAAAGGAACTGCGTGTTGATTAGAAATATTTGGAATCGTTAATAATTATGCTTATCTACTTGCAGATATGTTGCTCTGGCAGTATGATATGAAGAAATGCAATTAAAATTAGTCGATAAGGTTTGAACAGGCAAGTGTCTGATGGGTAAAATGTATATATTAAATTAAAACTCATATTTGAATATTTGGAAATCTTCCAAATTTTAAAACACCTATCGGTGTGAAGTATATATTTGTTTATTTTTTCTAAGGGCACTTTTAACACTTTATTGCCAGATCATGCCGAGAAAACGGGAGCTGAGTGCCTTTCTCAAGGACACACCGAGGCAGCCGACCCGAGTTGTCCTGGTTGAGTATCAAACCCACGACCCTTTGATTATAAGTCCAACGCTCAATCAGTTGAGCTAAGGTGACTTTCTCACTCTAGCAGCTGAGCTACCGCGGTGTGAAGTATCGAAGTGGTTGTTTTCTTGCAAGAATTAAATCAGGTTTATTTGTATGGACCTGGTTCACTAGCATGTTGTAGGTTATACCAAGGCCGGGGAGAAGAGATTTAATTCCATATAAGATATTCAAATTTAGCTGTAAAGCCATAGAAACACATTGAAAAGGATGTTTGGAACACACATGTTAGAAACGTGATGCTTTCTTGCATGAAAAGGCAGGAGGCACGTGGTCCGAAATAAAGTACGCCAATGAGTAGGTGCGCCTTTATGTATAGCATATTAGGATTTAATTTTTCAACATTACCTGTTAAGAGTAAAATTTAAATCTGACAGTGTATAGGAATGCATTCAAATGAAACAGGGCAATGCTGTTTTGCTTACGTTTTGTTAAATGTTTTGGATCAAAATATATTTTTCATAGTGCATATGTAAAGTGGAAATCGTTAAACGTGATATGTGTGATAGATTGATTATTCAGTCATTTTGTTTAACGGTCCAATGCAATACCTTTGTATGTATGAATTGAACACATAGAGACAACTCTACATTTTGTTTCTAATTTAAGTGTAGAGGTGTCTATATCTTTAAAAATATATACGTTTTTTCATTAAATGTCCTAAGAAAAAATATTTTCAACCCAATGAATGGAAGCTAAGGGTTTTGCAAATACATTCGTTGCTGTTACAATTGCAATGTTAGTAATGGTAGAGTGATGAACATAGAGAGGTTGAGCGGCCATTGACAATGTGAAGGGTGTGACGGAGAGAGAAAGTGACATCAAGAGAGAAATTCCAGAATTGTAATTTCATTAAATAATTAAAGATGAAAGATTCACAATTAGAAACCAATTCATTAAAAAATATAATAATCAAGCGGAAAGACTACAGTTTTCATACGTTTGTTCATGAAAAGATAAGTAGTATTTTGAGTAAGATATTTTGCTTGTTTTATCAACATGCTGAATTATAATTAATTTGGTTCATATATTTCGACCACAGAGGATAATAGGCTGTCTATATATATAATAGTTGCAATGATTACTAATGATCATTTCTTTACTTGTCGATATCTTCCTCTAGCAGTATGAATCGGAGAAATGAAATTCAAATTAGAAGATATTTTTTGAAAAGGCAAGTGTTTAACGGGAAAAATGTATAAATTATTTTAAAAACCATTTTGTGAATAATTAAAAGTCGTTCAAATTTAAATACACGACTCTGGTTTTTGAAGTATCGCATGTGGTTGCTCTCATTCAAGAATTAAATCAGGTTTATTTGAATGCACCACGTTCACCGGTATGTTGGATTGGATACAGCAAAGCCGGGGAGAAGATGTGTCATTGGATATAAGATCTCCAAATTTAGCTCGTACCCATAGAAACAAGATAATAAGGTAGTTTTGGACCATAAATGTTATAAAAGCGTGATACTTTCTTGCATAAAAGGTCAAGAGGAATAATGATCGGAATTTAGTACATCCGGTAGTAGTTGTGCCTTTATGTATCGCAAATTAGGATTGAAGTATTCAACGTAAGCTGTGCAGAGTAAAATTGAAAATCTAACAGAGTATAGGAATGAATGCAAATGAAACCAAACTTGTCGAGAAAATATTTTTCAACAGTCACGACACATTTTCATCTGCCATTTGTTTTATTTATTGCTAAAGTCTAATATTGAGCCAGATGAATGGAATATTTATTATCTAAGTTATATAAGCTGAAAGAAATAACTATCTTGATTGACGAGACGTCTTTACGGAACAATCTAAAGCAATGCCTCTCGTTTTATTTATGATCAAGTTTGAACTTAAATATTCCTTTGGCTATGCATATTTATGTGTTTTCTGAAATAAATATCTTAAGAGGATAATCAACATAGAGAGTGGTAGCCACAATTGTTGAAGATGAAATGTATGTGGTTACAGTAGTAAAGTATTAATATTCTAGGCGATATATCTTATGTATACATGACGATGCCAGGCAATTCAATGAATTTATTTTTACGTGATATCGATAAGTCAATTCAGATATAACATAATACATACGAAACTGATCAGATTGTCTTTGTTGTTTTTATTTTATTTAAAGCGCTTCCAATTGATTTAGTTGAACGTTTCAAAGATTCACAATTAAAAAACAAAAAACCGCATGAAAAAACAAACAAATTTTTAAGCGTAAAGTCGACATTTGTTAAATGTTTGTTGATGTATAATCACTATGACGGTTTCTACATGTAGTTGCTTTCTCCAGCGTCGCTTGGCCGCAAAATAAAATAGTTCTACCGGTCATTCCACCATTCACCGATGCCCTCTTTCAATTATTTCTGTAGTCGTTTGATTGTTTTCGGTGTTTGCATTATTTCATGATCCGTATTTTGAGAAAAGGAATTTCTCGCACACAAAATAATCGTCTATCACCTTTCCCACTATGGAACTATATTGATTGTGCAATCGTAGAAACAGCCGTTTAGTATTGCATCCAAGATAGTTTGCTTGTTTTGAGAACACATTGAATGATAATTCATTTAGGTAGAAATTTTCAATTCCTGCAAATTGTAATGAGATGCTATTGATTAAAAATATTTCAAATCAATAATAATTATCATTCTTTTACTTGTCGATACCGTCTTCTAGCAGTATGAATAGGAGAGAGGCAATCACAATAAGTGGAAAATGTTTGAAAGGTCTGTATTGGACGGTTACAATGCAGCAAATATAGTAAAAATCATATTGTGAATATTTCGAAGTCGCCCAAATTTAAATACACTGCTCTGCTGTTAAATAGCGCAAAGGGTTGCCAGGTTTATTTGGATGCACATCGTTCACCAGGATGTTGTAGCTTATACCTAGGCCGGTAGAAGAGGTGAAATTGGATGTAAGATCTCCAAATTTAGCTCTAAGCCATAGAAACACAGAAACAAGTATTTTCGGAAAATGTATGTTATAAAAATTTGTGCATTCTTGCATGAAAGGTCAAGAGGAATATTGACCGAGATTAAGTGCACAGGTAGTAGGTGCGACTTTATGTATGGTAAATGTCACTAGAGAATAAATATATATTTAATCTTGGGAGCGGAATCGCTTGGTTCTGCAGATAAAATCTATGTTGAAGTAATAATGGTAGTGTGACGAAGATTGAGAGGTAGAGAGACTGTGCATTAAGATTTAGAGAGACATTGTACCAGGAAGGTGATCTGGTTTTGTTTACATATTGTCGATGTGATTAAATACAAACGAATGTTAGAAAGAATTTCACAAGTCGAGATGCAGATAAAAAAACTTGAAAATTAAGCACGATGTTAAAAGAACGAAATATCTTGGTTGATAAGGTATCTTTAGTGTAGAATCTACATCAATGCCTTTCTCTTTGTTTATGATCACGTTTTGAGCAGGTATATGTGTTTAACCATACATATTTGTGTTTGTGAAATAAATGTCAGTTTTGAGATGAGGATGTTTGGCATACAAAATAATGATTTATCACCTTTAACAGATATACAGACTGTTATATACCCATCGTCCCATTATCGAACTATATTGATTTTGAAAATGGAGAAGGAGTCATTTAGCATTTTACATTAGAAATTTTACTTGTTTTTAGAGCACATTAAATGCTAATTAATTTGGTGAATATTTTATTTATTTCGTAAAACGTATAATGAGCTGTTTTCTTAATAAAAGTGTTTGGAATCAGTAATAATTATCATTTTTTTACGTGTCGATATCTTCCTCTAGCAGTATGAATTATAGAAAATAAAAAATATTAGTCGAAAATATTTGAAAAGACATGTGTTTGACCGGATATATGAAATGAATTAAAAATCATATTATGATTACTGGGAGGTTGTCCAAATTTAAATACACGGCTCTTGTGTGAAATAACACAAGTAGTTGCTCTTTTGCATGAATTAAACCAGGTTTATTTGGATGCATTCTAGTCTCCAGGATGTTGCATGATTTTACCTAGGCCATGCAGAAGAGATGTGATGGATATAACATCTCCAAATTTAGCTCTAACCCATAGAAACAAAGTATAAGAACGTCATGCTTTCTTGCTATAAATATCAAGAGGGGTGTGAAGCGAATTGAATACACAGGGTAGTAGGTGCTCCTTTATGTATAGCATATTAGGAATGAAGTTTTCAACTTTAGCTGTGAAGAGAAGAAGAAAACAAAAATGAAGTCGTGCAGGATATAGAGAAGTGCATTCAAATAATTTAAAACGTACCAGTCACTATTATGAGGGTATGGTTACGAATGTTTTAATTTATTTCCTCAAAATATATATTTGTTAAAGGATATGAAATTACAATTATTGAGCGGAAGCTCTAGGTTCTGCAGACAAATCATATGTTACAGTGGTAGAGAGAGAGATAGAGAGAGAGAGAGTTAAAAGTTGGAAAGATTCATATTTAAAAACTCATTGAAAAATAGAAATAATAATCTGAAATACTACGCCTTTTAATAGTTTTTTGATGAATTATTTTTTTCTAATAATCGCTATAATTGTTTGCACTTTTTTGTTTCCTCTCGAAGCATTGACTGATCGCAACAACAACAATAAAAACAAAACAAAAAAACAAACAACAAACCAAATATAGTTTAACCGGTCAATCCACATTTCAGCGCTGCTTTTCTTGTATGATATCTGTTGTAGTTTTATCGTCGCAGGAGCTTTTTATATTTTGTTATCCGAGTTCTGAGATGAGGATTTCTTTTCATAGAAAATAATGCTTGTCAGCTCTGATATATATATATATATAGACTGTCACATACCCATTGTTCCCTTATGGGACTATATTGACTATGAAAAAGGAGAAAAGGCTGTTTATTATTTGCAGAAGATATTTCAGTTGTTTTGAGAACAATTTGAATTATAATTAATATGGTTCATCCTTTTTATATTTGCAACAAGGAAAACGAGCTGCTTTTTTTAAAGAATATTGCGAATCATTATTAATTATCATTATTTACGTAGATATATCTTGCTGTAGCATTATAATGTGGAGAAATGCATTCAAAATCAGTTCATAATATTTGACAAAGCAAGCGTTTTTGACGGGCAAAGAGTATCAGTTAATTTAACGTTATATTGTGAATATTTGGATGTCTTCCAAATTTAAATACACGGGTCTGGTGCGAAGTATCTCAAGCGATTGCTTTTTTTTGCAAGAATGCAATCAGGTTTCTTTGCATGCTTCCCATTCACCAGGATGTAGTATGGATATACAAAGGCCGGGGAGAAGAGCTCTGATACGCTATAAGATCTCCAAATTTAGCTCTAAGCCATAGAAACACAGTAAAAGTTGATGTTCAGAAGATGTATTTATAAAAAGATGATGCTTTCTTGCATGAAATCAGCATACGAAGAGATGATAAGAGGGGTGTTGCAGATGAATTCTATATGGTCACAGTAGTGAATAAAAAATATTCTAGATGAGATATCCTATGTATACATGACGTTGATTAACTCAGACACGTTGCCAGGCAATTTAAATGTGTTGTTACATCAATATGGATTGAATTTCTATTCATCTTGAGATAATGAGACTTTTTTTTGCTGTTATGTTTATTAAATCTGTTTCAGTTAATGCAGTTAAACGTTTGAAAGAGTCACAATTTTTTATTAAAAAATGTAAATGAAGAATATAAATATCAAGCGAAAAGAATAAATTGTTATTTTTAAAGTTTTCTGATGAATGATTGCCTTTGGAGAATGACTATGACCGCTTCTACGTTTTGTGGCTTCTTCAAGCATCGACTGGTCGCAAAAAATGAAATAGTTTTACTGGTGTCGCCACCGTTCAGCGCTGCTTTCTTTAAATGATTACTGTATTAGGTTAATTGTGTCAGGTCTTTGTATTGTTTGTTATCCGAGTTTTAAGATGATGATTTTTGGCTTAGAAAATAATGGTTTGTCAACTTTAAAAGATATACAGGCTGCAATATACCCATCGTTAAATTATGGTACTAGATTCATTATGAAATAGGAGAAAGAGTCATTTAGTAGTTTGCACAATATATTTTACTTGCTTTGAGAACAATTCGAAATTTATTTAATTTAGTTCATACTTTTTTATTTCCCACAAAGAAAACTGAACTGCTGTCTTATTAACAAAATTGAAATCGTTAATAATTATCATTATATTATGTACCGATATCTTTATTTACCACTGTGATTTGGAAAAATGCATTTACATTTAGTCGGTCATATCTGAAGATGCAAGAGTCTGCAGGGTAAAATGTATAAATTAAATTAAGACTCATATTGTGTATATTTGGATGTGTTGCGCGAAACACCACAAGTGTTGTTGTTTTTTTTTTTATCTTACATAATTTGAATCAGGTTTATTTACATGCCAGAAACTATTTGTTTGTCAACTTTAATAGATACACAGACAGTAATATATCGATTATGAAAAAGGAGCAAGACCCGTTTAGTATTTTGAAGAACATATTTTATTTGTTTTGAGAACAGTTTGAATTATAATTAATTTTGTTTATACCTTTTTATTTCCTACTGAGTGAAAGGAACTGCGTGCTGATTAGAAATATTTGGAATCGTTAATAATTATGCTTATCTACTTGCAGATATGTTGCTCTGGCAGTATGATATGAAGAAATGCAATTAAAATTAGTCGATAAGGTTAGAACAGGCAAGTGTCTGATGGGTAAAATGTGTATATTAAATTAAAACATATATTGAATATTTGGAAATCTTCCAAATTTAAAAACACCTATCGGTGTGAAGTATATATTTGTTTATTTTTTCTAAGGGCACTTTTAACACTTTATTGGCCAGATCATGCCGAGAAAACGGGAGCTGAGTGCCTTTCTCAAGGACACACCGAGGCAGCCGACCCGAGTTGTCCTGGTTGAGTATCAAACCCACGACCCTTTGATTATAAGTCCAACGCTCTATCAGTTGAGCTAAGGCGACTTTCTCACTCTAGCAGCTGAGCTACCGCGGTGTGAAGTATCGGAAGTGGTTGTTTTCTTGCAAGAATCAAATCAGGTTTATTTGTATGGACCTGGTTCACTAGCATGTTGTAGGTTATACCAAGGCCGGGGAGAAGAGATGACGTTCCATATAAGATTTTCAAATTTAGCTGTAAAGCCGCCATAGAAACACATTGAAAAGGATGTTTGGAACACACATGTTAGAAACGTGATGCTTTCTTGCATGAAAAGGCAGGAGGAATGTGGTCCGAAATAAAGTACGCCAATGAGTAGGTGCGCCTTTATGTATAGCATATTAGGATTTCATTTTTCAACATTACCTCTTAAGAATAAAATTTAAATCTGACAGTGTATAGGAATGCATTCAAGTAAAACAGGGCAATGCTGTTTTGCTTACGTTTTGTTTAATGTTTGGATCAAAATATATTTTTCATAGTGCATATGTAAAGTGGAAATCGTTAAACGTGATATGTCTAATAGATTGATTATTCAGTCATTTTGTTTAACGGTCAAATGCAATACCTTTGTATGTATGAATTGAACACATAGAGACAACTCTACATTTTGTTTCTAATTTAAGTGTAGAGGTGTCTATATCTTTAAAAATATATACGTTTTTTCATTAAATGTCCTAAGAAAAAATATTTTCAACCCAATGAATGGAAGCTAAGGGTTTTGCAAATACATTCGTTGCTGTTACAATTGTAATGTTAGTAATGGTAGAGTGATGAACATAGAGAGGTTGAGCGGCCATTGACAATGTGAAGGGTGTGACGGAGAGAGAAAGTGACATCAAGAGAGAAATTCCAGAATTGTAATTTCATTAAATAATTAAAGATGAAAGCTTCACAATTAGAAACCAATTCATTAAAAAATATAATAATCAAGCGGAAAGACTACAGTTTTCATACGTTTGTTCATGAAAAGATAAGTAGTATTTTGAGTAAGATATTTTACTAGTTTTATGAACATGCTGAATTATAATTAATTTGGTTCATATATTTCGACCACAGAGGATAATAGGCTCTCTATATATATAATAGTTGCAATGATTACTAATGATCATTTCTTTACTTGTCGATATCTTCCTTAGCAGTATGAATCGGAGAAATGAAATTCAAATTAGAAGATATTTTTTGAAAAGGCAAGTGTTTAACGGGAAAAATGTATAAATTATTTTAAAAACGATTTTGTGAATAATTAAAAGTCGTTCAAATTTAAATACACGACTCTGGTTTGAAGTATCGCATGTGGTTGCTCTCATTCAAGAATTAAATCAGGTTTATTTGAATGCACCACGTTCACCAGTAAGTTGTAATGGATATAGCAAAGCCGCGGATTAGATGTGTCATTGGATATAAGATCTCCAAATTTAGCTCGTACCCATAGAAACACGACAAAAGTTATTTTTGGACCATATATGTTATAAAAGCGTGATACTTTCTTGCATAAAAGGTCAAGAGGAATAATGATCGGAATTTAGTACATCCGGTAGTAGTTGCGCCTTTATGTATCGCAAATAAGGATTGAAGTATTCAACGTAAGCTGTGCAGAGTAAAATTGAAAATCTAACAGAGTATAATAATGAATGCAAATGAAACCAAACTTGTCGAGAAAATATTTTTCAACAGTCACGACACATTTTCATCCGCCATTTGTTTTATTTATTGCAAAAGTCTAATATTGAGCCAGATGAATGGAATATTTATTATCTAAGTTATCCAAGCTGAAAGAAATAACTATCTTGATTGACGAGACGTCTTTACTGAAAAATCTGAAGCAATGCCTCTCGTTTTGTTTATGATCAAGTTTGAACTTAAATATTCCTTTGGCTATGCATATTTATGTGTTTTCTGAAATAAATATCTTAAGAGGATAATCAACATAAAGAGCGAGGTAGCCACAATTGTTGAAGATGAAATGTATGTGGTTACAGTAGTAAAGTATTAATATTCTAGGCGATATATCTTATATATACATGACGATGCCAGGCAATTTAAATGAATTTATTTTTACGTGATATCGATAAGTCAATTCAGATATAACATAATACATACGAAACTGATCAGATTGTCTTTGTTGTTTTTTATTTTATTTAAAGTGCTTCCAGTTGATACAGTTGAACGTTTCAAAGATTCACAATTTAAAAACAAAACACCACATAAAAAACAAACAAATTTTTAAGCGGAAAGTCGACATTTATTAAATGTTTGGTGATATATAATCACTATGACGGTTTCTACATGTAGTTGCTTTCTCCAGCGTCGCTTGGTCGCAAAATAAAATAGTTCTACCGGTCATTCCACCATTCACCGATGTCCTCTTTCAATTATTTCTGTAGTCGTTTCATTGTGTTCGGCTTTTGTATTATTTTACTATCCGAATTTTGAGAAAAGGAATTTCTCGCACACAAAATAATCGTCTATCACCTTTCCCACTATGGAACTATATTGATTGTGCAATCGTAGAAACAGCCGTTTAGTATTGCATCCAAGATAGTTTGCTTGTTTTGAGAACACATTGAATGATAATTCATTTAGGTAGAAATTTTCAATTCCTGCAAAGTGTAATGAGCTGCTTTTGATTAAAAATATTTCAAATCAATAATAATTATCATTCTTTTACTTGTCGATACCGTCTTCTAGCAGTATGAATTGGAGAGAGGCAATCACAGTAAGTGGAAAATGTTTGAAAGGTCTGTATTGGACGGTTACAATGCAGCAAATATAGTAAAAATCATATTGTGAATATTTCGAAGTCGTCCAAATTTAAATACACTGCTCTGCTGTTAAATAGCGCAAAGGGTTGCCAGGTTTATTTGGATGCACATCGTTAACCAGGATGTTGTAGCTTATACCTAGGCCGGTAGAAGAGGTGAAATTGGATGTAAGATCTCCAAATTTAGCTCTAAGCCATAGAAACACAGTAATTTATGTTATAAAAATTTGTGCATTCTTGCATGAAAGGTCAAGAGGAATATTGACCGAAATTAAGTACATCAGGTAGTAGATGCGACTTTATGCATGGTAAATGTCCCTAGAGAATAAATATATATTTAATCTTGGGAGCGGAATCGCTGGGTTCTGCAGATAAAATCTATGTTGAAGTAATAATGGTAGTGTGACGAAGATAGAGAGGTAGAGAGGCTGTGCATTAAGATTTAGAGAGACATTGTACCAGGAAGGTTATCTGGTGTTGTTTGTTATGTATTGTCGATGTGATTTAATACAAACGAATGTTGGAAAGAATTTCACAAGTCGAGATCCAGATAAAAAAATCTTGGAAATTAAGCACGATGTTAAAAGAAAGAAATATCTTGGTTGATGAGGTATCTTTAGTGTAGAATCTAAGCAATGCCTTTCTTCTTGTTTGTGATCACGTTTTGAGCAGGTATATGTGTTTAACCATACATATTTGTGTTTTGTGAAATAAATGTCAGTTTTGAGATGAGGATGTTTGGCATACAAAATAATGATTTATCACCTTTAACAGATATACAGACTGTTATATACCCATCATCCCATTATCGAACTATATTGATTTTAAAAATGGAGAAAGATTAATTTAGCATTTTACACAAGAGATTTTACTTGTTTTTAGAACTCATTAAATGCTAATTAATTTGGTGAATATTTTATTTATTTCGTAGAAAGTATAATGAGCTGTTTTCTTAATAAAAGTGTTTGGAATCAGTAATAATTATCATTTTTTACGTGTCGATATCTTCCTCTAGCAGTATGAATTAGAGAAAATAAAAAATATTAGTCGAAAATATTTGAAAAGACATGTGTTTGACCGGGTATATGAAATGAATTAAAAATCATATTATGATTACTTGGAGATTGTCCAAATTTAAATACACGGCTCTTGTGTGAAATAACACAAGTAGTTGCTCTTTTGCATGAATTAAACCAGGTTTATTTGGATGCATTCTAGTCTCCAGTATGTTGAATGATTTTACCTAGGCCATGCAGAAGAGATGTGATTGGATATAACATCTCCAAATTTAGCTCTAACCCATAGAAACAAAGTAACATGGATTTTCAGAACATGTATGTTATAAGAACGTCATGCTTTCTTGCTAAAAAGGTCAAGAGGGATGTGAACCGAAATTGTATACACCGGGTAGTAGGTGCGCCTTTATGTATAGCATGTTAGGAATGAAGTTTTCAACTTTAGCCGTGAAGAGAAGAAGAAAAAAAAATGATGTCGTGCAGGATATAGAGAAGTGCATTCAAATAATTTAAAACGTACCAGTCACTATTATGAGGGTATGGTTACGTGTGTTTTAATTTATTTCATCAAAATATATGTTTCGTAATGGATATGTAAAGTACAATTATTGAGCGGAAGCTCTAGGTTCTACAGACAAATCATATGTTACAGTGGTAGAGAGAGAGAGAGAGAGAGAGAGAGAGAGAGAGAGAGAGAGAGAGTTAAAAGTTTGAGAGATTCATATTTGAAAACTCATTGAAAAATAGAAATAATAATCTGAAATACTACGCCTTTTAATAGTTTTTAATGAATTATTTCTTTTTCTAATAATCGCTATAATTGTTTGTACATTTTTGTTTCCTCTCGAAGCATTGACTGATCCGAACAACAGGAACAAAAATTTAAAAAATAAATAAAAGCAAATAAAAAAACAAAAAACAAAAACAAACAACAAACCAAATATATTTTAACCGGTAAATCCACACTTCAGCACTGCTTTCCTTATATAATATCTGTTGTAGTTTTATCGTCTCAGAAAGCTTTTCATATTTTGTTATCCGGGTTCTGAGATGAGGATTTCTTTCCATAGAAAATAATGCTTGTCAAGTCTAATAGATATATAGACTGTCACATACCCATTGTTCCCTTATGGGAGTATATTGACTATGAAACAGGGGAAAAAGCTGTTTATTATTTGCAGAAGATATTTCAGTTGTTTTGAGAACAATCTGAATTATAATTAATATAGTTCATCCTTCGTTTTATTTGCAACAAGGAAAATGAGCTGCTTTTTTATTTAGAATATTTAGAATCATTAATAATTATCATTATTTACGTAGATATATCTTGCTATAGCATTATAATGTGGAGAAATGCAATCAAAATCAGTTCATAATATTTGACAAAGCAAGCGTTTTTGACGGGTAAAGTGTATCAGTTAATTTAACGTTATATTGTGAATATTTGGATGTCTTCCAAATTTAAATACACGGGTCTGGTGCGAAGTATCTCAAGCGATTGCTTTTTTTGCAAGAATGCAATCAGGTTTCTTTGCATGCTTCCCATTCACCAGGATATAGTATGGATATACAAAGGCCGGGGAGAAGAGCTCTGATACGCTATAAGATCTCCAAATTTAGCTCTAAGCCATAGAAACACAGTAAAAGTTGATGTTCGGAAGATGTATTTATAAAAAGGTGATGCTTTCTTGCATGAAATGACAGGAGGAATGTGCTCCGAAATTAAGTACATAACTTAGTAGGTGCGCTTTTATGCATAACATATTATGATATTTTTTCAACGTTAACCGTGAAGAGTAAAACTGATATTGAAGAATATAATGAAAATGCATTCAAATACCAATCAGTATTATGCGGTTTTCTTACGCATTGTTTAATTTATTTGATCAAATTAAGACGATAATCAGCATACGAAGAGATGATAAGAGGGGTGTTGCAGATGAATTCTATATGGTCACAGTAGTGAATAAAAAATATTCTAGATGAGATATCCTATGTATACATGACGTTGATTAACTCAGACACGTTGCCAGGCAATTTGAATGTGTTGTTACATCAATATGGATTGAACTTCTCTTCATCTTGAGATAATGAGACTTTTTTTTGCTGTTATGTTTTTTAAATCTGTTTCAGTTAATGCAGTTAAACGTTTGAAAGAGTCACAATTTTTTATTAAAAAATATAAATGAAGAATATAAATATCAAGCGGAAAGAATAAATTGTTATTTTTAAAGTTTTCTGATGAATGATTGCCTTTGGAGAATGACTATGACCGCTTCTACGTTTTGTGACTTCTTCAAGCATCAACTGGTTGCAAAAAAAATGAAATAGTTTTACTGGTGACGCCACCGTTCAGCGCTGCTTTCTTTAAATGATTACTGTAGTAGGTTTGTTATCCGATCTTTAAGATGATTCGTTTTAGGCTTAGAAAATAATGGTTTGTCAACTGTAAAAGATATACAGACTGTAATATACCAAACGTCCCATTATGGTACAAAATTCACTATGAAATATGAGAAAGAGCCATTGAGTAATTTCCACAAGATTTTGAGAACAAATCGAATTTTATTTAGGTTAGTTCATATTTCTTTTATTTCCCACAATGGAAAATGAGTTGTTTTTTAATTAAAATATTTTAAGTCATTAATAGTTATCATTGCTTTACCATTATGATTTAGAGAAATGCATCTACATTAAGTCGATAATTTTTGTAAATGCCAGCGTCTGAAATATAAAATGTATCAACAATATTAAAATCATATTGTGTATATTTGGATGTGTTGCAAAATTTAAATGCTTGGCTCTAGAGCTAAATTACGCACGTGGTTGCTTTTATGCAAAAAAATTGATCAGGTTTAATTAGATGCCAGAAAGTATTGGTTTGTCAAGTACCGTTTAGTATTTTAAATAATATATTTTATTTGTGTTGAAAACAGCTTGAATTATAATTAGTTTGGTTCATACCTTTCTATTTCCTACAGTGTAAAATGAACTGCTTGTTTATTAGAAATATTTGGACATCGCTAATAATTTAGCGTTTTTACGTACAGATATCTGCTTTGGCAGTATGAACTGTATAAATACAATTAAAATTAGTTGATAAGGCTTGAACAGGCAAGTGTCTTATGGGTAAAAGAAATGTAGTCCAAAATAAGGTACTGTGAAGAGTAAAATTGCAATCATGCAGTGAGAATGCATTCAAATAAAATAGAATGTACGAATGTGCGTTACGCTGGATTTCTTCCGTAATGTTTAATTTATTTGATGAAGATATAAGTTTGAGGAGAAAATCATAAATATTATGTGCATTGTTAAAAACACAACATATTGTTAAATGAATCATTTGTACTTAACGTTCAAAAGCAATGCATCTAGTTCTTATTTCCAGTTGATTGTGCTTTGATTATATATGTGATATTAACATGCAGTAGATTTCCAGGGAATGTGAATTTGTTCTTACATGATATATCTATGTCAGCGTGGACCAAAATTAATCTCTATGTGTTGAGTTTACTGCCATGGATAGCATCTCATAATTGAATTTAATGAAACGAGCTCCATTAGTTTGAAAGAATCTGCACATGAAGAAATCGATCCCATATAATAGAACACTCATACATTTGAATAGAACCTAGTTTAGCAAATAGTCTTTGCTGAAATATGTGTTCGATTAATTATGAGTTCATCAGAATGTAGATATGAAATATTTTCAAGTCATAAAGTCAGAATAAAAGCATACTAATTGAATGTTTAACAAACATAACACTTATTCTTGTTGAGAAGGCATTTTATATATCGATCAAGATGGATCTTTTAAAAATACGTGTTCTTACATATTAAGCGTGGACGTGTGGCTGAAATTATTTGTACGGGTTACGTCACTCTTGAGTGATCGTTTAGTGAAATTATTCCCTTAGTTGAAACAATTATGTGTTCCTAATTTCATCATAAATCTGCACTCCACAAAAACATATTTTCGAAAGAAAGCAAAACCGAAATTTAAAAAAAATATATATTTCACACAAAAAATGCCTGTTTTGTCAGACCATTGTATATTAATTAGCTTATGCGTCTCAGTATTAATGTAATGTCCTGACTTGATTCAATCAGAGGAATAGCATAGGGTCCAACACATTTTAACAATCAGTTGATAGCTCTTGCAGTCTTCCAAGATTTGAACAAGGTAAGCGAACTTTAAGTTGTACTCCAGAGAAGGTACGGAGCTTTCTGCTAAGGGACGTGCCTTTTTGTTTGTTATTAACAATAAATAAATGCACTAGATATGTCGGAAAATATAACATTTAAATATATGTTCATAAGTTTATATTGATACTGATTTACAAGTTCCATATTCTCTGGAGGAGTGACAATTTGATATGTAAATATATAGACATATATATGTCATACATTATATCTTTGCAATAGGATGCCATTCATACTGACATATAAGATCCTGCCGCTTAGCAAACTTGTTAAGTGAAATTAGAATGCAAATTGTTTGCATTAGCAATCACAGTTTGTTCAGCAATTTTAGCATCTAATATCAAGGGTGATATGCTAGCATTGTTCAAAACCTGATGTAGTTAGATTTATTCAGCAATCGTGATTGCTTTGGCAAGTACTCCAGAAACTCTTCGGTGCGAAAATACGTCGGACTGCATTGTATAGCCAATTGCAAGTGACCACTGACCGAACCTATAGGGTTATCGCTAAGTGATATTTTAATCTTGGAGACTATTACTAATTATATACAAAAGTAGGTCATGCTGAGCTATTTTTCACAGTCGAGTGAGCACAGACATTGTTGTACATTCAGTCATGAAATTTGATTTATGTGTTCACATTTGAAATCACCACAGGCAGAATGTACCTGAAGTTAAAAGTGACATACGTGTACTTTTCGTGATCCATTGAATATTATTATTCTTGGCATGTACATGTAACTCCCGTTCCCTAGACAATGTTGTATGTGTGAGACATAATGTATGCATTCACTTCTAACACTTATCTTATCCCTAGACCACGTTGTATGTATGAAACATAATGTATGCATTCACCTCTAACACTTATCTTATCCCTAGACACTGTCGTATATATGAAACATAATGTGTGTAGTCACCGCTGACACCAATCTTATCCCTAGATATCGTTGTATGTATGAAACATAATGCACGCATTCACATCTAACACTTATCTTAGCACCAAAAGAAAGTAAATGTCTTGCAAATGTGGTTGTGATTAGTTGTTTGGATTATGTACCAAAGAAGCAAACGGGACATAGCATTAAATTACAAATTCATGTTGGTTCATTCTTTGCGCAGACCTTCAAATTTGTATCTAATATAATCTTGAAAGAAAATACAAAATCTTTAATTTGGATTGATTTGATGAATGGGAAACACAGTAACATCTCTGATTAATGAAACCTTTCAAGTACCAAAGCTAGTTTGTTACAGCTCAGTACCAGTCCCCCATATGGCGAAGATCTCATGGAGTCAAGAGAGAGGTATATATGAACTAGAATAAACTTACTGGAGTTTGCTAAATAAAGTGTAGCTAAGTATTTACCGCAACAAACCCAAAATGATAAAGTCGAATGGAGCGGAGTAAACCAAAACCAAGAGAAGTAGCACAGTGACAAAATATAACCAAGTACAATAAGTTAGAAGTTGAATCACTTTGTCAATGCATAGTGCAAAAAAAAAAAGCGTCTATAATATAAAATTTAAAGCACGCCATTCATTGATCCAGGTATCTATATATGTCTTTAACCTTGTATTGGTAAAGTATGTATACATGTCAGCCATGTACTGCCTCTCGATGTAGATTCTATGCACATAGCAGTCCACCAAATATCGCATGGTCCCTAGAGTTATGCAAATGATGTTTTCAGTGAATATTGATATCATACGGGTGACTTTTTTGAGTCGCCAGGGAAATAGATCATACTTCATAAACCACACTGACCTATACTTCATCAATAAAATAAAAAATAAAGGCAACTTTTTAGTGAAAAAAGATGTGAGAGTGCGACGGTATAATTTATTTGGACCCTTAAGCATTGTAGGAAAAATGAGAGGGAGAGGAAGAACTTTGAATTTGAATAGAAGATTTGCACAATAACGTTTTGCAAACCACTTTACGAAATGTATATGCAAGATTCATGAATAAAATTTAAATTTATATTCTCTCAGTACATTAAAATATTGATTCCTACTAATTGTAAGTCTTTAATTCATTTCATTTTAAGCTGAAATCAAGGTTACCTTAAGAGTAGCAGACACCCTCTCCAAACATACAAACAGCAAAATCCAAACAAAACAACAATCCAACAAAACAAAGAAAACAAAACACACACACACACACACACACACACACACACACACACACATCTTGTCACTGCCATAATCGTGGCAACGATCTATTAGAAAGTTACAAAACAGTATATCATAATAAGTAGGGAAAAGTTGATGTATCTTTTGGCGCTGACATAAACAAATATTAAAGCTTCATGTAAACTAGGAAAAGTTGAAAATGTATATTGTTTTCCTAAAGAACATTGTAACAAATCACTTAAGCTGTCATATAGGTAAGCTCAGATAGTTTTTAGGTTGAGTGCAAACTCACCTATACCTTGCTCAACAGACCACTAGAACCTCATTTGTATATCAAAAGGAAACTGATGATATATGGTATTTAACTGGTGTTTCCAATCCGTATTGTATACTACCTATGCCTGGCGTGATCTTTATTTTTGAAACATTAGAAGCTTTTATGGAGACAGAAAGTGTGGGTTAAAAGAATTAAAAAAAATCTCTTTGAAAATAGACATTATTAGATTATTGCAAATCTCACGTATACTTTGATACAATCATATAAAAGAAACAATTTATTCGTCTCTTAAAATGAGTTGCATCAACCATAAATGTTATCGCCTATATGGCTCTTTAACAAAATAATAAATGTACGCATTATAATACTTCTGAATTATCATAAGGATTTTTTATATCAAGATTTATTTTCATCTGCAATACTTTTGTGAAGAAAATAAATAAGCAACAAAATTTTGACCGAATGAATGTCTGAATATCCGAATGCTAGCAATATCCTACTCAGAAAATCAAAATTGTAGTGTTCTGATGTGCTTCACCGATAGAATTTTCTTCTGCTTTATACCGTCATACCATTATGTTCAGTTTGGATTAAAGACAAGAGTGTAAATGCATAAATAATTATCTGAAACAAAAGTATTGAAAAATGAAAATATAGTAAAGTAGAAGGTGTTATTGTCATTGTCATTGTATTAGTTATATCCCATTGCTAATTGCATACTAGATGTTCATGGTCTTTGTACTAGGTGACCTCTCAGTCTAGATATAAGTATATATCTGACTGTCTTCTGTCATTCATCCTTGCTACCAACCTGTAGTTAACCATTTGTCTATTTCATCATACGTTGTTGACGTACAGTGCTACTTTTCATAATGTTTGTCACAATATCATTATTTACCATAACATAATATTAATGAAAACCTACAGTTCGGCAAAGATTTTGAAACAAGACTAGGAGAGATGTCAAAAGTATCTTGCATATTATGCAAGCTAATCTTGAAAATAATAACACAAGAAAAGCACCAGGAGTCAAATAGCTAATCTATTTTAGTAAAATATCCTATATCTATGCTATAATTAATAATAATTAATTAATTTATGCATTGATTGGATACAGATAATATTAGAATTAGAAATTAAATTAATATGTTGATATGGACCTAATATACTTCTGGATTATATACTAGGAAATGTTTTACCAAGGATGAAATAGACACACAATTCACATACAATACATCTCTCTCTTATGTTTTGACGTATCCATTGTTCATTTGCTGCTTCCTAGCAGCAGCTTTATACTGGTATATCCACTGGCTCATAGTGTCACGTGGTAATGTACGCATTTCTGCAAGCAATCCCATGTGATCACTCAGGCAAAACTGTAATTTAGTAAAATGCCGGTTGATTTGAGTGAATGTCCGGAAAAATGTAAGTAATCTTATTTTCTTTTGATGACATGGTATTTACGATGATGAGACCCGTCTATTGATTCTTATGTTTCTACCCTCACAGTTTAAAGTTAAAATTAAGGAGTAGTACGGAGATATTTCCTTTAAATACATCACCTAACAGCCAACGCTCCTCCACCTATTATTATTATTATTATTATTATTATTACAAGAAGAAGAAGAATAAAACGCTTGTAATTTGTGTATTTTCCCTCCATATGGGAGTAATTTTGTGGGATGATCGTGCGTGATATCTAGCAACTCCCAGTTCATCACTAGAGATGGGTCGGTTTTTGGAGTGGTACGTAGATGCAATCATGTCTATTCTCTGTAAAGGGGGGTGGGGGTGGGGTTGGGCAAGAATAGGGGAAGAAAGTATTCAGGGCTCTAAAATACTCCCCGTCTCTTGCAAACTCTGGCAAAATCACTGATCTGCCTCCCTCTGTAACATATATCAGCAGCTGTCAACGTTGATCATTTCACGTAACCGATTTGCCCCTCTATTAGGGGTAATTGTTGATAAAAAATTTAACATTACGAAACTACATTTTCATCATTATACGTACTAGCAAGTGACTTAAATATTACCTGTTACTATTATTATAAGTCAACTGATGCGGTTTTATTAGTTTAAAAGCTTAGTACATTTTAGAAAGACTCTTATTTGATGCATGCATTTGCAATAAGCAATGATATGTTGTTTAAATATAAGTACCAAAGAAGGGTTGCCTTAAAATAGAAACATAAATAAAACAGTTATTCTGATATTGACAATTGATAGTATATCTACTCTGGTGAATGCAACTTGAGGGACACGGACTAAAGCTCTAAGGCAGAAAGAATTGACTTTGAATTATGATTCCGATTGATCCAACTATCAAATTATACCCCGATCATTTTCAACAGTTGAATATCAAATACATAAATGACAAAAATGTTCATTGAAATCTGTAGCAGAAATCTGGGAAAGTTAGTTCCTTATCTTGCCAATTGGAAACATAACTAAACTAATACTTGATTACTAACAGACTGGGGAAAACATTCCTGTAAAACAGGAAGTGAATTTGCAATAATATTCGTGTTAAATTATGTTATGCGATTACACACACACACACACACACATATATATATATATATATATATATATATATATATATATATATATATCAGCGACTTAAGAAATCTTTATATCACGAATATAAAGATTTAATATGCTAAATTCAAACATTTTTTAATTGCCATAATTGCATTAGAGCAGACAAATTCAAAGGGGAATGATGTTATTCGTTGAAAGTCCAGCTGGTATGATGGAAATAACATCTTTGAATTTATTCTAACTGTATTATAAGTGTCTTGCCCATTAATCAAGAATAAGTTCATATATATATATATATATATATATATATATATATATATATATATATATATATCCGTATTTTTCAGATTATAGCTATCAAAAATATTCATTGGAATATTAATTATAACGCTGACTACTGGAGTTTGAACACTTTTTCTCAAGTTTGGTTCATGTCTGTTTATATATGAGTGATTTTTTATCTGGTTTTAATCAGTAAACTATTATTTTGTTTTGATCCGACTTATTCCCCAAGTTTGTTTTGTAACATCGCATACGATAAAGAATATACCCGTGAAACAATGGAATGGTGCTTTACTGTCAGAATCCTTTTTTATTACACCCGATGTCATGTAAAAACACTTGAGCTGCTAAAACATAATGTGCTGAAAGATTGTATCATGCCAATTCGTATCACATCCCTCGTTCTTAAATACGGTATTATATAAAGTAATTTACAGCTTTATGAGTCCTGGTATAATGATTAGTTTCTGAAATCGTTGAGGTAAAAGATTTAAAAGTGCAAAAATAACTAAAATTCCCACCGCTATTGCTCCTACTTCTACCACTTTTAACATGTCCTCTGTTTGCTTTTCCATGTCGACTACGAGAAATACCACCAGAGAAAAGCAACAATAAAACATCATCAATAACAAAAATAATAACTACTACTGCTTCTGCTACTATCGCCACTAGAACTACTACCGCAACTTGTCTGTGATTTGAAACATATATACACCCATCCTCTCTTATGTACTGAGCCGCATTTTGTTTGGTTTTTTTATCTTATCAATACAATGCATAATACCTGCAATACTAAGTCGAGTCTATGAAAGGGACATCGAGTAAATTATCATATAGTTAGACAACTCTAGACAGCCCGATTGTCATGTTGTTATTGGATTATACGAGTTATGTCATTGAATACAAACACATAGTCTAGGTTATTACTGTTAATTAAAACAAAGTGAAAGCCTACACGTCTTGCCTATATAGACAACAGCAGCAAGCTGACCCCCGAATATATTCTAATGGCTGCAGAGAACTCAAGGCATGCATAGATTATGAAACGTATGGACGTTAAATGAACTGATTACTGTATGCACACTTTTGACAATGCATGCATTTCCATTCGGTGATATTGATTTTTTCAAGAACATTTTCATTGGTGTTTGCATCAATACTTTCTAAATTGCAAATGCATTTTCAGAATATTATAATTTTTATTATTTTATCTTAAGTTTTTAAAAATGTTGGTGAACTTGTTGAAAGATTATCCTGAAAGAAACTGTGTTAGTTTTACTAGTTTTATCTTTACCGCCCAATGTCATTTTTGATAATTACCGAGGTTTTTAGATATGGTTTATTTAGTTTTTCTAATTGCTTATATTCTTTCGTCTGAAGACATGAGATTTTGCATTACTTGGGAGTGGCGTATCCAGTTAGACACTCTCCACCCAGAGACTCGTCACATTTTGCAATTAAATGCTACTCGATGGATAATCAATTTATTACGATAACTGCGGTCTTTGCTGTGTAGGTCGGCAGTAAACATGGTAATTTGATAAACAGAGCTCTACATTTAGAATTATAAAAGACCCTATTTCGCAAAAGATATGTCTTGTAATTGTGTTGCTTTGTTACAATATTAAAATAGGCTATTGCGTAACATAATTAACTGCACTATGTAGTAGTTGTCCTGTTTACAATCTTATCAGCAAATTCATGCAACGTTCCTCCTTTGATTGAAAGAGTACAAGTAATTAAAATTGACTTTCGCTAGAATGTATATGACTTAAATATTGTTCAGTTATGATTATTACTTGTTACACATTGCAACGCAGAGAAGGCCAAAGATAGTACCGTATATATTTTAACGCCAGATCCTAACAAATTAAATTATATGCACCAATTTACAAAAAAAATCTCTGATGTTTTGTTATTTATCCAGATGGTATGAAGGATTGCCAAATCGCGTAAAATATTTGCCTAAATATCTTTACTGTTTTTCGCCGTTACGTAATAAGGATGGCCTCTCCAAAGTTCCACACATCTCATTTTACAATGGAACTTCACAAAAAAGTTGCATGAAACATTACAAGAATTTCAAATAAATTTCCCATCTAGATGCATCAAAAATTCTATTTGGAGTAAATACTTGCATGACTACCCTTTATTTATTTCCATTGTCAGGCAAAGAGGATGATTACACTTTGACATTTTCCATGTCGGCTATTAAATATCAGCAACCGAGGGTAAGTAGGACTCAACTATAAAAAGAAGTTCGTTCATTTTCTTTATTCATATTGATGCGTAAATGCTATTTCACTAAAACCTCCGCCTTTGTGTTTTTCATTGATATACAATTAAGATGGCTTCACTCTGGTAGTGTTACCTCATTAGAAATCTGACTTTTACAGACAATAGTACATCCATTCTAACAGGAACGATCTTGTTCATCAGGCCGATATATCTTGACACAGGAATACGGCAATTTGAAAACAGAGCTATTAATTTAGGCCTAATGAATAAAATGTACCCATAGTTTTGCCCATAATGTCTGTTTTATAATCGTGTTGCTTTTTTACATACTTGCGCGAGGCCAATGTAGGTCGAAATTAATTGTATCATGTAGAATTAAACCTTTTTTTTTGTAGGATCTTGTCGGAAAATTGATGAAACTACCCGCCTTTGCTTGACTGAGTACAGGCAAATACTAAAGTGACTGCCAATAGCATGCAAATGAGCATCCAAATACTATTGAAGAAAAGCTCGTTGCAAATATGATAGTTTTCTTTTATCAATACAGTTGTTACAAAGTAGGAGCCTCCATCTCATTTTATATCTTCACCTCAGAAAGTATAATGCAACATTACAAAATTATGCAGCCTCTTTTGCTTCCGTCAAGATGTATCAAAGAAGTTAATTTGAGTAAAACGTCAGCTGAACGTCTATATATGATTATATTTATTAAATTCATTACATGACAGGAATGGTCACACAGACACTTTCCAAATCTCTTATTATTTCAGAGCAACAAAAAGGGTTGATTTCGTATTTAAAATAATATATTGCCTCTCATTAAAATGCAAATGCGATTCTGAGTGCAACATGACTGTTTTGCACCGATCCGATCCATAATATAGTTGGCAACACTACGGTAATAACTTTTATCTCATTACACGTGTTAAAAATCTTTAGGAGATATTCAACACAAACACTGAGTAGTCGAGGTTTTCAATGTGGATCAAAACAAAACAATAACCATCTATTCTACTTATTTTACCATCTTATGTAGGCAGAAAACGCAAGGTACACCAGGAATAGTGCTGGGTTAATACCATGCAAGTTACATGCCTTGCATCATATGGTTTATGATCTTGGGATAACTTATATAGCTGCATGGAAAATAACTCAGGATATAGATTTTGTTTTGTCGTTCGTTTGTTACTCAATAATATTATTTAAAAAATATATTTTCTGAGATTTTATCGTTTTTTGTTTTTTCTCACATTTTAAAAAATTTTCATGATGTTTCAGCTGCCAAAATGTTTATTTCAGGAATCATTTTTGGAAAAATGTTTTTTTTTGTTGTTTCGTTTTGTTTTTGTTCTTTCTGTGTAAATGTAAGAATCAGCGAACTGTATCGATATTTACATCGTTTATACACTGAAAAAAACCCGACTTTCAAGATCAGAAGTTCCTCACTAAATGATGTTTTGTTACCTTTTCACTCGACGCAAAAGCGGGCAATGTATACATGTACCATATCTTATCACAAAACTAAATGTATTTAAATTGAGCGAAATAGATAACTTAAATTGTTTTATTAACAGAATATGAAGAAGAAAAAAAATAAAATAAACATTGACAAAGACTGTCTCAAACTTGTCATGCCCACCAAACATCTTCAATGTTTGCCACTTGAAGTCTTGAAATATACAAATATCGATCGTAATAAGTTTATTGCTAATGGTTTATATCTGTCTTTAAGAGTATGAATTGTAAACGTGCGTAAAGGACGTCAACCAAGTGTAGCAAGCATTTTTGTGAACAAAAGTAGTGTTATCCATAGTAACAGAGATGATCTCTCAATGTATCTTTAATTAAGAAATTTTGTGAGCCATCTTTTATTTATGAATAGTCAGTATTGTCGCGATAACATATGGTCTCCTTTGTGCTGCTTGGCAGTAAAAAAGTAAATTTGATAACAGTGGTCTAAATTTAGACCGCTAAAAATTAGACGGTACCTCCAATTTCGCGAAAAAAGTGTTTGTCTTGCAATCGTGATGCTTAATAATATGATTGAACGAGGTCAATGCGGAACGAAAATAACTGCACGGCTAAGTAGTCACCTTTATAAAGTAAGGCCTTTTTAATGAAGTGGTGCAACATCAACCTTTGATTGAAATAGTGCAAGCCTGATTAACTATGTTTGCACTGCTATACGATAATCATGACACACATTGACAATTTCCATATCTCCTATTGTATCAATAGTCGAGAAGGTGGATTCACCTGTTAGAGTATATATAATAAGATATTAAGATGAGTTTTTGAATAAGATATAGGTTTGAGTGCTTTGCACCGATACACGATAGGAATGTCCCTACTATGGAAGTGTTCTTCATATAAGTCTACATATGATATTTACAATACTTAGGAGATACTCAACACAAGCACTGAAGCTACAGCATATCTTTAACTATTGCAAGGTTAGTGATGTTCCTCAAAACAAATAAAAGCCCTCCTATTCTATTGAAATCTGATATAGAGGTGGAGATCTAAAGGCACAGCATAATGTAGTGATGATTGGGCACTATGCAAGTTGCTTCCCTTACCTGATATGTTTGTATAGTATATGGACAAATGATTTTGGGGATATGTCAGTTATTCTGTACATCGAAACGGTTTTTATATTTGGTTTGTGAATCAAAAGTGAGATTTGTGTACCGAAATTATTTGCCCCAATTTCCAGATTAGAATATGTATCTCAGTTTGGTTATTCGGTACTTAGGTATCATTCCATTAGGTTCATTAATAAACTTCATGGTATTGATCTGGGATATATATATATATATATATATATATATATATATATATATATATATATATATATATATACATATATACATAATCAACATGAGACGTTTGGAATATTTACATTTTAAATTGTTCGATTGTATAAACTTTAAAATTTACATCTGTCTTAAGGAGTTAGAATTATAAAAAATATTTTTATCTTGTCATAGATTAAGTACGTCTAGTAAGTGAAGAAAAAAAGATGTGCACCAAAATGAAATGGTTTCATCCACACTGACATAAACAATCATGTACATGTTCTTATCTTAACAATTTAGGAAGATATTTTTTCTAGATGTATAATTAATTTCGTTACGAATTTATAAATGCCGATAGTAAAAGAGGGCAATTCGATTAGAGAGATCCAAATTTGGAACATAACATTAATAGGTAACACGAGATTTGCCAGCAATATGTGTCTTGTAATAGAGATTATTTTGTACATGATTGAGCAAAGTCAGTGTGGTTCCAGTTACCTTTACCTGGTAGCAGTTACCCAGTACAAGCCAATTAAAAATGAAAAGTCACATTCACGTAAATGTTTATTCAGACAATCGACAAACCTATTGCCAAAATAATAGTTAATGCGATGTTATGATAAAATTGTTATTTTACAAATCGTCGACTCTCTTGCTATATTTACTGGGGTTATAGACGAACAGTGTATGCTAAGGTTTTGAAATCATGTTTTTCCTCACAATATGGCATAATTTCACTCCCAGTAAATCCACAAGCGGGTATTTGTACTACATCTCAACACAAATTTACGTGAACTACAATCCTGATAATTGTACTCCAACTGCGATAGTATTTGCTTTGAGAAGTAAAATGTTAGTTTCCATAAATATCCACTTATGTATTTGTAATACATATACAATGTAATGATTACGATTTAAACATAAACAATTTTCAATTGATAGTTATACATTTTTCTTTATCAATTTATCTTTACGATATCTGTCTTGCTGATTACGACTTGTTAAAAGCAGTTAGCATCTTGTCAAACTTTTGGAATACGAGTTTGATAAAGTATGTTGAGTAGGTGTAGTAAATATGATTTTGCACTGAAATGGTGTCATCTATACTGGCGGATACGAACTTGCACAGGGTTGTTGTCTTGACCTACTTTGTGAGATACTTTTTCGTGATGAATGATTAATAGTATGGCATGCAGTTGGTGTATTTTGTGTTGGTTGGAGGTAAACAGGGTAGTTTGATCACATAATGTTCCACTTTTTGACCAGAGAATTTAAAGATAAAAATACTTTATCGCACGAAGGATGTCTTTTAAGAGCGATGAATAATTTTATAATTTGACAAGGTCAGGGTGGGTATAACTGACTGTACCACGTAATAAGTACACTGTACAAGCAAATGCCACATTTTCTGTTAGTCTCATGTAAATGAGCATTCAGATAAAATTGATGTAAATCTGTATGCAACTAAAACATTATTTAGTTTTTTGTTTGTTTCTTCATTATTGCATGATCTAACTAACCAACTAATATGCATATCTCAGATTGAGTTGCATGCATCAAATCAAAGTCTACATACATATATATTAATTATACGTTATTACAAGATTTAGAACAATACAAATTTATTGACTACGATTTAATTCGCATGCAAAAGTTTGTGGGCTTGAAAGCTCTAAACTAATATCATGACTCTATCTGATAATAAAAAAAGCAAAATTACTCACGGTTTGTGTCCTTCTTTACTTCACAAAGTACATAGTATATCCATTTATAACAATTAAGGAATATTTACAAAAGAAACTGTATGCAATCCAGTGCATATACACAGGCATATGAGACACGTGAAAGCAATAAAGTTCAAGAAAATACAATGTCAATCACAGTTTCCACTTTTTTTAAGCACACATTACCGAATAACGTGATAATTGATTATTCATGAAAATATCCAACATATCACTCATGAAGGCACTGTATTATCTAGAGTTAGATACTTATTTCACTATTTGTTTTTTATTCTATTGGACACACGTACTATTCATAATACCCGTGAGCAAACGGAACACATTGTGACTAATAGCCTTTTATACTTATAACTAACCGCTGAATACACTATCAACATATCAGTCCCGCTTTCCAGGAGCCCATTTTAATCACGTCCATCTGAAGTGATACTTAGTTATGTGAAGAGATAATCCTTTTTGTGTTAACTGGCTTAAGGATAGATGCTTTTCAGATCGATCGAGACCTTATCTGATTGAACATCCCCTCTGTCCTCCAGTTCACTTAACACCTGGACCAAATACCACTCTTGACACGTGATTGACTATTTCCTTGGATAATTTGATTACAGATAACTCAGGGGATTCTGTGCATGCGGATGGCACAGAGGTATAAATAAACCTTCATGCAGCTAAATTATTATTTAGTTAATTATCTAATTATTGCACGATACGGATAGTCGCTAATTAGCAGGTCCTATCTCACTTTCCATATAATACTAATAAAATGTTTATGCACTAAAAGCAAATATGTTTTCCCTCTACTAAGATGATATCAGAAAAAACAATCTGAGCATTAATTTCTGTCTGTTTTACTACATTTCTTTACAGTGTCACATGATAGCGATACTCATGAACAGGCAATTTCTATATTTACTCTAAGGAACATAAAACGTCGTATTCACTTATATCTTTGTTTCAAATAGGATGTGAAGTTGAGATTTGCAGTGAAGCATATGTTTGATTGATTTGCACTGATACACAATAACGATTGCCAAACTCATGACAGTATCCTTTATCCATTCCTCATCTGATCTTTACAAATTCTTATGATATATTCACACAAAATCTAAGTCCATACAATAGTTAGACAACTCTAGACAGCCCGATTGTCATGTTGTTATTGGATTATACGAGTTATGTCATTGAATACAAACACATAGTCTAGGTTATTACTGTTAATTAAAACAAAGTGAAAGCCTACACGTCTTGCCTATATAGACAACAGCAGCAAGCTGACCCCCGAATATATTCTAATGGCTGCAGAGAACTCAAGGCATGCATAGATTATGAAACGTATGGACGTTAAATGAACTGATTACTGTATGCACACTTTTGACAATGCATGCATTTCCATTCGGTGATATTGATTTTTTCAAGAACATTTTCATTGGTGTTTGCATCAATACTTTCTAAATTGCAAATGCATTTTCAGAATATTATAATTTTTATTATTTTATCTTAAGTTTTTAAAAATGTTGGTGAACTTGTTGAAAGATTATCCTGAAAGAAACTGTGTTAGTTTTACTAGTTTTATCTTTACCGCCCAATGTCATTTTTGATAATTACCGAGGTTTTTAGATATGGTTTATTTAGTTTTTCTAATTGCTTATATTCTTTCGTCTGAAGACATGAGATTTTGCATTACTTGGGAGTGGCGTATCCAGTTAGACACTCTCCACCCAGAGACTCGTCACATTTTGCAATTAAATGCTACTCGATGGATAATCAATTTATTACGATAACTGCGGTCTTTGCTGTGTAGGTCGGCAGTAAACATGGTAATTTGATAAACAGAGCTCTACATTTAGAATTATAAAAGACCCTATTTCGCAAAAGATATGTCTTGTAATTGTGTTGCTTTGTTACAATATTAAAATAGGCTATTGCGTAACATAATTAACTGCACTATGTAGTAGTTGTCCTGTTTACAATCTTATCAGCAAATTCATGCAACGTTCCTCCTTTGATTGAAAGAGTACAAGTAATTAAAATTGACTTTCGCTAGAATGTATATGACTTAAATATTGTTCAGTTATGATTATTACTTGTTACACATTGCAACGCAGAGAAGGCCAAAGATAGTACCGTATATATTTTAACGCCAGATCCTAACAAATTAAATTATATGCACCAATTTACAAAAAAAATCTCTGATGTTTTGTTATTTATCCAGATGGTATGAAGGATTGCCAAATCGCGTAAAATATTTGCCTAAATATCTTTACTGTTTTTCGCCGTTACGTAATAAGGATGGCCTCTCCAAAGTTCCACACATCTCATTTTACAATGGAACTTCACAAAAAAGTTGCATGAAACATTACAAGAATTTCAAATAAATTTCCCATCTAGATGCATCAAAAATTCTATTTGGAGTAAATACTTGCATGACTACCCTTTATTTATTTCCATTGTCAGGCAAAGAGGATGATTACACTTTGACATTTTCCATGTCGGCTATTAAATATCAGCAACCGAGGGTAAGTAGGACTCAACTATAAAAAGAAGTTCGTTCCTTTTCTTTCTTCATATTGATGCGTAAATGCTATTTCACTAAAACCTCCGCCTTTGTGTTTTTCATTGATATACAATTAAGATGGCTTCACTCTGGTAGTGTTACCTCATTAGAAATCTGACTTTTACAGACAATAGTACATCCATTCTAACAGGAACGATCTTGTTCATCAGGCCGATATATCTTGACACAGGAATACGGCAATTTGAAAACAGAGCTATTAATTTAGGCCTAATGAATAAAATGTACCCATAGTTTTGCCCGTAATGTCTGTTTTATAATCGTGTTGCTTTTTTACATACTTGCGCGAGGCCAATGTAGGTCGAAATTAATTGTATCATGTAGAATTAAACCTTTTTTTTTGTAGGATCTTGTCGGAAAATTGATGAAACTACCCGCCTTTGCTTGACTGAGTACAGGCAAATACTAAAGTGACTGCCAATAGCATGCAAATGAGCATCCAAATACTATTGAAGAAAAGCTCGTTGCAAATATGATAGTTTTCTTTTATCAATACAGTTGTTACAAAGTAGGAGCCTCCATCTCATTTTATATCTTCACCTCAGAAAGTATAATGCAACATTACAAAATTATGCAGCCTCTTTTGCTTCCGTCAAGATGTATCAAAGAAGTTAATTTGAGTAAAACGTCAGCTGAACGTCTATATATGATTATATTTATTAAATTCATTACATGACAGGAATGGTCACACAGACACTTTCCAAATCTCTTATTATTTCAGAGCAACAAAAAGGGTTGATTTCGTATTTAAAATAATATATTGCCTCTCATTAAAATGCAAATGCGATTCTGAGTGCAACATGACTGTTTTGCACCGATCCGATCCATAATATAGTTGGCAACACTACGGTAATAACTTTTATCTCATTACACGTGTTAAAAATCTTTAGGAGATATTCAACACAAACACTGAGTAGTCGAGGTTTTCAATGTGGATCAAAACAAAACAATAACCATCTATTCTACTTATTTTACCATCTTATGTAGGCAGAAAACGCAAGGTACACCAGGAATAGTGCTGGGTTAATACCATGCAAGTTACATGCCTTGCATCATATGGTTTATGATCTTGGGATAACTTATATAGCTGCATGGAAAATAACTCAGGATATAGATTTTGTTTTGTCGTTCGTTTGTTACTCAATAATATTATTTAAAAAATATATTTTCTGAGATTTTATCGTTTTTTGTTTTTTCTCACATTTTAAAAAATTTTCATGATGTTTCAGCTGCCAAAATGTTTATTTCAGGAATCATTTTTGGAAAAATGTTTTTTTTTTGTTGTTTCGTTTTGTTTTTGTTCTTTCTGTGTAAATGTAAGAATCAGCGAACTGTATCGATATTTACATCGTTTATACACTGAAAAAAACCCGACTTTCAAGATCAGAAGTTCCTCACTAAATGATGTTTTGTTACCTTTTCACTCGACGCAAAAGCGGGCAATGTATACATGTACCATATCTTATCACAAAACTAAATGTATTTAAATTGAGCGAAATAGATAACTTAAATTGTTTTATTAACAGAATATGAAGAAGAAAAAAAATAAAATAAACATTGACAAAGACTGTCTCAAACTTGTCATGCCCACCAAACATCTTCAATGTTTGCCACTTGAAGTCTTGAAATATACAAATATCGATCGTAATAAGTTTATTGCTAATGGTTTATATCTGTCTTTAAGAGTATGAATTGTAAACGTGCGTAAAGGACGTCAACCAAGTGTAGCAAGCATTTTTGTGAACAAAAGTAGTGTTATCCATAGTAACAGAGATGATCTCTCAATGTATCTTTAATTAAGAAATTTTGTGAGCCATCTTTTATTTATGAATAGTCAGTATTGTCGCGATAACATATGGTCTCCTTTGTGCTGCTTGGCAGTAAAAAAGTAAATTTGATAACAGTGGTCTAAATTTAGACCGCTAAAAATTAGACGGTACCTCCAATTTCGCGAAAAAAGTGTTTGTCTTGCAATCGTGATGCTTAATAATATGATTGAACGAGGTCAATGCGGAACGAAAAAAACTGCACGGCTAAGTAGTCACCTTTATAAAGTAAGGCCTTTTTAATGAAGTGGTGCAACATCAACCTTTGATTGAAATAGTGCAAGCCTGATTAACTATGTTTGCACTGCTATACGATAATCATGACACACATTGACAATTTCCATATCTCCTATTGTATCAATAGTCGAGAAGGTGGATTCACCTGTTAGAGTATATATAATAAGATATTAAGATGAGTTTTTGAATAAGATATAGGTTTGAGTGCTTTGCACCGATACACGATAGGAATGTCCCTACTATGGAAGTGTTCTTCATATAAGTCTACATATGATATTTACAATACTTAGGAGATACTCAACACAAGCACTGAAGCTACAGCATATCTTTAACTATTGCAAGGTTAGTGATGTTCCTCAAAACAAATAAAAGCCCTCCTATTCTATTGAAATCTGATATAGAGGTGGAGATCTAAAGGCACAGCATAATGTAGTGATGATTGGGCACTATGCAAGTTGCTTCCCTTACCTGATATGTTTGTATAGTATATGGACAAATGATTTTGGGGATATGTCAGTTATTCTGTACATCGAAACGGTTTTTATATTTGGTTTGTGAATCAAAAGTGAGATTTGTGTACCGAAATTATTTGCCCCAATTTCCAGATTAGAATATGTATCTCAGTTTGGTTATTCGGTACTTAGGTATCATTCCATTAGGTTCATTAATAAACTTCATGGTATTGATCTGGGATATATATATATATATATATATATATATATATATATATATATATATATATATATACATATATACATAATCAACATGAGACGTTTGGAATATTTACATTTTAAATTGTTCGATTGTATAAACTTTAAAATTTACATCTGTCTTAAGGAGTTAGAATTATAAAAAATATTTTTATCTTGTCATAGATTAAGTACGTCTAGTAAGTGAAGAAAAAAAGATGTGCACCAAAATGAAATGGTTTCATCCACACTGACATAAACAATCATGTACATGTTCTTATCTTAACAATTTAGGAAGATATTTTTTCTAGATGTATAATTAATTTCGTTACGAATTTATAAATGCCGATAGTAAAAGAGGGCAATTCGATTAGAGAGATCCAAATTTGGAACATAACATTAATAGGTAACACGAGATTTGCCAGCAATATGTGTCTTGTAATAGAGATTATTTTGTACATGATTGAGCAAAGTCAGTGTGGTTCCAGTTACCTTTACCTGGTAGCAGTTACCCAGTACAAGCCAATTAAAAATGAAAAGTCACATTCACGTAAATGTTTATTCAGACAATCGACAAACCTATTGCCAAAATAATAGTTAATGCGATGTTATGATAAAATTGTTATTTTACAAATCGTCGACTCTCTTGCTATATTTACTGGGGTTATAGACGAACAGTGTATGCTAAGGTTTTGAAATCATGTTTTTCCTCACAATATGGCATAATTTCACTCCCAGTAAATCCACAAGCGGGTATTTGTACTACATCTCAACACAAATTTACGTGAACTACAATCCTGATAATTGTACTCCAACTGCGATAGTATTTGCTTTGAGAAGTAAAATGTTAGTTTCCATAAATATCCACTTATGTATTTGTAATACATATACAATGTAATGATTACGATTTAAACATAAACAATTTTCAATTGATAGTTATACATTTTTCTTTATCAATTTATCTTTACGATATCTGTCTTGCTGATTACGACTTGTTAAAAGCAGTTAGCATCTTGTCAAACTTTTGGAATACGAGTTTGATAAAGTATGTTGAGTAGGTGTAGTAAATATGATTTTGCACTGAAATGGTGTCATCTATACTGGCGGATACGAACTTGCACAGGGTTGTTGTCTTGACCTACTTTGTGAGATACTTTTTCGTGATGAATGATTAATAGTATGGCATGCAGTTGGTGTATTTTGTGTTGGTTGGAGGTAAACAGGGTAGTTTGATCACATAATGTTCCACTTTTTGACCAGAGAATTTAAAGATAAAAATACTTTATCGCACGAAGGATGTCTTTTAAGAGCGATGAATAATTTTATAATTTGACAAGGTCAGGGTGGGTATAACTGACTGTACCACGTAATAAGTACACTGTACAAGCAAATGCCACATTTTCTGTTAGTCTCATGTAAATGAGCATTCAGATAAAATTGATGTAAATCTGTATGCAACTAAAACATTATTTAGTTTTTTGTTTGTTTCTTCATTATTGCATGATCTAACTAACCAACTAATATGCATATCTCAGATTGAGTTGCATGCATCAAATCAAAGTCTACATACATATATATTAATTATACGTTATTACAAGATTTAGAACAATACAAATTTATTGACTACGATTTAATTCGCATGCAAAAGTTTGTGGGCTTGAAAGCTCTAAACTAATATCATGACTCTATCTGATAATAAAAAAAAGCAAAATTACTCACGGTTTGTGTCCTTCTTTACTTCACAAAGTACATAGTATATCCATTTATAACAATTAAGGAATATTTACAAAAGAAACTGTATGCAATCCAGTGCATATACACAGGCATATGAGACACGTGAAAGCAATAAAGTTCAAGAAAATACAATGTCAATCACAGTTTCCACTTTTTTTAAGCACACATTACCGAATAACGTGATAATTGATTATTCATGAAAATATCCAACATATCACTCATGAAGGCACTGTATTATCTAGAGTTAGATACTTATTTCACTATTTGTTTTTTATTCTATTGGACACACGTACTATTCATAATACCCGTGAGCAAACGGAACACATTGTGACTAATAGCCTTTTATACTTATAACTAACCGCTGAATACACTATCAACATATCAGTCCCGCTTTCCAGGAGCCCATTTTAATCACGTCCATCTGAAGTGATACTTAGTTATGTGAAGAGATAATCCTTTTTGTGTTAACTGGCTTAAGGATAGATGCTTTTCAGATCGATCGAGACCTTATCTGATTGAACATCCCCTCTGTCCTCCAGTTCACTTAACACCTGGACCAAATACCACTCTTGACACGTGATTGACTATTTCCTTGGATAATTTGATTACAGATAACTCAGGGGATTCTGTGCATGCGGATGGCACAGAGGTATAAATAAACCTTCATGCAGCTAAATTATTATTTAGTTAATTATCTAATTATTGCACGATACGGATAGTCGCTAATTAGCAGGTCCTATCTCACTTTCCATATAATACTAATAAAATGTTTATGCACTAAAAGCAAATATGTTTTCCCTCTACTAAGATGATATCAGAAAAAACAATCTGAGCATTAATTTCTGTCTGTTTTACTACATTTCTTTACAGTGTCACATGATAGCGATACTCATGAACAGGCAATTTCTATATTTACTCTAAGGAACATAAAACGTCGTATTCACTTATATCTTTGTTTCAAATAGGATGTGAAGTTGAGATTTGCAGTGAAGCATATGTTTGATTGATTTGCACTGATACACAATAACGATTGCCAAACTCATGACAGTATCCTTTATCCATTCCTCATCTGATCTTTACAAATTCTTATGATATATTCACACAAAATCTAAGTCCATACAATAGTTAGACAACTCTAGACAGCCCGATTGTCATGTTGTTATTGGATTATACGAGTTATGTCATTGAATACAAACACATAGTCTAGGTTATTACTGTTAATTAAAACAAAGTGAAAGCCTACACGTCCTTGCCTATATAGACAACAGCAGCAAGCTGACCCCCGAATATATTCTAATGGCTGCAGAGAACTCAAGGCATGCATAGATTTATGAAACGTATGGACGTTAAATGAACTGATTACTGTATGCACACTTTTGACAATGCATGCATTTCCATTCGGTGATATTGATTTTTTCAAGAACATTTTCATTGGTGTTTGCATCAATACTTTCTAAATTGCAAATGCATTTTCAGAATATTATAATTTTTATTATTTTATCTTAAGTTTTTAAAAATGTTGGTGAACTTGTTGAAAGATTATCCTGAAAGAAACTGTGTTAGTTTTACTAGTTTTATCTTTACCGCCCAATGTCATTTTTGATAATTACCGAGGTTTTTAGATATGGTTTATTTAGTTTTTCTAATTGCTTATATTCTTTCGTCTGAAGACATGAGATTTTGCATTACTTGGGAGTGGCGTATCCAGTTAGACACTCTCCACCCAGAGACTCGTCACATTTTGCAATTAAATGCTACTCGATGGATAATCAATTTATTACGATAACTGCGGTCTTTGCTGTGTAGGTCGGCAGTAAACATGGTAATTTGATAAACAGAGCTCTACATTTAGAATTATAAAAGACCCTATTTCGCAAAAGATATGTCTTGTAATTGTGTTGCTTTGTTACAATATTAAAATAGGCTATTGCGTAACATAATTAACTGCACTATGTAGTAGTTGTCCTGTTTACAATCTTATCAGCAAATTCATGCAACGTTCCTCCTTTGATTGAAAGAGTACAAGTAATTAAAATTGACTTTCGCTAGAATGTATATGACTTAAATATTGTTCAGTTATGATTATTACTTGTTACACATTGCAACGCAGAGAAGGCCAAAGATAGTACCGTATATATTTTAACGCCAGATCCTAACAAATTAAATTATATGCACCAATTTACAAAAAAAATCTCTGATGTTTTGTTATTTATCCAGATGGTATGAAGGATTGCCAAATCGCGTAAAATATTTGCCTAAATATCTTTACTGTTTTTCGCCGTTACGTAATAAGGATGGCCTCTCCAAAGTTCCACACATCTCATTTTACAATGGAACTTCACAAAAAAGTTGCATGAAACATTACAAGAATTTCAAATAAATTTCCCATCTAGATGCATCAAAAATTCTATTTGGAGTAAATACTTGCATGACTACCCTTTATTTATTTCCATTGTCAGGCAAAGAGGATGATTACACTTTGACATTTTCCATGTCGGCTATTAAATATCAGCAACCGAGGGTAAGTAGGACTCAACTATAAAAAGAAGTTCGTTCCTTTTCTTTCTTCATATTGATGCGTAAATGCTATTTCACTAAAACCTCCGCCTTTGTGTTTTTCATTGATATACAATTAAGATGGCTTCACTCTGGTAGTGTTACCTCATTAGAAATCTGACTTTTACAGACAATAGTACATCCATTCTAACAGGAACGATCTTGTTCATCAGGCCGATATATCTTGACACAGGAATACGGCAATTTGAAAACAGAGCTATTAATTTAGGCCTAATGAATAAAATGTACCCATAGTTTTGCCCGTAATGTCTGTTTTATAATCGTGTTGCTTTTTTACATACTTGCGCGAGGCCAATGTAGGTCGAAATTAATTGTATCATGTAGAATTAAACCTTTTTTTTGTAGGATCTTGTCGGAAAATTGATGAAACTACCCGCCTTTGCTTGACTGAGTACAGGCAAATACTAAAGTGACTGCCAATAGCATGCAAATGAGCATCCAAATACTATTGAAGAAAAGCTCGTTGCAAATATGATAGTTTTCTTTTATCAATACAGTTGTTACAAAGTAGGAGCCTCCATCTCATTTTATATCTTCACCTCAGAAAGTATAATGCAACATTACAAAATTATGCAGCCTCTTTTGCTTCCGTCAAGATGTATCAAAGAAGTTAATTTGAGTAAAACGTCAGCTGAACGTCTATATATGATTATATTTATTAAATTCATTACATGACAGGAATGGTCACACAGACACTTTCCAAATCTCTTATTATTTCAGAGCAACAAAAAGGGTTGATTTCGTATTTAAAATAATATATTGCCTCTCATTAAAATGCAAATGCGATTCTGAGTGCAACATGACTGTTTTGCACCGATCCGATCCATAATATAGTTGGCAACACTACGGTAATAACTTTTATCTCATTACACGTGTTAAAAATCTTTAGGAGATATTCAACACAAACACTGAGTAGTCGAGGTTTTCAATGTGGATCAAAACAAAACAATAACCATCTATTCTACTTATTTTACCATCTTATGTAGGCAGAAAACGCAAGGTACACCAGGAATAGTGCTGGGTTAATACCATGCAAGTTACATGCCTTGCATCATATGGTTTATGATCTTGGGATAACTTATATAGCTGCATGGAAAATAACTCAGGATATAGATTTTGTTTTGTCGTTCGTTTGTTACTCAATAATATTATTTAAAAAATATATTTTCTGAGATTTTATCGTTTTTTGTTTTTTCTCACATTTTAAAAAATTTTCATGATGTTTCAGCTGCCAAAATGTTTATTTCAGGAATCATTTTTGGAAAAATGTTTTTTTTTTGTTGTTTCGTTTTGTTTTTGTTCTTTCTGTGTAAATGTAAGAATCAGCGAACTGTATCGATATTTACATCGTTTATACACTGAAAAAAACCCGACTTTCAAGATCAGAAGTTCCTCACTAAATGATGTTTTGTTACCTTTTCACTCGACGCAAAAGCGGGCAATGTATACATGTACCATATCTTATCACAAAACTAAATTTATTTAAATTGAGCGAAATAGATAACTTAAATTGTTTTATTAACAGAATATGAAGAAGAAAAAAAATAAAATAAACATTGACAAAGACTGTCTCAAACTTGTCATGCCCACCAAACATCTTCAATGTTTGCCACTTGAAGTCTTGAAATATACAAATATCGATCGTAATAAGTTTATTGCTAATGGTTTATATCTGTCTTTAAGAGTATGAATTGTAAACGTGCGTAAAGGACGTCAACCAAGTGTAGCAAGCATTTTTGTGAACAAAAGTAGTGTTATCCATAGTAACAGAGATGATCTCTCAATGTATCTTTAATTAAGAAATTTTGTGAGCCATCTTTTATTTATGAATAGTCAGTATTGTCGCGATAACATATGGTCTCCTTTGTGCTGCTTGGCAGGAAAAAAGTAAATTTGATAACAGTGGTCTAAATTTAGACCGCTAAAAATTAGACGGTACCTCCAATTTCGCGAAAAAAGTGTTTGTCTTGCAATCGTGATGCTTAATAATATGATTGAACGAGGTCAATGCGGAACGAAAATAACTGCACGGCTAAGTAGTCACCTTTATAAAGTAAGGCCTTTTTAATGAAGTGGTGCAACATCAACCTTTGATTGAAATAGTGCAAGCCTGATTAACTATGTTTGCACTGCTATACGATAATCATGGCACACATTGACAATTTCCATATCTCCTATTGTATCAATAGTCGAGAAGGTGGATTCACCTGTTAGAGTATATATAATAAGATATTAAGATGAGTTTTTGAATAAGATATAGGTTTGAGTGCTTTCCACCGATACACGATAGGAATGTCCCTACTATGGAAGTGTTCTTCATATAAGTCTACATCTAATATTTACAATACTTAGGAGATACTCAACACAAGCACTGAAGCTACAGCATATCTTCAACTATTGCAAGGTTAGTGATGTTCCTCAAAACAAATAAAAGCCCTCCTATTCTATTGAAATCTGATATAGAGGTGGAGATCTAAAGGCACAGCATAATGTAGTGATGATTGGGCACTATGCAAGTTGCTTCCCTTACCTGATATGTTTGTATAGTATATGGACAAATGATTTTGAGGATATGTCAGTTATTCTGTACATCGAAAAGGTTTTTATATTTGGTTGTGAATCAAAAGTGCTATTGTGGCAAATATATTTACGTACATTAATAAGAATCTGCTTTGTTTCAATAATATTTCTTTTCTATTGATAACTAATATGCCCCAAAAATTACGAAGGAATAAATATAGTGCAGATTTATTGTTATCTCCTCTGTATTCTTAGTGGTTAGTTAATATTCCCGATATTCAGTGAGATTTGTATACCGAAATTATTTGCCCCAATTGCCAGATTAGAATATGTATCTCAGTTTGGTTATTCGGTACTCAGGTATCATTCCATTAGGTTCATTAATAAACTTCAAGGTATTGATCTGGGATATATATATATATATATATATATATATATATATATATATATATATATATATATATATATATGTATATACATAATCAACATGAGACGTTTGGAATATTTACATTTTAACTTATTCGATTGAAAAACTGTAAAATTTACATCTGTCTTAAGGAGTTAGAATTATAAAAAAATTTTTTTATCTTGTCATAGATTAAGTACGTCTAGTAAGTGAAGAAAAATAGCTGTGCACCAAAATGAAATGGTTTCATCCACACTGACATAAACAATCATGCACATGTTCTTATCTTAACAATTTAGGAAGATATTTTTTCTAGATGTATAATTAATTTCGTTACGAATTTATAAATTCCGATAGTAAAAGAGGGCAATTCGATTAGAGAGATCCAAATTTTGGAACATAACATCAATAGGTAACACGAGATTTGCCAGCAATATGTGTCTTGTAATAGAGATTATTTTGTACATGATTGAGCAAAGTCAGAGTGGTTCGAATTACCTTTACCTGGTAGCAGTTACCCAGTACAAGCCAATTAAAAATGAAAAGTCACATTCACGTAAATGTTTATTCAGACAATCGACAAACCTATTGCCAAAATAATAGTTAATGCGATGTTATGATTAAATTGTTATTTTACAAATCGTCGACTCTCTTGCTATATTTACTGGGGTTATAGACGAACAGTGTATGCTAAAGTTTTGAAATCATGTTTTTCCTCACAATATGGCATAATTTCACTCCCAGTAAATCCACAAGCGGGTATTTGTACTACATCTCAACACAAATTTACGTGAACTACAATCCTGATAATTGTATTCCAACTGCGATAGTATTTGCTTTGAGAATTAAAATGTTAGTTTCCATAAATATCCACTTATATATTTGTAATACATATACAATGTAATGATTACGATTTAAACATAAACAATTTTCAATTGATAGTTATACATTTTTCTTTATCAATTTATCTTTACGATATCTGTCTTGCTGATTACGACTTGTTAAAAGCAGTTAGCATCTTGTCAAACTTTTGGAATACGAGTTTGATAAAGTATGTTGAGTAGGTGTAGTAAATATTATTTTGCACTGAAATGGTGTCATCTATACTGGCGGATACGAACTTGCACAGGGTTGTTGTCTTGACCTACTTTGTGAGATACTTTTTCGTGATGAATGATTAATAGTATGGCATGCAGCCGGTGTATTTTGTGTTGGTTGGAGGTAAACAGGGTAGTTTGATCACATAATGTTCCACTTTTTGACCAGAGAATTTAAAGATACAAATACTTTATCGCACGAAGGATGTCTTTTAAGAGCGATGAATAATTTTATAATTTGACAAGGTCAGGGTGGGTATAACTGACTGTACCACGTAATAAGTACACTGTACAAGCAAATGCCACATTTTCTGTTAGTCTCATGTAAATGAGCATTCAGATAAAATTGATGTAAATCTGTATTCAACTAAAACATTATTTAGTTTTTTTTTGTTTCTTCATTATTGCATGATCTAACTAACCAACTAATATGCATATCTCAGATTAAGTTGCATGCATCAAATTAAAGTCTACATACATATATATTAATTATACGTTATTACAAGATTTAGAACAATACAAATTTATTGACTACGATTTAATTCGCATGCAAAAGTTTGTGGGCTTGAAAGCTCTAAACTAATCTGAGCATTAATTTCTGTCTGTTTTACTATATTTCTTTACAGTGTCACATGATAGCGATACTCATGAACAGGCAATCTTTATATTTACTCTAAGGAACATAAAACGTCGTATTCACTTATATCTTTGTTTCAAATAGGATGTGAAGTTGAGATTTGCAGTGAAGCATATGTTTGATTGATTTGCACTGATACACAATAACGATTGCCAAACTCATGACAGTATCCTTTATCCATTCCTCATCTGATCTTTACAAATTATTATGATATATTCACACAAAATCTAAGTCCACACAACTTGCCTATTTTGATATCTTAGAAAAGTATTGAACTCAAGGCACACGTGTATTGTATTATATGCTTGTGTAATAAATAATTCGCCATTTTTAAAATGCATAACCATTCGTAATGTCGATTTTGGGGTTTTCGCTGGTTTGTGAATAATTACTTATTATTACAAATATATTATCGGTGATTTAACCGTTATTCATTTTTCGCACAATTTTCGCTTTTTTTAGTGAATTTGCCGAAATGTTTTCCAGGACAAATATCGATGCAATTATTAATATTTTTATTATTATTATTATTATTATTATTATTATTATTATACTGTCTCCTCCTTTACCGGATGTTTGTTGATGTTTATGAACCGAAAGTATACAGCGGAATTTTGAAATCAGGACTTTTCCGACAATACGGTAGTTTTTCATCCTCAGACTACCTACAAACTGGCAATAATACATCATTTCATCATGAACTTATATATAATGCATTGGAGTATTTGAATTGAGGGAAAACAGTTCCTGTACGTTTTCTCAAAAAGACAAAAATATTTCTTTGACCAATGTTGACGTATATACAACTCAAATAAGTGTGTTCGTCCCCAAATGTCTTCACTAATAATCATTTTTAGGTTTTGATTCTAAAAGATATAATTGATCGGAACCAATTTTGTTCGGGTCGATACCAGTATCGAAGGGTATGAATTGACTAAAAGCAGTTAACATATGTTCATATCTGTGGAGTAGTTATGTGCCTGACATTAAATATGTCGAATAATTTTCTCTGTTTAATTTATTAATAATCGTACTGTAACAAATATTATTTATTATGATAAATAAACCACCAAATGTATTGCCAAAAATAATAATTAATGCGATGTTATAATTGTTATTTTACAAATCATCGATTGCTTTGCAACATTTACTGAGGTTGTACACCAAAATAAGTTTTCGATTAAAATATAATTAAGTTTTGTATGATCGTTGTCAATTTATGTTTACGATATATGTCTTGCTGAGTATGAATTGTGAAAAAGACAGTTAATGTCTTGTCATAGCTTTGGAATAGACATGAGTCTGATAAAGTATGTCGAGTAAGTGAAGCAAATATGTTTGTGCAAACAATAGTATCATCTATACTGACACAAAACAATTTGCACAGGGTTATATTCGTTGCCTACTTTGAGACATGCTTTTTTATAATTTGGTGAATAACAGCCTAATTTGATCACATATTGTTCAACATTTTGAGCAGAAAATTGAAAGTTACTCACAGGTTTGCACACAACGGCTCCGGTGTAATCGCTATGCTTTGTTTCATGATTGAACGAGGTCAGTATGGGCATAATTAACTGTTCCACGTAGCAGTTTCAATGTACAATAAAATATAAAATTGACTGTCTGACTGATGTAAATGAGCACTGAGATAAAGTTGAAGTAAGCATTCATGCAACTAAAGTTTTATTTAGTTATTTCTTTCTTATTATTGCGCGATGGGGATGGTCCAAAACTAGCGGGTATATCTGATTTTCCTTTCAAACCGCTCAGATTAAGTTCTATGCACCAAAACAGAATCTGTTTTCTTTTCTTTTTTTCTCCACTAAGATGGTATCATAAGAAACATGAGTATAACATTTGCCTGTTTAGGTATGCACGATAAACTGTTAGTTTCCATATCTCCTAATATATTTGTACAATACAAAATCGCCGCATTCATATGTTTCTTTATTATACAAAAAGCTGCGAATATGCGATTTAGAGTAGCACATCTGCTTGATTGACTTGGATCCAAAACACTAAAGCGATTGTCAACTCTGGCAGTGTTATTAATCTAATTTCACATCCGGCCTTTACAAATCCCTTGGAGATATTCAAACAGGAACTGAACATGTGAAATATTTGAAAAAAAGATAATTCGAGGCTTTTAAAGTTGATAAAATTAAAGCCAATACATCTTGCCTATTTTGACACCTGACTGTTTTTGAGATGTGAAGGCACACAACAAAGCATACCGGATGAAGCCTAAGCAAGATACCTCCCTTGAATAATATGCTTGTGTGGTTTTCGCATAATATCTTTAGATGCACACAACTGTCTCATTTCGATTGTTTACTTTGTCGCAGGATTCGGTATAACACAGTGTACATTTTTTTTTGTTGTTCTTGGGTAGTAAGTGTTATTTCCTAATTGCTTATGCCTCAAAAGTATAGAAAATGGCTATTATTCCCCACAAACTTTGCTTTTGTGACCAGGACAGTGATATTTTGAAATTTACCTATTTCCAATGAGAAAACGCGCGAATTTGTGTCTTTTCGTTCTCATAAAGTCAGAAAAAAAACAACATATGAATCCAAATTAACATGTATTTATACTAAAGTAATACAAAAATAACTACAAAAGATTTAGAAGTGAGTAGTTTTTCGAGATTTACGATTATACTGTAAATCACTTTCACGAATCAGACCCCAAATGTAGTCTCCCATCATGTTCTCGTTATACTGTCCTTGTTACATAGTGTAATTAGTTGTGATCACAAATGTATGTTCGGAGATTGAAAATTCATTTTACTTTCTGTATCAGTTCTTTCGTGTTACAAAAATGTTTCTGTGGAATAATTATTGATATAATTATCTCCTTTTAATTATTATTATTATTATTATTATTATTATTATTATTATATCTTTTGTCTTTTGTTTTGCCAATCAGCGCCTTTTTCATGTTTTTTTGGGGGGCGGAGGGGGGGGGGAAGGTCCGCAAACAAAAATTTGAGATAGGGGCTTTACTAACAATATGGTTGTTTCCCACCCTCAGTCAACATAAAGCTGGTATGAATGCCTGATTTCAAACCGAAATTATATATATATATATATATATATATATATATATATATATATATATATATATATATATATATATATATATATATATAATGGTTGTTTCCTGTATATGTTAATTTCATCGAATATGTCCAATATTTATAATTTCGGGTTACGATGGTAAAATATTTTAAATGATTGTTGTAAATTATTTGTTTTGGTTCTCGAGGGTTTGGGCTTGAGGAAGAGCAGTTAATATCTTTTCATACATGTGGAGTATGCTTGAGTCTGATAGATTTATTATGTCAAATAACTGAAACAAACACGTTTGTACGTTACAATGCTACCATCTATACTGGCATGTAAGAGTTTGTCCATGGTCTTTTCTTGAAAAAGTTTGTGAACTAATTTGTTTTCATGAATATTTTATTGCGATACATACAATGTCAAGAGTGCTGCTCGACAGAAGTCAAGGATTATTTGATAACAGAGCCCTAATAATGAATAAAAAATATAATCGTGTTGCTTTTGTTACACGTTCCTCTATGTGGGTGGAAAAACAAAAACGGATCACCTGTACTGTATCGATTGAAAATGTCGATTGAAATGAACTGCGTCATATTAGGTGCCCTATAAACGCTAGGTCCAGTTTTTATTCGACGCAAAGTCCGTTGTTGTCCAAGTAAATATATATTTGACAGTCACTAGAGTGTCAGGGAGCATTCAGATAAGGCTAAAGATAACTTAAACAATATTATCCAAGCATTTCACTTAGCAAATCAAGGCTTGTACTATTCTGTTTTCATTTGAATTGATAAAAGTGTATTTCGTTCGGACATTCCGACACTTATTCAATCAGAACGTTTATATTTTTTTATTTTTGTTGATTTACGCAAAAATGTTGTAAACAAAAATGCATTTTAATTACAACAATGATTACTAATGATAACTCAATAGTACTTTTACTGACAAAATGTATTTCAAATAAATGATTGTTCAAATAATTTCAATGGATTTTCAACGATTTAATAATTTCCACTTTGAAGAAGAGAAAGAGAGAAGCTTTATTTATTTATGTCTTGCTTGTTTGTTTTTTTATTTTAACTCACAATGTTTGTTTCCGTAGAACCTTTAAAATTTTAAAACGTGAAGCTTAATTAAGGTCATCGGGCATGTGTTGTTGTTCGTTCATGCAGTTCGAAGATGACCATGACATCACTAAATGGTTTGGTTTCTGAGAGTACCTGAGTGACTGATCAGGCCAATATGTGCTCTGAACAATCTGTGGCACACTGGACAGGAGATGTCGCTTGTGTTTGCTTGATCAATAGAGGACGTGCTGCAGTTCTGAGATTTACGCTGCTCGCGCTTCTGCACTGTCTCTGCAATTCACCTGAGTTCAAAGTATGTAGCTCCAGTATGGATGAGACTCCGCTGGGTAGAGCGATCATGTGCGAGATCTTCCCAAGACTAAGTGGCAATGTTGAAGTGTTTCAAGGATGACTTGAGGGAATCTTTGAAACGTTTTGTTGTCCACCCTGAGATTGCTTTCCCTTCTTCAGCGCGCCGTAGACGATCCTCTTTAGTAACCCCTCTTATGGCAATCTGCTGACGTGGCCTGCCCATCTCATCTGCGATTTCATCAGCAGAGTGTGCATGATTGAAATGCCTGCCCGTGTGAAACCTCAGTGTCTGGGACTATGTCCTGCCATCTTATCCTCATAAGTTTCCTCAGGCATCACATGTGCAAATTGTTCAGTTTCTTGGCATGGCGTCTGTATACTGCCAAGAGTCGGGAACACAATGGCTTTGCAGACCTTCAGTTTTGTTTGTAGACTGATGCCTCTGTACTCCCACACATTTGCGCGTAGTCTGGAAAAGTCAACACTTGCTGTGGCAATTGTGGCGATGGTTTCATCATCGATCTGAACTGCACTTGACAGTGTGCTGCTGAGGTAGATGAACTTGTCCACTGCCAGGAGGGTTTGGTCATTTACTGTTATGGTAGGCCCTACGTAAGGCTTTCCTCGTGCAGGTTGGTGCATCACCTCTGTCTTGCTGATACTGATTGTGAGACCGAAATTGTCACAAGCTGAAGATAAACGGTCCATAGTCTGTTGCATGTCAGACTCAGATTTGTCATTCAGGGAACAGTCATCAGGAAATAGGAGATCACGAAAAGTCACCTCCTGTAACTTCGTCTTAGCCTGTAGTCTCCTCAAAATGAAGAGCTTGCCATCAGTCCGGTATCTGACATCGATCCCAGTGTCATAGTCACGGAAGGCATCAGTAAGCTTGGCAGAGAACATCATATTGGCGAGGATTGGGACCAATGCACATACTTACTTGACTCCATGGTTCGGATGACTCGGCGTCGTCCACGACACGAGCGAGCATGCCATCATGGAATTGCCGACCCATCACTATGAATTTCTCTGAGCAACACAATTTTCTCTTGATCTTCCAAAGGTTCCCACGACTGGCTGTGTCAAAGGCTTTTGTCAAGTCAATATCGTGTACAGGTTGAAGTTCAGTTCTTGGCATTTATCCTGGAGTTGATGAGCTGCAAACACCATGTCTCTGGTCCCTCTTCCTTTCCTGAATCCACATTCTCAGGCAGGAGCTCTTGATTGATGTGATGCACAAGGGGATTCAGCAGAATTCTGGCCAGGATTTTGCTGGCTATTGACGGCAATGAGGTGCCCCGATGCTTGTCGTAGGATTGCATGTTGTCTTTCCTCTGCTACAAGTGGATGATGGATGCGTCATTGTATTCCTGGGGTATAGATCCTTGAGTCCACATTGAATGAAAGCGTTCAGTCAGTTTCTGTCCCATGTGCGAGCCTCCGGTTTTGTAAACTTCTGATGGTATAGCATCGGCTCCAGGTACTTTGCTATTTGACAACAGGTGAATTGCTTTCTCAGTTTCAGTCAGCGTTGGAGGATCAGCAACTGATATGTTGATTTCCACTTGGGGAAGTCGATTAATTGCATCCTCACTGATATATGACTGTTGATTGAGGATGTTGTTGAAGTGTTATGTCCATATTTGAAGTATCTTTTCTTTGTCAGTGAGTAGTGTGGTTCTGTCAGCACTCAGTATTGCAGATGTTCCTGATTATTGTGGCCCATATATTGTTTTGAAACATCATAGAAGTTCTTCATGTCATTCCTGTCTGTCTAGGACTTAATTTCATCTGCCTTTTAGCTCGGCCATGGTTCTTGCAACTCTCTGAGGTTGCATTGGACGGTCCTCTTGATGTTGTTGAAGGCTGCATTTTTAGATGATGAATTACTGTTTTCTAAACAGGTCTTCTGTAGCCGATGTTTCTCATTCAGAAGTCTCTGTATAGCAGTATCGTTCTGATCAAAAAAATCTTGATGTTTACGTGTGATGGAACTGAGGGTTTTGGATGCACTAAAGTACACAGAGTCTCTGAAGAGTGCTCAGTTTTCATCGACATACCCGGAGTTCATATCGATTATTTCTAGTTGGCTGCACAGTTCTTCGACAAATGCATGTTTCATATTCTTTTGTTTCAATTAAGCTATTTGGGCACTTTTTGTCTTGTGGTCGTCTGCTAGGATGAGTCTGGATATTGAGCTGTGAGACTATGAGGTTGTGGTCAGTTCTATACTTCTCATGGCCTTCGTCTCTCGGACATCCTGCCTGTCTCTTCTCCTGACGATGACATAGTCAATGAGATGCCTGTGCTTGGAGCGTGGGTGCAACCAAGACATCTTGTTGCGGTTTGTCAGACTGAAAACTCTGTTGGTGATTAGGAGGTCGTGTTCAGCGCATTTTGTGTTTGCCGAAAACCATTTTTGCCGTTTACACCTGGCCATGTTTGGTGATCTTATCCAACTCTAGCATTGAAGTCACCAAGGATGATGAGCTTGTCTTCCTTCGGTAGTTCTGCGATAAGAGACTCCAGGTCTTCATAACATTTGTCCTTGATCTCATCTGGGTTGGTCATGGTTGCTACTTAGGCACTGATGAAAGTCGCATGTCATTTTCCAAATAGTGGGAGTCCCATTTGCAATAGTCTGTTATTGATGCTCTTTGGGAGATTTGTGAGCTTGCTGACTAGCTGTGATTTAATGGCAAACTCGGCGCCAGCTTCACGTCACTCTTCTTTACTTCGGCCACTCCAGAAGAAGGTGTAACCGGCTTCTACTTTGGTTAGTTGTCCTTCTCAGCTAGGCGAGTTTCACTCACGGCTGCTATCTGGATGTTGAATCTGGCCAGTTCTCTAGCAGCTTGAGCTGTTATTTTCTCTGGTCTATCTGCTGCGGTACTGTTCATTAGTGTGCGCACATTCCAGGCATAGATGGTGAGTTGTGTCAAATTTGTCTTCTTGTTATTTTAGCGACCGCTAAGGTGGGATCCCCGTCACCCGCGGTATGCTGACCAGTGTTTTGGTGAAGCAGGCAATGTCTAGGGCACCTTTTCTTGTCTCTTCCTTGTACTACGGAGGTGAGCAGTGCGATCCTAAAATGGGCTGCTCAGTCTCCCAGGGGGTTGACGAGTTCCACTGCTGCTTCGGTCCAGTGAAAAGCGACCATATGCCCTGAGCCGCCTGTATGCAGGTTTGCATGACAGCTCCCAGTGTATACACACCTGCTGCTTTGCCGCTTGCCCATCGCCACATGATTTAAATATATATGGTGGGGGGAGGGTAATAATGTTATGACTTGCGCGTGAGTTGGATTTAAGTGAGGGAAAGTTGCACGGAATCACCTTCACTTTCTCGTCCAGGCCTGTCTGAATCTAGTGGCACGACAATGATGCCCTGCGCTGTCCACACAGTTCTAATGCACTAATGAGGACACAACATATCCACCAATCAGCATATGACAAACTGCATTTTCTGTAAATAGTTGGATTATAAAGAAATAAATGGAATACTGAGTGCAAATATTTTGTCATCCTACGCCAAAGACCACAGGAATAACATATTATTTTCTGTTAAGGCTTTAATACTACTTTCTGCTGGATAAAAGTAAAATTCTTCTGTGCTTCTCAAATCTCCAGAACAAATAAGAAAAAATATATTAATAATTTTCTCGGGGACTGCAATATACTGCAATAACAGCTTACTAGATCAGTTAGTGTAGTGATACCGTATAAGTTTTTAATTCAACTATGCATTGAATTAGTGATTCGAATTCTGATTCATTCAGCTCGATATTATTTTGTCACTGCGCTATTCTGTTTCTGTTTGATATTGCCGTTTTGGATAGTTTCAGTAAATATGTAGCGACCCTGTATAATGGCAACTTTCCTTCGAAATAGGAAGCCGTCGTGAAGTTCGCATGAAAACGTTTATGGTTGCCAATAAGGACAGACAACAGATACAAAAGCTTAAATATAATAAAAATCAATATAAATTTAAGCATCTGCACACCAAAGATACATCATGATTAAATAAATAAAATACTCATGCATTTATTTATTCATTTACGAAGTATTTATTGTATGCATTTATTAGTTTTTTTCCCCAAATCTATTAGTTCAGTGTTGTGAATTTCAGTTTGATCTTTTCAATTCTTAATTTCACGACCAAATAGGCACATACCTAACGAACGTGAGACTGGCTCTCGAGTGACTTTCCAGCAGTCTACTAAAATAAACGAAAATGCGGCGGACTAGGCAATACATGTCTTTGTCTGCGATACCGTGCCAGTGTAACGGACCAATACAATTTCACCGCATGTTTATAAACAGGCTTTAATGCTTTTATGGTCATCCAGTGTTGCGATAGGTACAATCTGGCTTGTATGAGTAGTTCACAGTCTGGATTTTACCACAAAAACATTTATAGTTGTATAACGGTAACCTCAGTAGGTTTTTTTTCTTCAGTGAAATGCTGGTATCTATTCAGTGCGTAACTGCAAGATATTCAAATATGCCTGCATCATCGAACGCTCATTTCCGGCGTAGCCCTGCAACAAATCAAAGTAGTCACCCCACAACAGTATATGGTGCTCACATTTGGTTTAGTTTCCAAACAAAATACAGCATGCACTTCAGCTCAATTATATTGCGGCTATGAATGGCACAGCCTAGTAGATTCCTAATGGTAGACAACTCAAGACATTTTTGACATTATAGCAGAATACAAGTTACCTCCTCTAAATCATGTCCTACCATGGTTGATGGTAGCACTGCTATTTAAAACAAAGTTAGATCCCACGTGTCTTGCCTATATAGACAACAGCAGAATGTTTTCACACGAATAAATCTAATGCTTGCAGACAACTCAAGGCACACCCGAATAGCGAACTGTATGCAATATACCTCAATTTAATCTTATTACTGTGAGTAATCGTTTGACAATTCATTCAGGTTAATTCAGCGATATTTATTTTTCTAAATTTTTTTTCTTCTTTTTTCAAGAAAACGTAATCTTAGAATATTATCTACAAGAGCACTGTACCTTCTCATTATCTACAAAATAATTCGACGCTATCACCGTTGTTCAAAAATAATATCAGATCCCACCCATCTTGCCTATTTTGAGAGATTATAGAAGTGACGTACACAATGTCTAAACCAAACTCAATAATATTGATACAAATATCTTGGAAACCCTTTATAGTTTAAATAGATTTATTTCCTCATGAAATGACATTATCCCTTGACGCATTTTTTATTGCTGAAGAAAATATTCTCACAGCCCATGGATCCTTCTCTTTTTAAAATATTATCTCAGTTGATTTATTTAGGTGTCTATAACCTTTGTTATCTGCCTAAGTGTCGAGATTTGAATTTAGTGTTGAGATTTTAATTTTGAGGCCATGTAATCGTTCCATTGTCCACAATGAACACATACTCACCCATTCATTATTAATCTTAAGATGATGATACATGGAAGCAGAAATTAATTTGAGAGAAAAAGTGATTTTGGATATTGTTTCACGCGAAACGAAAATTCTTATTTTAGGAAATCATCAAATATTATTTTTTAATACTTCCTAGTATCCAAAAAATATCTTCAACATCTCTGATTCCATGTTTAGAGTCCGACAAATTTAAAAATTATAATAAGATACAAATTGTACTTCTCAAATTATTTCCATTTCTAAACCATTTTGATTAAATTTTTGCCAAATATTATGATATTTCTTGGACTGTATAATGTAGTGCAAATAGTTTTTCTTCACTCGTTCACTATTATACATAATTAATTTGTCCGCTCCGCGAAATCTGATGCATATATTTTAATGCTCTCTCAGTTACCTCAAACAATTAATATATAATGGTGTCAGCCGTTGTATTGCCTTCCACGTACAAACATACACTATGTATGACTCAGATCACACTTAAATAGCGTACCATATATCAATTGTGATTACTCTTTAATCTTGAAATAAGAAAAGTAATGCTCTTATGAGAGTAACAACTCAGTGATTACTGATTTTGCACGTATACATAGTAGAAAGGGTTAAACGACGGCAGTTCCCATATGTCTCAATCAGCATCTCAGTCTGACGAAGGAATTATATTTCATATATAAAAGAAACCACAGTCATTGTTAGTAACAACGTTTGCAGTGTGTGTAAACTCTGTACCTGATTAATTATATTGATAGTTAATATGCTAAGGATAACCATGCACCGCGATCCATTTTATCTTATTTTACGATTTAACATCACAAATATGTATCATTCGATAAAAGAAATATGCATAAACACAGATAAATATTTTGAGACGATTTATCATGACTCTGCTTTAGTCAATATAAACGGAAAGCAAATGTATAGAAAATACGGTGACAAATGTTTTAATTTTCTTGTTTTCGTTCGTTTCCTGACAGCTTGATCAATATATTTCCACGACGCATCATTGATTATCTCATTAGCTTTGTCATTTTCATATTGCCATTTAGACGCTGAGTATTTGATCAGAAGTTGTTGTCCGTTTGTGCAAGACAAATGCGATTACGGTATTTGTTCATCGCAAAAAGTTTCATTTTTTGCATCATTCTCTTGCAACTAATGTCATTACAAATTATGTCTGAAATGTATAATGTAAAAATGCACTCAGACGTTTCTTCAACATATAAGTAATAAAATTTATAAAATGTTTTGGATAACTATTGTTTGAAGATCAAGTACCCGTTTATCTCCTAATTTAAAAAAGCCAACAGAAGCATTTACCCTAAGTCTCATATGAGTTTTCTCAACGGGGGTGGGGTGGGGGTGACATATCAGTAAAAGCAGCCGTACTCCTATTATGGAGGAGTAAAGTTGTAACAGTGGTGCTGCTATATATTAAACTTCCGGATGATTAACTTAACTGTCTGTATTGATGGATAATGGGATCGTCATACAATAGGTCTACTAATAACCTAAGTTTCCACCAGACCGTCACATCATAGGGCACATTTGACATGCATCCCTAATATTTATTCTTTATCTTTAAGATGATCACAATAGGACCATTTTTATCAAATCTTCTGCCTGATTAGCTTTATTGATTTGCACTGATACAAAAAGGGAATACATGTCAGTCTCGGTCCGCTATTAGTTTTAATGACTGTATTGATGTAAAATGCACAAAACAAACTTCGCTCGGCTTTCCTTATATGAGCGGAAACTAATTTCGTTTTCTAACGAAATGTATTGATCAATATACACTGCACGTTTGAAAAACAGTGACAGGCAAAGTAGAGGGGTGTGCCTATGCATTTTGTTTCGAAAAATGGCTAGGTTTGTAATTTGGAATTATGATTTTCATTTCATTCACCAAATCGTACTTTGGTGATTGAGGAAATATAATGTATGACGGTCATGACATATACGTGCCTTGTAGGCCTATATAAATCCATTTGAAAATATCTTTGCTGGTCATTTTACATCTTATCCAGAATTTGGGATTTTCTTCTTTTTTTACAACACTTATACTATGCAAATATTTTCGAAATTGTTGTGGAAGGAAACAGTGTATCTATGTCAAAATTTAGCCAAATTTACTCTGCTCTAGTGTGTTTATTAACTATACATTTTGAATCTGTTTTAAAATTTTATATTTAATCTGAGGAATATCACCTTTTACCATTGTCACTAGTAGCAACTTATATAGCCATAGTAGTGACTTACAGGTACGTGTGTACTCACGAAGTTTTAAATTTATTTATGCAATAAATATTTATATGCGCTTTGTTGGATAATATAAATAAACTAACTATCAATACTAAAACCTTGTGAATATGATAAGTATTAGCAAATTTTGAAGAAAAGTTCACCAATTCTCAAGAGGTTTTGCAATAATTTCAACCAGCTAACGAGTTTGCATAAAGATTAAAGCGGACATTTACAGGGTAAGATTCTCGATCACAAATGCCTTCAGTATAAAAAGGAACCCATTTGTTGTTTAATATGGTAAAAACAGATCCGACACAAGATTTATTAGACATATGTAGATGTAAGATGTTTTCTCTGAAGAAGTATTTGTACCTAAAAAATACATAATTGCTCTCACCGAATTAAAAGAAAGATGATAATATAAATACAATAAAAATAGTTGTTTCATAATGCTTAATATGTTTTCTTTTGTTTCATAGGTTCTTTATATAGGTCAGTTTCGTATATACATTTCCACGATGTTTTACAGGCAGAATAAGGTAAGTTTGTTATTTCTGTATTTGATAGCTTGTCTTGAAGTATATATATATATATATATATATATATATATATATATATATATATATATATATATATATATAACTTTACAGATATTTATCTAATTAAGATGTCGTGGCATCGCGCGATATATGTATCCGCCCATGTCAGTACATCCTTTTATGTATAATGTATTTTGCAGGTTTATTTATATGCATACAGGAAATTATTTCTACATATGAATATGTATGCATATACATTAAAATAATATGCATATGCGGGTTGGTATGAACGTATGAATGTAATGTGTTGCAGAATAAAGGATGTAATTCCTGTTGTATTTTAGTACATTTTTATCTTTTGTATGTTTATGCTACATGGTTTGTTGGGAGAAAGACATGAGTAGCAGTTATAAATTCGTGCATTTCTATAATATAGGATTCTAATTATTTCCTATGCACTGTGAGAAAAACAGTAGAAGAATTAATTTTATTTCAGTAATGTGGTGAACTTTATTCTCCTGCTGCCTGTAAGACCTGATGTGCGACGAACGTCTTATGTATGTATGCTTCCATATATGGTCACATATATTTGATAGTCTAGTAGTTTAGGCAATATGTAGCTGGAAATATTGACTTAGTTAGTCTCCGAAGGGGTGAGAGATGGGTCAGCGAGGCTCTGAAAGACTTGGTGGGGGGACTTCTTTTTTAGGGTATCAATTTAGGTCTGTGGTCTCGGAATATCAGTTACAATTTGTTTAAGCTCTGATATTATGGGATGTTTGGCGATGTAAAATGTTTATTTGGGACAGTTCCTGGGAGATCTCAGAGACAAGAGTCGGACCGCAGCCGAATATTAGCCGCTGGGGGCTCGCGGAGACAAAAAATGGGCCCTGTTGGTTGCTGGTTTGACCGGCTCATCGCCGCTTGGGTTGGGCAGCAACAGAATGTTCTCCTTGAGGGGCTCACTCCGACTAGCATCGAGCCCCAGCAGGATGCAGATTCTGGCGGGCTTACTGCGGCTTGAGCATTGTTGAGGCATCGGCTGTTGCGTGTTAGCCGCTTCAGTGCGGAGCAAAACTATTAGCTGCTAGCTTATATGGCGCAAAACTAGCTAAAGAGCCACTGCCAGATATTTCGACTACCAAGGTCCCCTGGAGTCCCGCCAAGTGTCGCGAAGACTTGCAAGATTTGCAAAGTCTTCCAAAGCCTTGTGTGCAGCAGTACCGATATTTTTAGTTTGTTTCAGCCATGCCCAGAGGGACCGGCAGATTCTCGCCAATGGCTGGTCCAGTGGGCCAGACAGGTTTTTCCGAGTCACACTGTTAGCGGGTACTGCCCTGGCTATCCGCAGGCCACTCAGAGGTTTTCGCGACACGATTGGTCCCGGCTAAAAGCGCGTCACGGCAGGAACCGCTAGGGCCTAGCCACACACCACCCATCCCCGTGCGTGCAAACGGGGTCGAGTTGCGAGAAGCGGACTTGCGCTGCGTGGCAGACCGGGGGGAAATATTCAGGGTAAATGTTTGGCCTTTTTTCCCTAAAGAAGCGCATTAGAGTAACTAAGCCAAGGACGTTCACCACAGCGATTAAAAGGGGTTTCAAACGAATTTCACCCACGAGCGGCAGTATTAGCTGAGCAGCCCCGCCGACTATTGGGGCTATAAAGGGACGTCGCTCATGTCCTGCGCATATTCCTCGCGCTCTTGTTGCTCTCGAGCTCGCTGATTTTTTTTATCGAAGCGTAACCCCGCGCAACAGTCAACTGGGGGACCGCGTCCCGTTTCTCGAGCTCTTGTTGGACTGCACCGAGCTGCCTGCCCAAAGCCTGCACGTTCTTTCCCAATGCCTGGTTTGCACTTCCACCTGCTCGCAGCGCCTCCACTTCAGCCAAGAGGGTGTTGGTTTTCGCGTCGGCCTTCGTTTTCATTTTCCGGAACATCGTTGTGCTGCTTCTTTTATTTAGTTGCTTGATGGTTGCGGCCTGTTTTTCAAAGTGTTCTTTATGCCTCGTGAGGACGGCCAGCGCGCTCGAAAGCTCTTTCCGCAGGGACGCCACCTCCTTGCGCCGCGTCTGCAGTTTGTCGGCTGTTGGGATCAGTTTCTCTGTTGCATCGGCCAATTCTCTCTCCAACTCTTCTACTCTCCCCCACCGAGCCGTGGAAGCGTGTGGTCTTGCTATGCAGAGTTTGTATCATCGGCATCGTAGCGAAATGCACCGGTAACATAACCGGTGTGACAATTACTGATTAAAAAGGTAACATTATTGATAAGTACCAGTAAGTATCGCCCGTACAGGTAAGTACAGGTATTTTCACCGATATTTGCTAATATTTATCGGTAACATTTTCATAAGTTCACATAAACATGGAACGCAAAAGTAGGTCCGACTCGAACATTCGCAATTAGCACACATCGCGAGGTACCACAAAATGAAAGATGGAGTTCGAGTCACAGCAAAATAATTCAGAATGTCCACGCGCAGGGCGTTCGGGATCTGGCGGGACGCCGCATCAGTGGGGTAAACTCCGTACTCCGCAGCTCTTCAGGCGGCAGAGGCCAAGCCAACCAAAAAGCCAAAACCCCAAACCAGAAAAGGGAGAGATGCGGCGAAAGATGATATAACCAACCTTGACGAAGAATTACAGGCTTATTAAATACCCCCCGCCCAGGCACGCCAAACAAACGAGGTGACCCCCGGGTAGTTGTTAGTGTCCTACAGGGTCGCTTCCTCTGCCTTGTCTCGGTAGACGTCGGGAGTTTTGATGCAGAGCAGCAGGCTGTCCATGTACAGCAGGCCCGCCTTGTCCTTTTAGCGTCGCGTGATGCTGCTGTAGTAGAACTTATACATCAAGAGTTTGGAAAGGCACAGAATCGCCTACCCCACGTAGATCTGGCTGTTCAGCATGAGTTGGGTTTTGTAGCTGTGGACCGCGACAAGGTTGCAAGCAAAGATTTTCCGCGACACAAATGCCAAGTCGGCTACGAAGCGGCGATTCTTGTCATCCTCCGAGTTATCCATGAGCTTGAAGATGATTTTGTCAAACTCCCACTTAGTCTTGGGCCGCAGGTGTGTATTCATTTGTATGTACGGCGCCATCCAGCGGGGCTCTGTTTGAACTCTAACACCCGATATACCTTAGTGACGCGCATCTCCAGCTGAGCGAATAACTGCATATTTAGTAGTCGACCACGTACAACTTCTTTTTCTGCAGGTTTGGGACTAGCTTCGTGCACTTGTTAAACTTGCTATCCAGCGTCTTGATTAGATCCCGCTGCTAGTCGCTGAACCAGATATTTGGAGACCTTTTGGCCTCTGGCACCAGTGGGTAGTCACAGTGCTCGTCATATGCGAACCTTGGGTCTGCGGGGTCGGCAGACCAGAAGTTTCGGTTGGCAAGCCCTGCATCATGGCCCATTCTTAGAGCTTGTTGGCGTCAAGGTACATGATCCAGCTCGCTGTACCGCTGGCTTCGTAGCCAGGACACGACATCGGGTTGTTCGTTTTCGCCAACCAACCGCTGGCTATCGAGATGCCGCCGCGGATCTCTTTTTCCAGAAGCAGATGCATATCTCCATCCGTCAGCAGCTCATGATGAAGCGCCGTCTTTTCAGGAGCGTGTCCCAGGCCATTACAGGCGCTGACTTTCTGGGCTGGGTTTAGGCCATAGGAAAAACGAGTGGCGGAAGGTATTGAAAATGTCGGCCAGCAGCAACACGTCAGTCTGCAGGTAGATGTCGTGGTAGTCACCGAACTCTTTCCAGACCTGCTGGGCGTGCATGTAGTCTTTGCCGCTGATTTATTTGGCTTTTCCTCGAAACGGGCCTATCCCTCCATGTGTTTTGCACGGGTTGACCCCCTTTCTTACGACGAGGCCGATGCCGCCGCGTTGTGTGCTTTGTTGTGATGCGAAACGCCTCCTTGCCCGAATTGCGCAGATTGATCGCTAGTTTGTTGAGGGACTCCCTAAAATGCATATTGTATGTTTTTATATTTTTCGGGACCGCACTGATGCTCGCCTTTGACGCCGTGTCAGTGGCCTCACTCAATAGATGGCCATCGTAGCCGTGGAGGCTGTGGAAGACCACAGGTAACTTATCAGCTTGAGGTTGTAGGCCGGGTACTAGCCTGATGTGTGGCAATGGTCCCGCACCCTGTCCGTCTCCAGCGCCCAGCCGCAACTATGGCAATCCTTCGTTTCCGGAAAATTCCTTCACTTGTCCCTGTTTATAACCATCTCTGTCGGGTTCCAGATGAATTCGCTAATCTCTTCTAACTCCACATCAAGGCGCTGGATAAACGCGGCTACAGCATTCTCTCCCCTGTATAGTACCGGCATCTACCTCACACAGTCGCTCCACACGACCATGTACCAGAAGCTGTGTGATGCCTGCGATGCGAAATTAGTTGTGCACTCGTTCCTCGTTGGTACATTAATCGCCTCTTTCGTTGGTATGCTTATCGCACCCATATCTGGCTCTGGTTCTTCTGGATTGACAGGCTAGGATCCTCTTGTATGATAATACAATGTGATCTGCAGCAAAATCTGCTCTGCCTGATCAGTGTTTTACGAGTTAAAACTATTGCGTCCGTCTGTCTCTCCATCACATACCTGATAGTTGATAACTTTCTAGCAATTTGATACATCTTCATAAAACTTGGTATGCAATAGTATCATGACAAGAGTTTATGTTGCACATAAGTATGGGTTTTGTCAGAGTATTGCTTTTAGAGAAGGGATATTCAGAGAACAATCACTTACTGATATATATGTCTGCCATATGAGTCCATTTTGGATCCTATTTTGCTATTTAAGAAACTGCCCCACCCATTAGCCAAATTTGTATAACCCTAATATATCACAATTCAAATCGACATTTTCTTTATCGAATATTGGATATACCGCAGCTACCATATCAATGATTCAATCAAGCTCTTTCAGTTTGACACGAGATGCTACATAATTCGTTTTCCAAATTTGGTGTAAGTCTCCATAGTTCAAGAAAGGTTCTATGAACTGTCACTAGCCATATTTGGGTTATGCCTTCACTACGAGGTTATAAATTTAATTTCACTAGGACTGTCAGTCGTGAATGTCCAGCTAAGGATCCTTTCGCAAAAATATTGACTATGTTCTCATAAAACTTCTGTTTTACCTTTTGAAGACTTTGCTCTATGATGCGCTTGGAATGATTAAGTTAGTAACACAAATTCAATCTAAAAAATATAATAGAAATACAATATTTTTGTAACAAATAATATGGTATTCAAGGCATCACAACACTAATTAAGTTTGTTGTAGGTTTCCTCCATTTTTTAAATTTATTTAATGAAATCCAGTGCACTAGATTTAAGTTAACCTACACTAACACTTACGTTACACTAATGCTAAGAACTGACATGGGCACAATATGTACAGGAGTTGGCATATGCTATTTTGTATTTTCTGAAAATAGTTTCATTTGAAGGATATGACTGGAATTGCTAGCTTTACTGTTTGAAGACATTAATTGGAACTATCCAGGCACTACTTTCTAATCATTAAAAGACAAATGTGCAAACCCAGATGACACTTGTCCCAGGGGTACACAGTCCCTACTCTAAGAGATCTACCAAAGAGGCTCAAAGCTCAGGGTGGAGGTGAAAGCAAGGACGCACCTGATACGTGTGTTACACATGCAAGATTATATGTGTTGTGATTACTATTATTATTTCCCTAACACCCCCCCCACGTTTGTAGAGGATGAGTTCACCTTAAAGGGACAACTCAGAAAATAGATATAATTAGTCTTATTTGAATGATTGTCTGAAGATAATATTCGCATTTTTGAAAAACACAATACGGAAATTTGAATAATAACTTAAAATCGATTTATCTACAATTCACACGATATTATTCTGTAATTATTCCCTCTCTTGTAATGTTAAATCAGAGATGTTTTGGAAATAAAATTAGACATCAGATGCATGAATTTGATAGAAAAAATAATTTTTAGAATGAAATTCAGTCATTCAGGACGAATAGCACTGTTTGATTATCCTTTGGTAAATATCATAAACTATAATGAAAAATAGTTTCCATCAAATATAGAAAATCGTATATGTTGTCAGCGTAATAAGTGTCTCATGCTGTAAATTATCGATTTTTAGTCTGTCCTTTTTCCTTTCATTTTTGTGTTTTGACGAAGTCATAGGAGAGTCAATAATGATGATCTTTGTTCTTCTCTTGGATATATTACATTTGTTGACAACGAAAGTGATGTCCTAGTCCTACCATCAATGAATACGACATACAAAGACTATTTTGCAAATAATATAAGTAATAATAATGACGTTCAAAATATTTGGATAATACCCTAGTTTAGCAATGTTTAATTAATTAAATTAATACCCGTAAATTTGTTTATTGTATTATTTAATTATGATCATGCAAGGTTTAATTTTTGTATGCATGGCTGAACTAAAGGTTTGAAAGGGGGTGCTGCTGCATTTAGCGAATATTGTTCTTTATTTACATATGACATTAAGTAAAACACCAAAATGCATCTTACATTAATCTCAGTTTCCTCTGACCTTTTCCCGGGCTCGTCCCCCACCAAATATACTGCCCACCATGTATAGCCTATCATGTGCTGAAAAAATATGGCGTTGAACCCAGAAGACCCAACCACACCCCAAGCAAAATGGAACATAGTCGTGGATATAGCCACTCGTGCGTGGCAGACACACTCTCATGCCGACCGAGTAGTTGACACCGGATTCCTCGGACAGAAATCAAAGCATCTAGAGGTTAATATATATATATATATATATATATATATATATATATATATATATATATATATATATATATATATATATATATTCGTGCTTATTCTCATTCTGTTTACGGATATGTACATGTTTAATGCGTATGAACATATACCATTGGTATATGTGTATGCACTAGTACATATACAGGTCAAAATATTGATTTGATAAATTCAAACGATGCACTATGAATGTCAGATGAAATCACAACATATATAGTATGTACTGGAGTAGCTTAACGATATATGCTGAATACTACAAAGAAGAAGACTATAGACTTGTTAATATCTTTACTTTGTGATGATATGTTATTTTTAATTTGCTACCATAGGGCCCAGCAACAATTTGCCTTTTTAATCATTTATTGGTTTATTTATATACTAACAATCTTCTCTGTAACAACGGGCACAGCGTGATGATTGTATTGCAATATCGCAAAATTTTGGTTGAATATATTCTCCTTCTGTCTACGATGTATGGCACATATATGTAATATATATGTTATTGTGCTCTGTGTGTTGTACATACATGTATATATGTAGGTATGCATGCATGTATGTATGTATGTATGTATGTATGTATGTATGTATGTATGTATGTATCTATGTATCTATGTATGTAAGTACGTATGTATGAAATCTTAATCATTTTCCAAATTAATCTGGAATAGCATAGTGATATCATTAATATTGATGAAACCGGAAGTTACTAGCGAAAGTGATGAAGCCAAAGTGTTGATATGGCTTCGTCTTACACTCCGCATCGACTTATATATGGATGAAGGATTGAAAATTGACGAAAGTAGCAAATTTAACTTATTCTCCTCATCGACTTATAGGCCGGCAAATACGGGTAGGTTGATACATGTATATGTACGCTTGTGTGTATTTATGCATGTATGTATGTTTTCCTGTCTTTCTGTATTAAATTTTGTGCATGGGTACATGTTTGCATGTTTCTAAGTTGGTAAATACGTATGTATATGTGTTGTGTATGAGGGTGTGCGTGTGTGTATGCGTGTGTTTACGTCGTTAATATATGCACTTGTCTGTCTTTTGTCTGTTATTTCTATATTTGTCTTTTTTTCTATGTTTCATTCTGCAATAACATGTAGATGTGTATAAATTTAAATTTATTTGATGTACATATATACATGTATATTAAGTATTTATAAACGAATGTATTGCATATGTTTATGGTAAAATGCATCGAGTTAAACATATTTATTTATGTAAGAGTTTTGATGAATATACAAGTGTAGATGCATGTATATGTATTTCACATTTTATGTATATTTATATTACATGTATATATATATGTATATATATGTATGTATATATATATATATATATATATATATATATATATATATATGGATTTGTAAATGCATATGAAATATGCTTTGTACTCGCACATTTCGTACATGTATTTGTATATGAACATGTGCATATACATGTATACATGCATTTTTAATATATTAGATGGATGCATATGGATTTCAATTTAAAGTGGAATACAAACTATCAGCTAGATGATAAATGAAACATTGCCAACGAAAATTCATCTAAAGCTGGTTAATACTGATGAGCCTTTGTTCAAAATCTATGATTTTATAACCCGAAATGTTTCATTTCGAAAACATATCTGCCTGCACTATTTTGCGCCAGATATTATTACGTCTGTGATGAATTTTCCATTCTCTACGCCTTGCGTATTCACAAGCTTTGATTCTTTTTTGTATTAAATCTCACTTTCACACTTTCCATTTACTTCAGGATGAATTTGCTCTCAGAATTCGACGAATTATGTAAAGAAGTATGCAACATGATATACGCGTCATTTTCCAGTATTTATTTTTCTCGATGTATTAGGTTCTACTGGTAAGTCAACACGTTTATCATCAATGAACCGCATGCATGCTCTTGAATGATTTGTATGATGTTTGCAACTAATGAATGAAGAAATAGCATCAAGTTAATCACATTCTGAATGTCGGACAAGGAGTGATATCAAGGTAATCTCATTCTAAATGTCGTACAAGGAGTGATATCAAAGAAATCTCATTCTAAATGTCGTACAAGGAGTGATATCAAGGTAATCACATTCAGAATGTCGTTCAAAGAAGTGGTATCGAGGTAATCACATTCTAAATGCTGTCTCAAGACGTGGTATCAAGGTAATCACATTCTGAATGTCGTACAAGGAGTGATATCAAGGTAATCACATTCTAAATGTCGTTTCGAGAAGTGGTATCAAGGTAATCACATTCTAAATGTCGTTTCAAGAAGTGGCATCAAGGTAATCACACGCAGAATGTCGTTCAAACTGTGGTTTCAAGGAAATCACATTCTGAATACTGTTGCAAGAAGTCCTGAATGTCGACTGAAGAAGTGGTATCAAGGTAATCACATTATAAAGGCTGTTTCAAGACGTTGTATCAAGGTGGTTACATTCTGAATGCCATTCCAAAAAGTGGTATCAAGGTATTCACATTTGGAATGTCGTTCAAGACGAAGTTTCAAGGCAATCACATTCTGAATGCCATTCCAAGAGGTGGTATCAAGGTAATCACATGCAGAATGGCGTCTCAAGAAGTGGTATAAAGGTAGTCAAATTCTGAATGCCGTTTCAAAAAGTGGTATCAAGGCAATCAAATTTTGAATGCCATTACAAGGAGTGGTATCAAGTTAACGATATTCTGAATACCGTCTCAAGAAGTGGTATCGAGGTAACACATTTAAAATGCCGTTTAAAAAAGTGGTATAAATTAATCGAGATATTTTGACGTTTGTATACCACAAGATGAAGTATATCTGGTATTAACGTTGGAAAAGAAAAATATCTTCTTATTTTATAGCAAACTTGCTTCTGAATGGAAGATTCGAAGATTAAGCTCACTCTTTAGCACCCCACCCCACCCCCTTTTCCCACGTTCATCTCAATTTAAATTGCATTTATTGGCTAATAATACAAAGTATCGACGATTTGAGACAAATGTTGATTTTAGATGAACTAACCTGTTCCAATAAATAACATATTTGGCATTTGTAAACTATTTACCCTATTTGACTTCAGAAAGCAAGTCCAATTGAGCGATGCAACACAACAGGTTTTTCACATTGTTGTCAAGCTAGTAAAAGAGACATAAATTCGTTAAGAAGCAAACTGTGATGAGTCAGATAACTTCGGCAAAATATATTGTCCATACCTGAGAGGTAATGCAGTATCCGTTTATTCCTCAAGTTCACAAAATGCTGATTTTTCTTGCTGCAAATGTCACTTCTAATGGCATACACAATCAAGTGTTGCATGGCATTATGGATAATCTTGTATTTTCATATGTGAAATTATAAGGATATAATTTTTACATGAGAAATATGGGAGGTAAAAAATATGAAAAATAATTTTTATATATATATATATATATATATATATATATATATATATATATATATATATATAATGCTAGATGTAGACCGAACCGAGAAATGTAATAAATACGCTGTTGTTTTGTGTTATTTATGCAGTGTCTCGTCTAACTGTGCTTTATCTCGTTCCGTAAAATTGTGAATTAAAATGGTCATATGTGTTGTCAACTGTTTGTTATTTATGAAACCCCATGAAAGTGTATTCTAATTATATAACACTCCAGTTCACTATATATTATTTTGTGTTAGAATTAAAATGGCCATTTGTTTAAAAGCAACATATACATAGATGGTACTATACAGAAAATGTATCAGTTTATTTCGTAAATCCGAGATCGTTGATAGCTGATTAAAAATAGAATGAAATGATATACTAAGAGGTTTAAGGATGTAGCTTCCGGCATTAAATCTCCACATGAACCTAGATATGAATATAAAAGACCGAATGTGTAAAACGCAAAATTTTAAGAGGAATGTGCATTCATCTTAAAAGATTATTCACGTAAGGGTTTAAAAGGAGCGATGACCACCGATAGATGACACAGGCGTCGTCATGACGTGCAAATAGGTGTTTGAAATTATTCAGACAGATTTCGGTTGTAACTATATTTTAAAAAATGAGATAAAGGCAACCGTGTTTGACAGTTACATTCCGTATCCATATCCATATCGGCTAGTTCAAGAATAATACGTCAATAAGGATATGATCACCGTGTAGCATCAACTTTTAACAATATAATATAATATAATATAATATAATATAATATAATATAATAAATCCTGGACAACTTAGATGTGATAGTTTGCTGAATTGACATACTTAACGCATATCAAAAACAAATAAAATATGTATGTTTAAGCGGATTTGGCTACGACCATTTGTTCGTCTACTAATGGAACGTAGATACACAAATAATCAGCACCGATTACAAAATATGGCATTTACAGTAAGATGAATAATATTGGCTAGAAACATAACAAATGTCGTGAATGATTTGATGATAAGCATGTTTGAATACCATTTTTGTCGGCGTTTTGCAAACGCAACCACAACGAAGTTTGACATGAAAATGAGCTTAGATTTGTAGCAAGGAAACTGATGAGGTTCGCATTTAGAATGTATCTACTTTAAGCTTTAAATATCCCTGATACAAAACAGCTAACACTAATTACAAAGTAATGATGTATCTTTGTAACCTTGAAATGATATTAAAGAACAAATCTATGCATTCAGAAATACAATCCAAAGACATGAATATATGAAGAGAAAAATTCCGATTATTGAATATTCGTATATATGTGTAAATTAAACACATGTGTAGGCTTCCTAACACAATAAATCGTTATGTAATGAAACGAATATACAATAAACAATTCACTTCAACATTGTTGACAGTGTCTTTGTTTCAAGGTGTAAAATAAGTGGTAAGAATGAAAATTAAATGTTAATCTTAAGAACATAATATGGCATTTTAGAAACAGCCTATGCAAAATCTGTCACAAACTGAGGAACTACTTTTTTTGTTAAAGTTAGAAAAATGCACACTACATAATAACGAATTTAAATTTAATTTGGAAATTTATCTAAATGGAAAATACTTTATGTTATGACACAAAATTAATGCAAATAAAAACCAAACCAGTTTTCTAAATTCATGTAAAAGATCGGATTCCGTAAGATCAGTTCAACATATTTTTGAGCGGTAACCTCTTTAAAATCGTAAAAGACGCCTAACAAGAAAAGTGGATGCTTAATAAGGGGCCATTTCTTCACTATTTCGGTTTTTGGTAAATTGAAATTGCATTTTGCGAAGACAAGAGTATGCTTAAAAGAGGTGACCTCTCAAGCATACATATTTATTAAAGGAACATGAGCAATTCCATAAACAAATCAATATAGACAAAATAAACTTTACGGCTTACTGATTATTGCTTATACAAAGAACTTCTTATTTATTATTTTTATGCTTAACAAAATGTGTTAATAAAAGATATATTGAAAATCTCTAGGTGCCATTACTGAGTGGTATTACAAACAAAAAGTGTGAAAAATTAACAACAGTGGTAAACTATTAAAAAGTGACAAAGAAATCATAAAGAGTATAAAAGTGCACAGTAAGATAGCAATGTATCTTATTGTCCGTTTAAATTATATACCGTTTTTTTAACACTTAACACTCAGTAATGTTATAAAAATGAAGGGATTATATGATATCAAAATTAGTCAATAATAATGATACCGTTGGATTTAAACAGTAGTGTTTTATTGCGAGTCTTTATAAATCTAATGCAAACTAAAATAAAATGCAAGTTCTGAAAAATGAAGTTGCAACAACAAACATAAAAATAATGATAATTAAAAGAAATATAAACTCGAATGAATTAAGTATGTATAAATAAGGCAAATGTTGAAAACTTTTATTAATAGATCTAAACATGTAGAGATCAATGCAGAATGAAATGCTGTTATTTCAAATGACAGTGAACAAAATACAAAGTACGAATTAAAGAAGGAAATTCTTCATCTTAAAAAGCTTGACGTTGAAAACCACCTTTCTGGCCTTGACATTGTAATTCCATACATAATTGTCTGCAACAAGTTTCTAAAGATGTTGCAAATTTTTAAAGCGTTTCTGATAATTATCTGAGGTGAAATGAAAGCGGAATGACATATAATAAATCTATATTTTTTTCAAGATTATAATAAAACTAGAGTGAAAGTTAAAAAAGGCCTTATCAACTGACAAAGACATTAGAAAAGTAAGTATACATGCATTGAATTATTATGCAAGAGATTTTAGTAATCCTAACACAGAAATGCATATATTAAAAATAATAATAAGAGTTTTACAAATTAGAAACTCCAATTTTTTAAACTATAAATAGACAACACAGCTTTAGTGTATGGCATTTTGTGATTTAATTTCGATTATGAAATATTTATTTCATACGTGTTTTCTAGCATTTGGAAGTTAGGTAATTATTTTTTAATAAAGATTTTTTTTCTTCATTGTTCTAAAAGTAATACATATACTAGATACATTAGATATAAATGCGAAACATTCTTATTTGTAATTTACGAAGAAAATAAACAACGCAAAAATAGAGTGAATACCAAATTAGTCTGTATATAAAGGCGAACGAAGAACGAGAGATTAATGAAGATAGTCGTGCAAATGATTCATATACCAATATCTTTAAAGATAGCAAACCCTATACCTATAAATATTTAAAATATGTAAAATAGTTTTAAAATATTACAAGCTAATGTGTTATAACCAAGAGATTTTATTTTCACACAAATATTAAATACACAATTATTCCGCTTGTTTAATCTAGGAGAGCAAAACCCTTGAAAGGTTGTGCCGATTGACATCAAAGAGAGAAAAATATAAACTAGGTCATGGGTTAGTTCATCTTTTTAAAACGAACAGAAAAACGTTAGAAACGCTCTTTTTTTACAAGAATGATCTTACAAAATTGGTCAATTGACAGGAATATATGTAAATTAAAACTAGAATTGCATATGCGTCGATGTATGTCGTACACCTTTTAATCTGAGTCGATTTTATGCCGCACAAAGTCAAATTATCCACAAATGCAAAACCTTTAAAAAGAAAAATAGCAGCGAGCAACATACTGATGACTGTGAAAAAAAAAAGAAAAGGAAAAAAAAAATAAAAAAAATAAACAACAACAACAATAAAAAACAGAACACACCTCCTTCCACCCCCCCCCCCCAAAAAAAAAAAACACAAAAAAGAAAAAACACAAGCAAACAACAAAACAAAAAACAAGCAAACAAGCATGCAATGATTATACGTGTTGAGGATACAAATTTTAACAAAATATATCTGTCAGGATATCACAAATCAAAACGAAATCAAAAGTTTTTAATGTAAATGTCAGTAAACAAACTAAAAGTATGTGTGAATTAAATGAAAATACTCGTGCGTAGCATTTAATAGTATATTGATTCGAATTAAATTGAGTTACGGTGAGTATACAAATTGTCAAAAATAGATGTCAGAAAGATAGAAAGTTAAATCTCAATATAATACTTTTGAATGTATAAGATCTATAAACATAAATGTCCTATTATATATTACATTATTTCGTATATATATCTTGTTGTAGCTGGAGTATACTCATTAATACAGAATTATGAGAAATATGAGTCATCTAGACACGTTAAATCTCTTGCATAGGATGTAAAATAAAACAAGCAAAATATAAATTGCTAAAACATAAGATTAGACGGTATCCATTGACTACAAATTTAGAAGTTTAAATGCAGTTGTTGCATACATGATTCTTAGGCCATGATCTATATAACTGAAGAAAAAAAGAACTACAGATGAGTGTTAAACAGGACAGATGTAAATATTAGGTTTTTGAATAAGAAACAAATATTACTAGTTATTTTAATTACTTTACATGATGACTTAAATAACTACTTTAATTACTTTTTGTAATTAAAGTATTCTGTTTCACTAGCTTGGTTAATAGAAAAAAGAATGTATATTGTAAACAAATTGCAAAAACATTGAATGCTCTGTTTCCAATGACAACGAATGTATGATGAACTCGAAACAAGGGCGTTTCTGGGTAACATGTTTTATTAACCTGAACAGGAACCTACAATTAGTGAATATCATGAAAAGAATAGTATTAAAAACTGAATATACAGTAAGATTGATAATAATAAGATTGATAATAGTACAGTAAGATTGATAATGTATATATTAATTTGCTGCAATAATGTTATAACTATGGTAAATTTAAAATCATTAACATAATAAGTATGGTAATTGTAAACTCATTAACATTATATGTTTTAAAAGGATTACATAAACGTAACGTAAACATATCCTTCTAAGATAGATTGTTTAAAACTATTTCCTTTTAGGATGAAAATGGTTATCTAATGGATTTCAATTAAAAAACTGTAGAAGAAAGTCTGCTATGTAAAAGTATTAGAGATAAATAATAAGTGACCCACGTGGATGAAAATGTGGCATTAAACATTATATAAATTCGAATGAATTGAGTGCGTGCGAAAAAGCGATCGAAAACATTTTAATGCATAGATCTCAGAAATATAGAATGCAAAATCTCAATTGAATCTTCTAATGTAAAGTTACAATAAATCAAAGGTGTTCTTACATGGATCAGAGAATATTTATTTCAGGGAAAAGTTGGTACAGCTATATTTCATTTGTTTTGTTAAGGAAATAAACACATACAACATATATTAGAAACATAAAGGAGATACACGATGAAAACCTCTAATATAGAATACAAGCAAACTAAGAAATAACCGAGGAAAGTAAGATTAGAGGGCATCCATTGGCAACGGGAAGAGTAATGGAAATATAGGTGGTCGTGTAAATAAGATTTAGAACAAGATCTATAAAACTGACAAGAACTATGGGAAAGATGTTTCAAATATGAATGATATTACACAGTAAGAATTATAATCTAACATTGAAGGTCTTTTCAAATAGAAACTCTAAAACAAATAACGAAGGCATTAAAGGCATCTTTCTGCAGTAAGAACAGCGGTCTGATAAAATGGAAACTTAGAGATTCTTTAATAAAATATGCTTTTAAATTAAAAAAAATACCTATAATCAGCAAATGTCATAGAAATAATGTAATGCATAGACGACAATTACAATGTGAGATACTGAATTACTAAATGACCATAAAGACGTGATAACCGTGGTCGGAAAATTGCAAAAACATCAGTATATAAAGTTCAAAAACAGATTTCCTAATTGTATGGTGAAGTTAACTCTATAATGTTGTGTTCAAGAAAAGGAAACAAAATTGATTTTAAAGTATCATGCCAAAAAAAAAACACACAAAATGTGATATATGGATCATTCAATATTTATTCCATACATAGGTTTGTGCAGCTAGTTTTCCGTTATTTTTGCATAGATCAAATAATTTTAAAGACATACGTGAAAGACACGAATCATGTTCTAACATCAATTCTATGTTAAAGCAAAGAAAATAACGGAGGATGTATAAACAGCCTTTTGCTGCCGAAAGCCGGCTCAGAAACCTTCAACTTTTACAAATTTTAACATTGTAACAGTCCATTTTAACAACACTGTAACATTGCTTGTTATGTTGTTGCACTGACTATGCTTTGTGCTGTAAATTCAGCCGGCTACTTCAACAGAGCACGAACAGGCTGCAGTAAATCAGACGTTTTATTTGGCAGCGAGGATAGAATTATAAACGCAGGTACTCGGGTAAATGATTCTTTGACCAAGATCCAGAAGACCAACATAAAATTGATTGTTTTCATTATACTCTCTTTATAATCAGCACTAAATTAATTCGAATTTATAAGATATGTATTTTGTCACACTTTTTATCCTTGTGTTACTCGTTAGTTTTGCATATTTCTTTTTGATTTGCACCCTTCTAATAAAGTCTCCGGATCAAGAGACAACAGATACCAAAAGTAACTTTGTTAAAAGCCATGCATTAAATAAAGCTAACTTAGAAAAGTAATTTCGCAATACATGTATAAAATCCGTTTAAGTCAGTATATGTTAACATTTTCAGAATCAAAGGCACTAAATGAATTTCATTCCATTGACAACGAAATTATAATTAAATTGAAACTGGTGAATTTGAAGCGTAATGTTATTATCAATTGATCACACAGTGAAATTATGCAAATATTTTGGTTTGCAAACAATGCTGAAGACGGCAAGACACAGGATTAATGTACTACTTTACTATACAGATGTTATAACCATGGTAGGATGATTCTGAAAATATTAACATAGTGTATAGACTAAATAATGATCCACAAACAGTGAATATCATAAAAATACATCAATTCACAAACTGCAATCAAACCAGTAAAGACAGAGGATTTCTGTACATATAGACCATACACAATTATTAAAACCGGTAAGGCAAATTTAAAAGCATGAACATATATTGTCTAAAAATGAGTTTTTGAATGTGTGTTGAAACAAATGTTCTAAGTTAATGCGTTAACTAAAGGTGTTTTAAGTCAAAATACAATCGGTGTCTAATAAAAAGAATGTTTCCAATTTAAAACTATTAGACCCAATTAATGAGTAATATAAGAATGAAACTTGTATCGATACAGGGGTGTATGAATTCAAATGAATTTAGTGAGTGACTATAAGTTCAGCATAAAAACTTCATATGTAGATGTTATAAGTATAAAAGAAAGCTATATCACAATTTAATGATTTTAATGTAAAATCAGAAATAAACGAAACGTGCCTTTATCCAGATAGTAACTATTTATTTTATACCTAGGATGGTGCAGCTAGCTTTCCTTTATTACCTTAATTAATTTAAAGAAAGAAAAAATAGAAAATTAATAGAGACATTATTAAATTTCTAATACAGAACCCACGCTAACAAGCAACAAAGTAACACTTGAGGAAGCATAAGATCAGACGGTATTCATTGTCAAAGATGACAGAAATGTTAACGGGTGCAGTAGTGTAAAATAGTAATTAAATGAAGTTTTAAAACACAGAAGATCAAACGCCGATAACTGTAAGATATTTAAAAACGAACATAATGTAGAGTTACTAAGTTAATTAAAAGAAAATAGTACTCAATTATAAGCAAGTAGCAAAGATATCAACGCTTTTTGTCTTCAGTGACAAAGAAGATAGGAAATATTTAGAAACAAAATGAACGTATGTCGAAAATGGACTTTATCGGTATATTGTGAACTCCCAAAATTAGTGCTTTATATAAAGTTCTTTGTAGGGAAAACATGTTGCTATTTGCTACATATTAATTGCAAATATGTAGCAGAACATTTAGCATGTAAAAGTACTAAAAAAAAGAAGAAAAAACAAAACAAAACAAAACAAGTAACACAAGAATGAAAGGTGCGACAATCAACATTCAACAATTCGATGGTATTAAGAGATTGAGAATAAACTAGATTTAGATACTCTTCACAAATATATTTTACAATTATGGAAAGTGAAGTTTCAATTCAATATTTACATAGCAAAATAAGAATGAAAACAAATGTGGCACTAAAAAGATCATGATATATTTGTTCCATGCACAGGTTTGTGCAACTAGCTTTTTGTTATAATTTCAAGGAACTAAGATACGTAATAAGAAAGATAAAAGAAAAAGGACTAAAGTTTGGATCGGCAATCTAAGATTAAAACATACATGGTAACAATTGAGGAACCATACAATGAGACTGTATCCATTGACAACGAGAGCAGAAATTAAACGAGGTAGTTGTATAGATGATGTTAGACCAAAATATATAACATTGACAAACTCTGTGAAAGAGAGAAACAAATGTACTAAACATTAGGAACGTGGGTCAAAATGAACGAGTTACCTTTTGAAATTAATATATTTTATTGTTTATATATTAACCAATAGAAAATAAGAGCCTTAATATAAACAAATAGGAAAGTTATTTAAGGATTCCGTCTCCATTGCCTAGAAAGGTCTAATTAAATCAGAATTAGGTCATTTGTAGACAACATTGTATCAACTGAACATGAACTTACAATCAGTGAATAAAAAGAAAACAAAATGTAAATGAGAAACTAAACTCCACTCCCACCCTCCGAAAAAATGATCTTAACACTTATTGACAATAAAGACGTCAGAAACATGGTAGACCAATTTTAAAGGTCACGTTCAGTGTATATATAACCTATATTATATGAATTCCTTGGAAAGGAAATATTTTTTTTTTGGTCATGATATGGTGTAATTCATCAAACGACAGAGCCAATAAAACATGATTTTGACACTTTACCGACGGTTGAATCGTACGTTTTCGTTGCATTCCGGCACACCAAACGTATGTGACGTTATTGGTGCCAAAATTCGATCTTTTTGCTGTGATCTGTTATTGCTATAGCGGGGGTTAGCATCTTCATGTGTGTAGAACTGTAGTTTTCCAACCGACAAAATAGAGATAAAGGTATCCAGTTTAATATAAATTATATTGTAGACCTGCAACTTTATAATCAAAATGGTACTTGATCCCTTTAAATAAAGGATCTTTTATACTTTCTCTTACGTGGTTTCATTAAACTGAGATAGGTGATTTTTCTATAAAGTGACTATAAATTTTACCAGAATATGAATCTTCATATACAGAATAATAATTGCTATAGTAATCCTTTCAAAGAGAGAGAAAAAAAAGAAATGAATGAATTTGTCATGCAGTTTTGTGGCTTTCTAGAATTTTTATCTGTGAAAAGCGATTCTCATTTAGTGAAAGAGACACAAATTGAGACACACTTCTATGTCGATTTTTCAATGGTAAATAAAACATGTTTGGTAAGGAAAATCATGTTTGGTAAGGGTAAACATTATTCAATGTGGAGAGAAAGATAGAGATTTTTCTTTAAAACAAAAGAAGTATTGATTCCATACATGTATTACCAACCTATTTTTCCTATATTGTCTTAAATAATTTAGGATATTGTAAACATAAATGATAGATACGATTAAAGTTCATATATTAAATCTTCATTAAAAGCTAAAATATAACAATCGAGAAAAAATAGCTTTAGATAGTATATATAGGCAATGTGGATTGCAGGTAGTCGAGTGTCTCGTTGTAAGAGAACGATCTTTAAAACTGCTAAACGCTTTATAAGAGAATGTCTACAAATACTGAGACACCAAACATTAAGAATTTAGATACAGATTAATTGAAAAATGAAATTGGTCGAAAGATAATACTATTTAGACTATAACGAATTGTAAGCGCATCACAGGTTTATGTCAACAATCACAACGAAGAGCTGACTAATCGATACTAGATATTTGTCAACAATCACAACGATGATCTGACTAATCGAAACTAGGTTTTTGTCAACAATCACAAGGAAGATCTGATTAATCGAATCCAAGGCATTTACAGCTTGCGTTACAATCAGTTAATATAATTGAAAAGCCGTATTTCACGAACTAAAAGAAATCATTAACAACAAGCAAGTAATTAAAGACTGAAAGTTGCGACAATAACTATTCTATAAATTCGAACGAATTAAGCGTGCGACAACACGGTGGGTAAACATATTACCATAAATATATATTAGAAAGTTAAATCTCAATCTAACGTTGTTTTAAAAGGAAAATAGCAATACAACTGTGATCTTATATAGCTTATTAAACGTTTCTTCCATAACTATTTTAGTGCAACTGGTTCTCATTTATAATATTCAGTAGTGGAAAAAGAAGGAAAGATGTAAGAAAGATAAAGAAGGAACACACTATATGTTCTGATATGGAATCTACGCAAGAAAGAAACAAAGTTGCATTTGCTGAAACATAAGATCGTAAGATATATGTTGGTAACGAGGATATAAATGTAAACGCGGACAAGTCGGACAGTCGCATGAACGATCCTTTGACTAAAATCATTACACATATGAAAACAACACAAATGATTATTTCAAATGTAAATATATTACATATGAAGAGTTTGTAAAAAAATAATAACGTAATTAAGAGAAAATAAAACCCTTAAAATATACAAATAGCAGAAGGAGTTTAATGGTTTCTTTTCCAGTGACAACGAAGGTCTGAATAAATCGTAACTACTGCATTTGAACTTCACATGTTCATAAATTGAACAGCAGTTTACAAAGGGTAATATCACGGAAAGACTTTAATTCACAAACAAAAGCAAACGCGTGAGACTGGGAATTTCTGTACTAGTTAACTATACAGATGTTACAACCTGGTAGGACAATTTTTAAAGATCAGAAAATACGGATCAAAGGAATTTTATAAATAGTCAAGCTGAATATCTAAGTTAGTTTTTAAATAAATGGATTTTAAGGTAAATACATTTAAGTATCTGATGAAACATAAAGAAGAGAAAAGATTAAAGTTCAAATATCAAAACTATGCTATAAACCAACAAAGTAACGAAAAAGGTAAAAAGATATAAAAAAATCAGGTGAGATCAGTTAACAACCAAGATATAAATTAAAACGTTTATAGTCATGTACACGGTATCTAGAATATGAAATACAACTATAAAGAACTAGGAAAAATGCGTTAAATATAAGTTCATTAAACATTACATATTGTTTGATAAAAACTTAAGAGATTCTTTTGACAATTAAAGATTTTAATTTCATTAAATTAGTCTAATGAAAATGATGCCTCTATTATAGGGAATAGCAAAGGCACTGAAGGACTTTATCTTCATTGAAAAGAAGTCCAAATTCAATACAAACTAGGGCGTTTGTAAACTAATATATGAATAAACTGAGCGGTAACCTACACTCACTGAATATCATGGAAAAATGGTAATTAAAAAATTATAAAAATTGATTCAAACAAACAACAACACTAAGATTGACGGTTTCTTTAATCAGTGACTATACTTAAAGTACTAACCTGGTAGGACAATTTAAAATATCTGAGCAGCTACAGTCTAACCTGGATTTCATGAATGTGCGGATAAGCTAACCCTTTTGATTAGCGCTTAGGTTTCCGTAAGAAAAACAGGTTTTATTTTATGCATTTTACATGAAAATATTTAGTACATGGTCTACAATGAGGATTAGAAAAAATAACATAAAGATGAAAAGTGTGACTATGAAAATTCGAACGAACTGAATTAGTGAGAATTAAGTGGGTATTAACACTCTTTAAACACATATCTTAGAAAGCTAGAAAGTGAAATTTCAATTAAATATTTGTAGTGATAAAAAAGAATAAGAATAAAACAAATGTAGTATTATCAATATATATATATATATATATATATATATATATATATATATATATATATACCGCATCGAGTTGTTCGTTATTAAAAATAATAAGATATATGAAATCGAAGCAAGATTAAAGTTTTCATATAGTATCTGAGTTAAATATTAACGAAATAACGATTGAGGAAACATAAGATTAGGCGGAATTCCTTGGCAACGAGTAATTTTAAACATAAATGTGGGTAGCCGTGTAAATGACATTTAAACCAAGATCTACAATACTGACAAAAGCCAAAGAATATAATGTGTTGAATACAAAATATACTGAATTTGCAAAATTCTGATATCAATTATTACGAGAAACTTTTGAAAATCAAGAGATTTTATTGTCATTAAATTAATCAAAAAGAAAATAGTGCCTCTTTTATAAGGAAATGTGTGTCTGAGCAAATAAAAGTCAGTATCTGATGTACTGAAAGTGTAAAACTGTAGCAGCATGCATATACTATAGAAGTATTAAAGAAACATAATACAAGGATATATATCATTAAATATGCATCATATACATTAGTTGGTGAAGCTCGTTTTCTTTCAGTTCATTATTTGCACTGATAAAACTTTAACACAAAACATCGATATAAGAAAAATAAAGAAGAGACACGATGATAATTGATGTATGGAATCTACATTAGAAGGAAGCAGTAAAAATTTAGAAAACATTAGAACAGACATTATCCATTTGCAATGAGAATAGGAATGCAAACACAGGAAATTGAATAAATGATTCTTAGACCAAAATCAATAACACATACACAAATTATAAACGAGAATGTTTACGATATGAAATATATTATTCATTATGAATTTTTATCAAAAAGTATCATACAATAGTTTTGAAATTTATTAGATTTTAATGTCACTAAAAGTTTGAATAGAAAATAATACTTGTGATTACATACAAAGAAAGAAGCCTTTTACTTATTTTAGATTTCATAGAAGTAGTAAGATACTAGTTCGGTCTCGGCCACTTTACTTCCTCTATCGAGTTTCAGTCGGTTAACTAGTTTTCATCCACTTTAAACTGATCTTTAAAATAGCATGTGGCCATCCGCCATTATTTTATTTAAAACAGACAAAGAAAACCCAGGCCGCCCCTTTCTATCCTCTACATTTTTATGAAAATCCCTAGATCACTGGCCTTTAAAATTTTACGAAACACCCTTTCCCCCAAAAGGGAACAATTAAAAAAGAATAACAGAAAATAAAAACAACAACAACAACAAAATAATAATTATAATAATAAAATAAACAATCTGGCCTACTGGTCTTCAAAATGTATGATATAAAACCTGTGCCACTAGTCGACAAAATCTTATTAAAAAACCTGGTCCACTGGTCATCAACATTTTATAAAAAAAGCCTAGGGCACGGTCTTCAAAACGCATAAAAAAAACCTGGAAAAGAAGCTGGGCCACTCTTTGTGAAAATTGTCCTAAAAACCCTGTGCTACTGGTGTCCTTCAACATTTTATTAAAAAAACGTCGGTAAGTGGCTTTAAAAACGTTACGAAGAACCCTCATTTATATTTAAATGTTTGTGAAATACCATAGGTCACCCACACCTACTAAGCACCAAAAATCACAGGATAAAAAGCCAGCGCGTGTTCCCCAATTTTATTATTTTCAATTTCACTATACCCTGAATCCCCCCAAAAACCCATGAACAATTTTATATAAATGAATTATTGACATCAGTCTCTAAGAAATTAAAACAAAGAGGCGGCGCACTTTATTCTTGTCCTGCAACCCAAATGTGTCCATCAGTTGATAAAGGAATAGCCAAATAATATAGCGACAAAAACTACTTTATATAGAAAATGACTATTTTACATACAAACCAGTAAACAGTTTTGATAAGTACACTTTAAAATTTGATAGTCATGACTCATTGAACAGATATAGGACAGAGCGTGATATAAAAATTTGGCAAACTCAATTAAACTGGGCAGTCTTGATGGCAACATCAGGATGTGGAAAGTTATTGACATTATCACATAAAAGTATACTAAATTTAGTAAAATTAATATATAGCTTATATATATATATATATATATATATATATATATATATATATATATATATATATATATATTATCAGATAAGACAATTTATGTATGATTACTCAGTTCGATTTCCATATGATCAAGGATTTAATCAAACAAAAAGGAACATAAATCTAAAAGAATTTAACAATATTTGTAATAAGTTTAACATTGCTCCTAATCATGATTGAAGAGATGTAAAAGGGAAGAATTTAAACGTTATTAATGGTCCAATAACCTATTATAAAATTAAATAACTGATGGTGCAACGAAGAGATAGGAACGATATGAACTAGACAAATAGTGACATAGAGGTTGGCGTATACGATACAGTTATGAGGAATATAACTCTTAGATGAAGAGATATGATAGATCTTTTTACAAGAGAGCAACGGACTAACATATGAGGGAATAACGCGCCTAAAGCAGAGTATTAGATCATATATGGGATAAATTTTAGTTGCTCAAGGAAATAATAAAACAACAGTTACACAGCCTGGTTCAAGACTGTAAAAAAGATTATAACTCCTATGAAAATATCACAAGAAGATTTCAGGATTATATTTCACTTTCAAAAGTGAGCCTAAACTATGCAGTTGGTAGTGATAGTATATTTGTATTATCCAGTAATTTGGTGATGAACATGGGTTGCATAGACGTTATAACAATTCATAACAGTCTTCAGATTTATTTGTACATGCTACTATAAATACCAAACGTGGTAAACATAATAATACAAGCGGCTGATAAACAGCCTGCAACAATTCGTCAGAAAACAGATTATGAAGTAACAGAACTAGGGAAAGAAAAGGTTATAACAATTGGATAGACAGTATGTCAGGACTATTAAATAAAAATGACAAATTCTTGTACCAACAGCCACACCCCTGCAACTAATATACCTCATGATATAAACAATATAGATCATGAGACAAATCAAAAAGCGTTTATTAATATGTCTTTTGTTCCAGGAGCTAGCGCAATTTACTTTTTGAAATAGATTACGAGCTAGTTAATCGATTATTCTCTTATCATATTTTGTTACTACAATTAGGCATTTTATTACAATCGCAGAGAGCAAGTAATTAATGCAAAAAGTAATAAAATGGCATTATCAATTTTTAACAAAATAACTTTTCCGGCTAATTTTAAAAGCCAGCTTATCACACTACTAATTATACCAGGCAATGCTTTTGCTGTTTTATTTTCAGTTGGGTTAAACAAATAGTTGGGAATATTTTTTTATACGTTTTTAAAATTTATTAATAAATGAATTGCCGCTACCACCACCGTTGCACAGCCACTACTGCTACCTCCTCCGGTTGTTAATCTTTTCACAAAATTTGCTATGTTTCTTTGAAAGGAATTTAAAATTTCCACCTAATTATAAATGTTACCGAATTTGGAGATATATTTTGTTGACAATTTCACTAAAGATAATGTCCGTATCTGTTATATGTCCCAGTATTTGTCATCTTATGATTTGAATTTTGTTTTCTAAAATTCTTGCAATTTAGCTTTTCTTACTACATTTTCTTTCTTTAGCAATGTGTTTTTATATCTGCTATCGCTTTGTCGAGCAATTCAAGATCCATTTCATTGATTGTTTTCTTTTTATTAAACATATTAAATTGCATATGCATTACCTCTTAATTCTATTTCGTCTTGATTACTAAATAAATTAGAGAAGGTTGATTATAAATGTTTTCGAGTACTCAGCTATTAAAGTCTTTGTGTTTCTGACTTGATTATCAAATGACTTATTTCTGTTAATTTTCTGCAATTATGCATCCTCACGAACTCTTGTAATTTGACTAATTGTACCTGTTCGATTTAGAGGCTGCTCAACAGGTTCTGTAATATTGTAGGATTATCTTTGGTTTGCTTTATACCAGATATTTCCTTCTTTTGTCCAGCCTAAGTCTTATAAAAGTGCACTTCCGCTTTCTTTATAACCTGTGGGATTAAATGATAACATTTCATTGGGATTACTTCGTAGAGAAATCTGAATATTAGGTTTAACAATTTGTACATACAAGGAAATGCATCTTAAACACTTAACCGATAAGGAGTTGGATCAAATGGATTTAAAACAAACCAAGAAAACATATGAAGTTTTTTAAAGACTAGGTTAGTTAAGATATCAAAGTCATTGTCATACGTAACAATACTAGGAATAACATCTTTATTGAGTCAATGTCTTCCATTTAATAAATTAAATTAATCACAGAGCTGAAAGAAGACTATTTAACAAGAAACATACTTTAGTGGACCTTTATCTGCTAGGGTTTGATTACCAATTTCAGCATTAAGTGTTAGCTTGCTAACTTTTAAGCACATTACTTTTAGAAAAAACAGATGAAAACCGTGACGTAATAACGTTAAAAAATCAGCAATTATACATACTATTTAATATATTTGTAAGAAGAAAATAACTTGAAATTAACTTCAAGGTAACCTGAATACAACTTGAAAAAACTTAAACATAACTTGAAGATAGCTTGGAAATTATTTGAAATTAACATCAAGGTAAATTGCAAATAACTTGAACAACTGTGTGGGAAAATTTCAATTTCATTGCAAAATAAATGGAAGGTGGCGAAAGAAAAACTAAGAAGGTAACTTCAGAAACGATAAAAGATCCACGTAAAGTTGAACCTAGAAAACAACTTGGAACACATTCACAAGAATTTAAAAAACCAAAACATAAAATTACAAAATAAGGTGGCTACTGAGAGAACGGAATGCAAAGTATAATCATACTGCGTTGCCTTGGTAAGCTTCAAAATTTATTACATGACGGTTGGCGTCATAATAAGTGTTATATATTCAACGTGCAAGGTACTTTACAAGCTATTACACCTATAAAAAAGCAACAACAACAAAACAAAAAACAATCAAAAAAACATCGGTGACGGTGGAGCCTACTAATGTATGCTCCAAAGAGTCAAGCAAAGTAAATATATTTCCAAAAATGTTGTAGCGGAGCCATACAAGCTTGGCTATATTAATAAAGTTTATATTAATAAATGGCGAGCGAAATCAACAAGATAATTAACACTATTTACCATGCAGCATTAAATTCAACTCTAACAGTAAGTTACAGTATGCTTCTGAAGAGGATATTTTATTTTAAATTAGATTCCCCAAGTAACATGGGTATAAAAGTACTAAAATTGGTTATTCCGATTGTTTGAGTTTGTTTACTATTGACTATCAAAAAGTACAAGGGATACTACTAGACAAGATAAATAAGTAAACTTATTAACTATATAATTCATCTTTATGATACTTTAAAATTGTACAGAAATTACCTAATGACCACGGACTTGACTTTAGGCTGATGAAAATGAATGCAATTAAGAACGATTTCAAACGATAGAACATTACAGAGGTAAAAGAAAATGTATATAACTTTGTAGTGTTTGGTATGGCAAGGGTTTCTGGTAGAATGGGTGTTGCGGCTGCTAGTTTAGGAGTTGTGGGCATCAAAGAACGTATTATACCTCTAGATTTTATTGGTTTTACTGAAACTTTACTAGGCTTTGTTGCAAAAGCTTTAAAAGACAAGCTAGTATACGATACAATTTTAAAACACGTCGAAATTGTAACCTCTGCAATAGGTTAGTTGAATAATATTGATGAAATGCAGAGTAAAGCAATAAGCAATATGAAATAAATCACCATGAACTTAGTATGATAGGAAATGAAAGAGCAACCTAATTTATCGTTACATGGTATATCTTGTGATGGCATTAAATTCATCTCTTGGTGATTTATAGTTTGTTTAAGAAAACCCCATTCTTTATACATGTCTAATTTTACATTATTTTTAGCAACATATTTCTCAATACCTTTACATACTATGTTTGTCATATGTTAGCTGTAACAAAATATAGTTTACTTCTAAGGTCACATAATTCTTGTATTGGTACGCCATTCATATAATCTTTAAGCAATTCAACAACTTTATTGTTAGCTATTGGCATACCATAGATGTTTTAATTTTTATAATCTTTTGTGTCGTAAAACTATATATTTTGTTTCATATCGTTGTAGAAATTATCATTTTCAACACTAATGCATCTGTATTAGTCATTGTTAACTTCATTGTATCACCATAGTGGCTCCTTAGCATGTTGTAGTAAAAGTCATACATCAGCAACTTACTAACTTCTAGCACCGAAAAAGTCACCATATTTTGACCATCAGTACATAAATTTACGTAAGTTCTCTTTTTAAAATTTTCTATCTGTTTTTCGAATGTAGAGTTATTGCTGAACTTAAAAAAGAAACAAGAACCAAAAAACAAACAACCTCTTTTTAAACTCATTGGCTGCTTATGTCTTAAAGATGCATTTAGTTCTATGCATGATTTTAGCCGGGGCTCTTGATCGAATATAAATGCTTCATGAATCTTTTTTCAGTTTTATTCCTAACCGAACATATAACTTTAAATTGCGATAGTGAACACCATATTTTTCATTGTTTTGTAACGTACATAATAACTTAGATACTGAAGGTTTGGTGCCCTTTTTATCTTCTATCAATATCTTCTGTAGTGGAGATAAATCATCCATGCAAAGCATAAGTTATTCTGGTGCCAAAGGATAATCTTTACAATAGTCGTGCAAATATATTGGTATTTCCATCTCTACTTTAGAATTCTTCCAGATTTAGAGTTTATAAGACATTACATTATCTTCCATTTCATTTATTTCTTCTTCGTCTGGCCATTTACAGTTTCTAACGGGCATGGGTTGGCACATGGTCCCTCCATACAAACTGCTGGCGACTAGGTTACATAAAATATGACCTTGACCTTGATATATCTTATTATCCTTTGCTTCTTATTTTGCTGTCGTTAGGTTTGTTATAATACTAATTATTTGCTTTAACATATCGTTCTGGATTTAATCATCAAAATCATATCATAATATGTTAGCAATTATTATTCTACGTTACTCATTTGTATATTATCATCATGAGCTAGCCCTCGTGCAGTAAAAAATGTGCTGGCTCAAGTTTATATTTATTCATGCACACATATATGAATTCTTCAAAAATATCACATAACGTTAAAGTATCTAGAGAATTTAGTTGGAAATGTTTCATAACAAGTTTTACATACTGGTAATCTGCTGCGCTTATTCATAATCAGATCAGTTTTTAATAAACTGTTTTGATTGGTGTCAGTTCATTTTCGTTTAATCTTTCAAATGAATCCATGTATTCGTATGGATAAATCTCCTTTCTCAAAAGTCTGGGTTCCATTTCTCCAAAATATTTTATTGTTTCTATGAATGTATCATCCTTTAGATTTTTAGCAAGTTGATCTAGTGATATACATATAAACCGATAGCTATCTAGAAATGTTATTGTTCTTTTTGAAAAAAGTTCTTTATCGTCTTTCTAAAACATATCTATTATAAATTCTTTACTAAACGAAATATATTTTTTATCATTATTTGGTATTATTGATATTTATTGACCTGGATAGTTTTTTTACTAGGGCTTTAATATCAAATAAGAATTGTATCGAGATAATTTATGAATAAATATTGAAATATAGTTTGGATATTTATCAATTAAATTCAGCTATTAAATATTGAAATATAGTTTGGATATTTATCAATTAAATTCAGCTATAGATGTACTGTATTTTGCAGTTTAATAATGATAATGTCTTTGTAGTTTTCTTTGTCAATGGCAAATAATGTTTCACAGATATGACATATAGTTATGGAATTATAATGCTTTTTATCTTTTTAGTGAATTTCAATTGAACAGAGTTACTTGGTCATACTTCTTCATTAACAGTTTCTACGATTGATTGTAACTATTCGTAAAATTTATTTGAACAGTTTGCTTATCTGTAACTGTGGACTCATGCATCTTGTGAGTTGATTTACTATAAAGACAAAATGCTAATGGTGTTTGTTTTGCTGTGTTATTGTCCATGACATATTTGCGTCCTCATTTATAGTACTTATTGGCTCAAAATTACTTTAAAAATTACAATATAGAACTAAAGAACCTTTAACTGATTTTAGTAATTTCTAAATTTAACTACAGAACCATATCATGGTATTATGTTGTATGTATTAAATTATTTGCTGTTTGGTTGTATAATCTTTCGTGTTCGTCTAACTTTAATTCAAAATAAGACAAATGTAATCACTTCATGCAAAGTGCTTTTGTTCATGTTTTTTTCTTCTGTTTATTTGGGATTAAACTAATTTCGATAAATACTTTATTCTGCAATAATGATCACGCAGACATTTGCTTTTATTGCTTTTATTAAATATGATTAAAATATCTACATGCCTGTCTCTTTTATTTTCTGTTACTCTAACTGGCCTTATAAGTTCGTCCGCTGGTTCATACTCATTAATATAAATATTAAATTTATATTGAAATGCATTAATATCTTGTATATTTATTGGACATTGTCTAAGCCAATATTTAATTTTATCATGGTTATACTTGTGTATCCTATATGGATGATCCCTAGGTGGATTTCAAATAGATGCTATTGCATACTGTTATGTATGATGTTTATATAATGTTGTATATGTGTTTTGGGAGGTTATAAATGTTTCTTCACTTTAATATTTGCTTAAATCTTTATGTTTGTTAGGAAAAACATATATAACTAGTGTCCTTGAATTAGGCTGTTTTGATCAATATGTTTTCTCAATTTGAAGGTCAAGGTTGATTTTGTTTACAGTTAAAATTCCATTAAGATGACTCATATTCTAGAACATTCTGTCATGTGACCAATCTTTATATATATCATGTTTGGTAGACATTTTGTTCAGTTCGACATTACCATCAGTCTTGTAAAGAGCTATTACAGTTGTGAAAATTCATTCCAAATTCTAAGAGAGGAATTATTTTAATTATTCATTGGATTATTAACAGTGCTCATAAACTTTTGGATTTTGGATTTTGATTGACAATTTTGGAATTTATGTGAACTTATTCAGAGATTTTGGATTACTTCATTTTGACTTCAGCACATCAAGATTTCTAGTACATCAGGACTTTGGAGACCATTGGCACATAATAACATTCAAGGACACATTCTATATTTAGGACTTGTGATTAGAACAATCATTCTTATTGGATTATTAGGATACATAAACACATTACTGTAAGTGACTTTTTGATTTTTCATTTTAATTATCTAGTAATAAATTGCTTGTTGATTTGTACTTGATTTGTTGGTTTCACTTTCTTTCTGTTACATTTTTCTTAGACCATAGAGTCGTAACAGAAATTGGGGGCCGTTCCGGGATCTGAATTTCATTAAAGCATATTAGAGATATTAAATTTATCTTTGAAATTCATATTGATTTTGTCTTGGAATTTTTTGTTTGTTTTTGTCTTTGGCAAAGATTTTTAAATAGAGAAATTTGTTTTGTGTGAAACCAACAAGCATTTACAATGGCATCTAATGTTCAGAATTTCATTTCAAAACCTACCCAGGAGGGGTTAGAGTGCATGAGAAAGGATGAGTTGCTCGAGCTTGCCAGAAAATACAGTCTATCTGAGGCAAAAGTATCATTGACAAAACAGGAGATAAAGATTATTTTGATTCAGTATTTAGTAGGAAAGGGAATTTTTGATAGCAGTGCTTTAAGTTTGAAGAGAAAGCCTGTATCTGGTTCTGACAGGAAATTAAGGGAATTAGAGTTAAAGAAACAGATTGATTTAGAATTAGCAAAGCTTCAGATTCAGAGAGAGAGAGAGAGAAAGAAGAGAGGCAGATCCAAATGCAGAAAGAAGAGAGGCAGATCCAAATGCAGAAAGAAGAGAGGCAGATCCAAATGCAGAAAGAAGAGAGGCAGAGGGAGAGAGAAAAAGAAGAGAGGCAGTTGGAGAGAGAGAAAGAAGAGAGACAAATGCAGATACAGATGGAGAGAGAGAAAGAAGAGAGGCAAATGCAGATGCAAAGAGAAGAAAGGGAAATGCAATTTAAATTAAGAGAATTAGAACTGGCAAACAGAGCACACTCCACTCCTTTAAACACAAGTTCAGGTTTTGATGTTACTAGATATATTAGGTTAGTACCCCCTTTTCAGGAAAAAGAAGTAGATAAATACTTTCTTCATTTCGAGAAAATAGCTGAAAACTTGAAATGGCCCAGAGAGCATTGGACTTTGTTATTACAAAGTGTACTAATTGGCAAAGCTCGTGAAGTCTACATTTCACTGTCAGTACAACAAAGCACTGATTATGATGTGGTTAAGGAGTACATATTGAAAGCTTATGAGTTGGTACCAGAGGCATATCGACAAAGGTTTAGGAATTGTAGAAAAGAAACTGGACAAACTCATGTCGAATTTGCAAGGGATAAAGAACAACTATTTGATAGGTGGTGCTCAGCCAAGAAAGTTGATCAAGCTTATGATAACCTCAGACAGCTCGTATTAATTGAAGAGTTCAAGAGGTGCATCCATAGTGATGTTAAAACCTATCTTGACGAGCAGAATGTGGAAACTTTGGAAAATGCTGCTCGTATGGCTGATGATTATTCCTTGACTCACAAAATTTCATTTGCCAATAAGTCGTCCTCTCAGCAGTTTTCTGGTAAGAAACCATTTCAATCTCATTCGAGTACTTCCAAAGTTCACAACAGCACAACTGTTAGGAATCAAACATCTGATAAGACTGATCAGAAATCCTTATCTCTTCCTACGTGCACTTATTGTAAAAAGAAAGGGCACGTTATTTCTGATTGCTTCAAGTTGAAAAATAAGCAACAGAGAAAAGACAGAGCTTTTCCAAATGCTCTTATTTCTACGAGGTCAAGGTCACGGTCTTGTATTAAAAGCAATACATTTGTTGGGTCAAACAAACCCCAGTCTGATTCTATTTTGGAGGCTTATGAACCATTCATGTCAGAAGGTTCTATATCACTTATTGGTGATTCTGCCAAACCTATCCCAATTAAAATATTAAGGGACACTGGAGCTTCTCAGAGTCTTTTATTATCAGGTACTTTGCCTTTGTCTGAGGAGTCTTCTTCAAGTGAAAGTGTTCTTGTTCAGGGAGTAGAGTGCGGCTTTGTAAATGTTCCTCTCCATTGTGTAAATTTGGCATCAGACTTAGTTTCTGGACCTGTGACTGTTGGGGCAGTGACTTCTTTACCCATAGAGGGTGTTCATTTATTACTAGGCAATGACCTAGCTGGAGATAAGGTTGTGGTTAATCCACTTGTAACTGACAAGCCTTGTTTGGATCAGAAAGTTGATCCTGTCGAAACTGAAATCCCTGATTTGTACCCTGCTTGTGCAGTTACTAGAGCTATGGCAAAAAGAGCTCTTGAGAGTGATGTTGATCAGGATATTATTCCTTTAGCTGACACATGTATTGGTCAGTCTTTTGATGAGGTCACTTTTTCCTCAGGTATTGATCAATCAAATGGTATTGATCACAGTGATCCTCTTTTGGCAACTCATTCTCTTTGTTCTAATCAGGATGACAAACAACAATCTCTTGTCGTTGAACAGGAGCAAGATCCCGAGATATCTTGTTTGTTTCAGAGGGCTATTAGTAAAACTGAAGCCACACAAGTTCCAGTGTGTTACTTTGTGAAAAATGGGGTCCTTATGAGGAAATGGAGACCACCTGATGTACCTGCTGGTGACGAGTGGTCAGTGAGCTATCAAATTGTTGTTCCTAAGTCATATCGACAGGAAATTCTTAATTTAGCCCATGAAACTCCTTTGGCTGGTCATTTAGGAGTCCGTAAGACTTATCACAAGATCTTGAATCATTTTTATTGGCCGAAACTCAAAAGTGATGTTTCTAAATACTGCAGATCTTGTCACACTTGTCAAATGGTAGGAAAACCCAATCAGAAGATACCTAAGGCTCATCTGCAACCTATTCCTGCATTTGATGAACCATTTAGTAGAATAATGGTAGACTTTGTTGGTCCTTTACCTAAAACCAAGTTAGGCAACCAATACTTGTTGACCATCATGTGTGCATCTACAAGATTTCCAGAGGCAATTCCTCTGAGAAATATAAAAACTAAAACTATTGTGAAAGCTTTGGTGAAGTTTTTTACACTTGTTGGCCTTCCCAAATCTGTCCAGTCGGATCAAGGGTCAAATTTTATGTCTGGAATTTTCCAACAAGTTATGCATGAATTAGGCATCCAACAGTTTAAATCTTCTGCCTATCACCATGAAAGTCAAGGTGCTTTGGAAAGATTTCATCAAACTTTGAAGAATATGATTCGATCATATTGCTTTGATACAGAAAAGGTTTGGGATGAGGGTGTTCATTTGTTGTTGTTTGCTGTTAGGGAATCAGTTCAAGAGTCGTTGGGTTTTAGTCCCTTTGAACTAGTTTTTGGTCATACTGTCCGTGGACCATTGAAATTATTGAAAGAGAAACTTCTTTCAAATGAAGACTCAAAGATTAATCTTCTTGATTATGTTTCTGATTTCAAATACAAGTTGTCAAAGGCCTGTGAATTAGCAAGAACTAATCTTCACACTACTCAGTCAAAAATGAAATTAAGGTATGACAGAAATTCACAGGAAAGGAGTTTTAAACCTGGTGACAAAGTTCTGGCTCTCTTTCCCATACCTCAGAATCCTCTTCAGGCTAAATTTTATGGTCCTTATACCATTGAAAAGAAAGTAAATGACTTAAATTATATCATTAACACTCCTGGGAGACGGAAACAGAAACAACTTTGTCATATAAATATGTTAAAGGAATATTTTGACAGAGATAGCCCAGCTAATTATTCAGTTAAATTAGTTGTACCTTTCCCACACAGTGAAGATATCAACGATGGAATACAATCAGACTATAGTGACTCTGGTATAACCAATCTTCGGAATTCAGAAATATTGAACAACCTAGACCAGAAACTTTCACATCTACAACAACAGGAAGGAAATGAACTAAAACAGCTATTACATGACTATGAGCACTTGTTTCCTGATGTTCCAACACGAACAAGAAAAATTTATCATGACGTTGACATTGTAGATTCTGCGCCTGTGAAACAGCATCCTTATAGGATGAATCCTCTCAAACAGAACTATCTGAAGAAAGAAATTCAGTATCTACTGGAGAATGATTTCATAGAACCAAGTAAAAGTAACTGGAGTTCACCATGTATTCTTGTTCCCAAGCCAGATAATACATTCCGTGTGTGTACTGACTATAGAAAAGTCAACAGTGTCACCAAAACCGATTCATTTCCAATCCCAAGAATGGACGATTGCATTGATAAAATTGGAAATGCGGAATATGTCACCAAGTTTGACCTTTTAAAAGGATTCTGGCAAATTCCACTGACGGAAAGGGCAAAAGAAATTTCAGCATTTGCAACTCCAGATGGACTTTATCAATATAAAGTCATGCCGTTTGGAATGAAAAATTCGCCTGCAACGTTTCAACGTCTGATGAACATGATAATATTTGGTCTTGATAATTGTGACGCTTATATCGATGACGTCATTATCTACAACAACACCTGGGAAGATCATTTGGAAACCATTCGAAAATTCCTCGATCGACTCAGTGATGCGAATCTGACAATTAATTTGAGCAAAAGTGAGTTTTGCCATGCTTGTGTCACATTTTTAGGACATATTGTGGGACAAGGTCAAGTTAAACCTATAGAAGCTAAGGTCAAAGCTATCTCTGAATTTCAAGTTCCAATTTGTAAAAAGCAACTGATGCGATTTCTAGGTATGGCTGGATATTATCGGAAATTTTGTTCCAATTTTTCCAAAATTGCTGAACCTTTGACAAGTTTATTGAGTAAGAAAACCAAATTTTGTTGGTCTGACAAGTGTCAGGAATCTTTTGACAAGTTAAAGGCCATGCTTAAGAATGCACCAGTTCTTTCTGCACCAAATTTTAGCCAATCATTTAAATTATCTGTTGATGCAAGTGATGTAGGAGTTGGTGGAGTATTGATTCAGGAAGACAAAAGTGGTGTGGATCACCCTGTGTGTTATTTTTCTAAAAAACTAAACAAGCACCAGAAAAATTATTCCACAATTGAGAAGGAATGTTTGGCTTTGATATTGGCTTTACAGCATTTTGAAGTGTATGTTACCTCAGCTCTTTCTCCAATTATTGTGTACAGTGATCACAATCCCCTTACTTTCATCAACAAAATGAAAGATAAAAATCGGAGATTGTTGAGATGGAGTTTGATATTGCAGGAATATAACGTTGACATTAGACACATCAGGGGAAAAGACAATGTGATTGCAGATGCACTCTCACGTGCCTAGAAATGTAATATTGCTTGATGTAATTAAGTCCAGTATCATAAAACATGTTCTTATGTATTTTTGGTTATTGTAGTATTAGATGTATATTCAAAAGAAAGCTTTATTACATAAATCTTTCTTTTTCTTTATGAGGGGAGGTGTTATGTATGATGTTTATATAATGTTGTATATGTGTTTTGGGAGGTTATAAATGTTTCTTCACTTTAATATTTGCTTAAATCTTTATGTTTGTTAGGAAAAACATATATAACTAGTGTCCTTGAATTAGGCTGTTTTGATCAATATGTTTTCTCAATTTGAAGGTCAAGGTTGATTTTGTTTACAGTTAAAATTCTATTAAGATGACTCATATTCTAGAACATTCTGTCATGTGACCAATCTTTATATATATCATGTTTGGTAGACATTTTGTTCAGTTCGACATTACCATCAGTCTTGTAAAGAGCTATTACAGTTGTGAAAATTCATTCCAAATTCTAAGAGAGGAATTATTTTAATTATTCATTGGATTATTAACAGTGCTCATAAACTTTTGGATTTTGGATTTTGATTGACAATTTTGGAATTTATGTGAACTTATTCAGAGATTTTGGATTACTTCATTTTGACTTCAGCACATCAAGATTTCTAGTACATCAGGACTTTGGAGACCATTGGCACATAATAACATTCAAGGACACATTCTATATTTAGGACTTGTGATTAGAACAATCATTCTTATTGGATTATTAGGATACATAAACACATTACTGTAAGTGACTTTTTGATTTTTCATTTTAATTATCTAGTAATAAATTGCTTGTTGATTTTTACTTGATTTGTTGGTTTCACTTTCTTTCTGTTACATTTTTCTTAGACCATAGAGTCGTAACAATACAAAAACATTTTCTGTCACTATTCTGTACAATCATGCGTTTTTGCTATTTGTTATCCAGTCTAGTAAATCTGTATATGAATGTCTACATATTGGTCTAAATCCATGAACATATTAAGTTAGATAATTGATCTTATCATAAAAACAATGTGTATCTAAACTTGTTTCCTGTCAAAAGTTGTACCTAGTATATCAAATAGTTCTTCAACTATACTTTCTATTTCATTTTTTCATTAGTTCTTTAGCTTGTGTTCTATGATACCAACCTACTTAACGATAATGATGTACTCCATCTTCATCTATTTCCATTCCTACGAGTTGAATCGTTAAATTTAGCTGGTTTGTTACTGAACCTAAATCTCTAATGGTTCTGCCTATAATTTTCCATAAGTATGGTTCAACTTCTTTAAAATAAAAATCTTGGTAGCTTCTTTTCCAATTTGAAATCTATATTTTCTTAAACGTTTATTAAACGAGTCCTGTAGCCTTTTTGCAACAATTCGATCTTTATATTGACCAATAATTCTTCTTATTTCTCTTTTAGTTGAAGACGAATTATAGGAGGCTATAATTTCATTCTTTAAGACTTTTATATTTTTGTATGAATCAAATTCTGTGCCATTTACATACTTCTATTTTCTTTCCATCAAAACCGGTCGTTGAAAAAGTTCTGATCTTTTTTTAGAGTTGTATGGGATTTTCCATTTATAAAATTAGTGTGAAATCTACTTGTTTTATGATAAAACAATTTTCATCTTTGTATAGCGTTTCCACGTTCATAGGCAATTTTATTTGGTTATATTCTCTGATTTTGTTATCTTCTCCACTATAATACTATTGAGATTTAATTATATTTGCACAATCTTTACATCGTATTTAGTGCGTATTTCTTCGATCATTACATAAATAGACTTATCGTGATAGCACATATAACATATACTTGGTTGCATTTATATAATGTAATGTGTTATACACATGGATAGTATATTGATTTGTAGGACTATTAACCAGGGCCTGCTATATAACGTAGCCGACGTAGCGACATCACGTCGGCTGCTTCACAAGGAGTCTTTCAGTGAGACAACATTTTTAACCGGCTACCAACTATTACAGGATTAATCATATTCTTTCCATTTTACCAGCACATATTTTTTGCCATTCATTTTCCTTTTTTTTTTTTTTTTTTGTTTTAGTTTTTAAAATTTTCTCAATCTTGAATACATAATCTTGCTTGTCGTAGATAGATAACTCTTCCTTGCCAAATAATCCCTCAATATTATCTCCCTATTAGTCGTCTAATTGATATAGTACAAGGTCTCCTAAAATTACTTCTCAGATTACAAAAATCTCTTCTGTAAAATTAGGAAGATAGCCTTTAGCAAAAATAAATTTATATTTTGAGATCCTGAACTATTTATGTTTGGGCGTTCCATAGACATTTGTTGTACGATAGCCAAACAAGCTAATCCATACTTTTGGACCTAATTTTAAGGCTTACTGGATTCAATTGGAGCAATGTATGTATATCGGCGATATGATCTATTTATCCAGCATCATAATATAAATTCACATTTTCGGATTTCATTTTCAGTAAAAAATATTCCACATTCTAGTCTTAAGTGTTCGATTAAATCTTTCCATTTCCGGTGCTTTTTTGTCTGAGAGAGTGGAAAGTATTCGATATTTTCTTTCTACAATAATTCCTTGACCTTTACGTTATAAAATTCCTTTCCTTCATCGAACTTTTTATGGCTTTCTATCTTCAACTATTTTAAAAAGGAGTCATGTCTGTTATGTCCTGTTATTGCTTTTACTCTCTTTGCACAGGCGTAGCTTGAGAAGACATCTATCACTTTGAAAATATATTTGAATTTATGGTTGAATTTTTCAAAAGCTCTCATATCAACGATGTCTGCAAGGAACTGATCATCGTGTGAGTAACATAAACCCTTGTACATCTGAATCATGTTTTGGTATGTCTGTGTAACGTGCAAGTTTTATCAAGCAATCTTTATGTTCAGAATAGTTTATCGGACTTGACGATTGCATTGCTGTCATCTAGCTTAATTTACCCCCACAACTGATTAATATTTGCGAAAGCAACTGAATTTTTAGGATCATGATATAGTTCCATTGATTAATGTTCTTGGTTAATGTCTGCAATTTAATCATATAAATTTTATGGCCATATAAATATTCTTTGCAGTCTAAAAATGTAGTACTAATATTCTTTGCAGTTTGAAAGTGTCTGCTTACTTATGGAGTTACATACTGTATTAGGCATGTGACTTTATTTATCGATCTGTCTGTGCGAGACTTTTACACCTGCCCCATTGGACTTGACTTGATTAACAGACACTAAGTCTAGAAATAGGCGAACTTGATTTATCAAAGTATAAAAAATACACGTAGTGGTAGACCACCTTAATTTATTAGATTTAGTAAATATAACATGTTTTGATCGATCAGGGTGCCTATGTAATAAAGCACGTGGCTTTATCGATCGATCTGCCTGTGCAATAATTTGACGCCTGTCAAAAATCGACTTGACTTGTTTACGTGTTATTAAAGTATACTAAATACATGTAGAACTAGGCCAATTTAATTTATTATAATGTAGCAAATATAAATATAACTGTCTAGGTGATAATTAAATTGTATAAATTTATGAAGATAATTAATCTCTTAAAAGGTCTATTCTGAGTTCAAAATCTGCGTGGGTTTGATCGATCGACCTGGCTATGTAATAAAGCACGTGTCTTTTTTTGAACTAAATAATTAAATTATATACAATTATTGTGATAGTATGTATGTACATATATAAATGTCATTTATCTCAGCTAGTTAACAGCGGGGAAGTTAAAATGAATCCTCAAGTAGGCTAGAAATAGTACTAGTAATAACTTCGGAGATGGCCCAATCGTTTTAAACGTCAGACTTGTAAAATCAAGGTTCGAGGATCGAAACCAGGTTTTAACCTAAAATATTCTGCTCATGTAATTGAGTACGACTTTACTACCTAAAGCTAGCCGCATAAAAACATAAACATAACAATTTGCAAATAAAAAACAAAATAAACTATATGCTGCTGAAGTATGACGAAACACGACACTGAATCTCGTGTATGCAAATAAATGAGCACACAATTATTTTGATAGCGGAGAGTATGAAAACATATCAAAAAGAAATGCGGCCTATCGCACGTGGTCAGTGGTTTCTTTCCTATGTCTATCCACAGGAAAGAGACTTAAGGTAGTAAGATGGGAAGTTTGAAAAATTTGTCATAGTTGGTTGGATTTACTGCATAGTGAATATGAAAATAATTAAATTGGGGAATACGCGCTGCCATTTTATCCTATGGCTTTTGGTGTATTGTAGGAGCTGGCAGCGTATGATTTTTCGTAAACTTTTGAATGTCAGAGGGGGATTCATAACATATTGAACACCAGTGGCTCAGGTTTTATTCATAACATTTTTAGCAACATTGGCCCAAGTGTTTTTAAAATAAAGTTTGGAAGACCACTGGCTCAGGTAATTTTTTTCTTCATACAATTTCCAGGATCAGTTGGCCAGGTTTTCAGTGACAATTTGACGAACAGTAGCCCAGTGTTTTCTCATAAACTTCTGAAAGTCAGCAGCCCAGGTTTTTTCAGAACAATTTGAGGATCAGTAACCTAGGGCTTTAAAAAAAAAAAAACTGTGAAGGCGAATGGCCTAGGGTTTACCATAAGCATTTAGAGGATATGAAGGGGGTGGCCTAGGGTTTATTAGAACAAATAATATCGGATGGTCACAGGTTATTTTGAAAACAGGTTTAACTTGGATGAGAACTGTTTAACCGGTTTAAACTGGATATAACAGGTCAAGTGGCCCAGGAGGAACTAACATCCTACTATTCATACAAAACTTATTTTTAATATTATTATAGATGGAAGCCCCAGCAAAGAGAAGCAAGCAGTTGTAAGAATGTAATGTATGTGGTCTTGAGATAAAACATTGCAGACTGGATTATATTTAAATAAACATTTCAGGGAGTAAATTCAATTGTACAGAAACAAACTGAGATTTTATATCTAGCTAGCAAGTTTTGGTAACCTATTGAGTATACTATTAGAGAACTAGTTAATATAAATGGCTATGTAAAAAATTTAAATATACATCTGGTTGCTAGGCATATCTGAGCATAGCATAGCATAAATTTAGAATGTCAGAGCAGTACGATGCAACGGTGTTCAGTCACCACTTATAATAATTATTTGGTGGTCCATCGGGACACATTCTCTACTATTATAGTTTATAACATTTTTATTTCAATCATTTATAATTTCTGCAAAGCTGCTGGCATACTACTTCTTAGTGCACACAGTAAACTAACGCAGAGAAAATAACTATATTTGAGAAATTGTTAGGTCACTTGCATGTTAGTGTTGTCTCTCTTAAAGTACGCTCTATTTTCCTGGCAAGCGCATTATGTCTTAGAGTGAACCTTCTCAAGGGTACATAACTGGAGTACGACATGCCATATCACCCAAAAAGGAAATCAAATTAATACAAATGAATAACATTCAACAGAAATAAATTTAAGCAATGTGTCTAAAGTATGGAAATTATTTGTTACTGGCTGTTATTGAGATGTTTAATAATTTTTACAAAAAATACATTTGTGCGGTTTACTGAAACCGATTGAGGAAACTGAATGGAAACATTAAACAGATTATGAATTCAACGTTATTGTTTACCCCACTCAAAGAACATAATTTTGTATGCTGCATTGAACTTTTGAACATAGATTGTTCTTAAAATAGCGGGAACCATGGTAGCTCATTTAGTAGAACGACAGTCAGACTCGTAATTGAAGGATCGCGGGCTCGATACACGCTCAGGCCAGCCCGGATCGGATGCCTCGGTTTGTCCTTGGCAAATACACTGTTTCTCATTTCCTCGCTTTGATATAGCCAAAAATGTTTTGTAAGTGCCGTTAAAAATAACCCAACCATGTAATGATGCTCCTCTGTACTGTAGAGATAGGCACGACAGAGTCGTGTCCCTTATAAGCTGGGAGCAATTATGAAGTTTCTCATCAGTCAGACATTATTGTATATAAACCCCAATAATAATAATAAATTTACAACTGAATAGTACGTATGATAAAAAAAAAATAGTACATCAATGTCGCTAATAGAAATAGAAACTTATTTCAGGATAAATAGATATAAACATAGATAGATAAGGTATTTAGGGTTATATCAGATACAATTAATAACATATGATCTCAGTAAAGTGGGTACGATAATATTGTAACATATGTGTTCATTTTGATACACAAGTCATGGACAAAGAGGAATAATTCTGGTTAAAGCGGAGATGCATTGACAGTGTATTGAAAGAGGTTTGTTTTCTCGTGATATATACTTATATGGGAGCCGATCTCAATACAAAAAGAGAGCCTAATTCTCAATGTGAATTGTGGTTTCCTTTTGACAAAACTGGTTCTGATCATTGATTCTTTGCTTTATGAACACAAACAGGTAAAGATGAAAAAGGATATAACTCCTAAATTTTAAAAATAGGTAATCTCAAAATGTCAAAAGTATAGGGTTTGAGAAACATCCAACGCAACTGGGCTTAGTCATATTCATTATTGCACTTATTAATTTACTTGGATATTTTCTTATTTTTGTACACTTAAATGAGATCGATTTTAGTAGGTTAAAGGTCACATAAATCAAAACTATCTTACATTAGCGATAACCGGAACACATAGATTCCGACATTCAGCATATCTTATGTGACATTTTCTGGAAAAACGTGACCGGAATGTTTAGTGAATGTTATCATTCCTGAACACGCTGAATCACATGTGTCCAGCTTTGACATTCCAAGCAAAGGACAAAATGCTGAAAACAATATAAATAATGTATAGACCTTGATGGTAATTTTAATTGAATGCAAGTCATATTCTTCAGTTGTCTGCACCTAGTTAGCGAAATCCTCCAACATTTCTACCCCCCTCCCATCTAAAATATTCTATAGCTGACTAGCTGAATTAGTGTATTGAATGCAATTGACTGAATGAGTGTAGTGAAAATTATTGACTGAATGAGTGTAGTGAAAGCTAAGAGAACTAACGGGACAAACGTTGTTGCTTTGCATAAAGAGGCACGGCAGAACTGGCAGAACTGAGATCCCTATTAATCTAAACCAGCTCGTATTTTCCAGAAGCTGTAAAGGTTTTCAACGGTGATATTTACTTGTATGGAAAAATTAAATAAATTTAAATAAAGGTTGAATAATGATAAAAATAAACTTACATTTGTGATTAAATCTGAAGTAGAACATAAGCTCAAAATTTAAAGATATATCCACAGCTGCACAACCACACAGAGGGAGAGAGAGAGAGAGAGAGAGAGAGAGAGAGAGAGAGAGAGAGAGAGAGAGAGAGAGAGAGAGAGAAAGAGAGAGAGAGTATTATAACATTCTATACATTATTTATTTTAACCTGTAATTAATTGTTTTTTAATACTTGTATAATGAGGAAAATGAAATCGTAAATTGTATGACTTGTTTTAAAGCTATTGTTTTTCTGTGTTTAATTCAAGTTATACAAACTAGATAAGCACTTCCAAAATTTAGACGTTTTGCACACAAATCATATGAACTAAAAACAAACGGCCCACACAAGTTAATGGAATTTGTTCAGCATATGTTAAATTTAGGGAAAATTTGGAAATGGACGCCGGGAAACTGAAAGCTGGTAAAAAAAATTCTCATGATATCCGGCCATATGTTAAGTCCGTGACAGTCCCGACAATGTGCGAAAGAACATTTCCCATTAAAATGGCAAACAAAGTCTTAGTCTTTACATGTCCACATCGTTATGTAAGAAAATGTATATGTTTCTTTTGAAAGAAAGTTTCATTATAGCAGCAATTGCACACTCTAAACATTATTCCCAATTTCAATCCTTTAAGGCCATTCTAGGTCTCTAGAATTGACAGTCACATAAAACGTTCATTCCTTCCACCTGCCACAGTGAAATTCATCCTCTCTCTCTCTCTCTCTCTCTCTCTCTCTCTCTCTCTCTCTCTCTCTCTCTTTCGAATCATATCTTTTTTACATAATATCATATGGCAATATTATACTGCCGCTATCCATGTATAATATACAACTTTTGTACGGAAAGGGCGTTTTTCTAAGTTGTGAGAACATGTAACCCAAGTATATTGTAACAGTTCCGGAAATAAAATATGTTTGCAATGATTAGAAAAAATCACAACAATCAGTATCAGCAGTCCAATTTATTTATTCCTAAATTTGAACAAAGGGATAATTGTGAAAATTTTGTCAGTGACGCACATATTTCAATATTGTATTATTGATGACATAACACTAGACCCAGGGAAGAGGCGATATATTTTCGATTAATGATGCTTTATAAGATGTCTTAGCAAAGTTTTGCTCACACCATAATCATGTGTGTTATCCACACAGTTCTGTATCACATGTCTCAGCAAAGTTTTGCTCCCTCCTTAATCATCCTGTATACCATCCACACAGTTCTCTATCAGATGTCTTAGCATCGTTTTGCTCCCTCCTCAGTCATGTTGTAATATAGACACAGTTATATATATTATAATGTGCAAATGATGACGTGCTCACAGTTCTTTATATTCTACTATATAAGCAAAGATCTTGCACGTATTTCTCTATACTGTACTGAATATATAAAGAGGGTTCACATAGTTCTCTTTTTACACTAGTGTCAATATAAAGAATTAATCATAAGTTTTAGTCTCAGTCTGTAATATATTCTCCTTTTGTCTCCTTAAAATACAGGTCAAATGATGCAACAGTTTCTCAAGTCATATTGCCTAACACATATTGGTACAAGAAATACATAGTGTAAAAAAGTTTATCTTAGATAACAACTCAAGATAGATAACTCAAATAATGTTGGGCCCTCATGGAAAGCGTACCAATGTAGTTGTGCCCCTTTATTACTTCCACAAAACTCTAGACTGTCAACCGGTCCCTAATCGATCATGTAGTTTCCCATCATTAGGACAACATTGATTTGTTTAAAGCATATAATATCTCCTTTAAATAAAAAAAGGATTTAAGTAACAACTGATTGATATTAGTGTTGCATTGATAGAAACAAAAATCAATAAAAGTAATGCTATGAAAAGATAAGTTGAAATAGCATTGTTTTTATTGGAAATACGAAGTACCTCATATACATACATACATACATGCATAGATACATACATACATACATACATACATACATACATACATACATACATACATACATACATACATACATACATACATACATACATACATGACAACATACATATATACATAATACTAAAATGGTTTGGTTTGGTTGTTGTTTATTTATTAGTTGGATGGTTGTTTATTTGTTGTTTGAGGTATATTACCTTGTCAATATATACTAAACAGATTTCAGTACAGTAAGGTGTACTTTCCCCAAATATACAAACATCATGTATCTATCATATATTATAGCCGAAAAGTATAAAACATATTTATGAAATATAACCTATAAATGTGCCGTGAAAGAAATAGCGGAAATTAAAAACACTCAATGATTCTAAAGCATACATACATACATACATACATACATACATACATACATACATACATACATACATACATACATACATACATACATACATACATACATACATACATACATACATACATACATACATACATACATACATACATACGTACAATTGAACCCCAGAACATATGTACATGTCCTTGCATGCTCTCCATCTATTTCATTTATATGATAGCTTCATGTTTATACAGTTCTAGTTTAAAATGGTTCTATTTAACATCAAATATATGTTATACTGCATATATGTTCTGATGTGCCTTATAGTGATATTTAAATTATTAGATGTTTTCCCATATGACTCTTTATAAGTGCTGTACATTCATTAAGTATATATATATATATATATATATATATATATATATATATATATATATATATATATATATATATATATATACATATAAGTAGTAAGAGTAAAGGGAGGTTTTGACGCAGGAGGATTCTAGACCACAAACACAAAACACTTCGACACTATTTTGTTCGCTTGTCCTCGCAAGCTCGTCCTCGCTCACAAAATGCAGCTGCGCTGACGTGTCTTCATGTTTTGTGCTTGTGATCTCTCACCCCCTGACGTAAAAACTTCCCCTTTACTATTACTACCTTGCGTATGTATGTGTTTAAAAAAAAATAATTTGGATAACATTTTTTAGGCAATTGCTTTAAATTTTTAATCTTTTAATGATCCAAAGCATGCGATTAAATTCTCCTTTATCCCTTAAAAAAGTAGAAACATATATGTAACCTTTAATGAACATTGACTTTAAAGTAAATATAACAAATGATTCACAAACTTTAACTTTAGAATCATAATATTTAAAAAAAAAATCATAATACTTTTCATAGAAAACATCCTTGCAATACTTTCCACACTTCATTGCAGTAATTCCATTTGCTGCATAACCGTCTTTGATATAATACATGTTTTTTTATAATACACACAAAAACGTATCTAAATGATAAATTTTGGATAACATATCAATATAATAATGTTTTTTCTTTATGAAATATGATAAATTTATTTTATGTGAAGATATATCAGGAATTTACTTTGTTGATAGTTTAATAAAACTCTATCGTTCACTTCGATTTAACATACTCGAAAAAATTTATCTTATTAATGGTAAAACAGTTTTTATTCTTGATCCTTATTTTTCGTATTATACCGCATTCAGAAAAATATGATTAACTCACAACGGCACAAATAAGTTTTGATATTTTAATCACGTATTATTTTCATAATTTCTTAAGTAATAAATAAATCCCTATATTGATATTTATCTGTTCGTAACTAAACCATATCTCATATTTATCATGTGGAGCTAATTTATTTAACATTATTGAAGTTGAAAACCAATAACATAATTTTATAAATTTAACTCTAGATTATGGAAAAATATAAGTTCCATCTGTTTTACAAATAAGATCATCATATTTAATCGATTGTCGTTCATATTTTCCACGATATAAAAAAAACAGATCTATACAGCAATTGCAATACAATTTTATATATACCAAATTATCTAATTCATTAGATTAAACCGATTTCTTTCAAAAACTTTTCCATGGTCTGAATCTCATCGCGATTTTGTGTATCTTTGTGCCCAATCGCTAAAGTATCAATTCCGTTTTTACAATATCGCTTATCATCAAAAGTACTAAGTCCGATTTTGTTAACAACATCCGTTTAAATTTTATGTTTTTTTTTATCTTAATACTGTCATTGATACATGAGATCGCACACCTTCAAATGCATCTTTATAATCCTCGAAATTAATAATATTATTAAAGATATTTTTTTAACACTTTTGGTGCGTTTTTTAACCGTATCATCTGCAAGCTCAATGCAATACATTTTTGATCTTAACCCAATAAAGTCAGCTATCGGAATCGAGTTTGTTTCATCTTTAAACTTTCTTATTACTTTTTTGTTTTCATCTGAAATCCGCTTGCCGCGGGATATTCCGAAAAGTCAAACATATTATTGTTATCATACATTTCGCGATAAAGATCTTGCGTTGAAATATCATAACACAAACTGTCGGTATCCGTAAATAATAGCGTTGAATTAGGAATTAGTTTTTCCTAATGAAAGTATAATGAAAATCGTACATTAATGTTTTCGATAAATCCAATATTGCAGCGCCAACGTAAACAGGCTTGTTTAATTTTAAATTTGTTTTTCTTCGGTGAACAGTAATAAGATATTCGTTAAATATTCTCATTGAGACAAATCGGTTATCAGCAACAACTTTATTTCTGCGTTCGACATTATTAATTAATTCAATGTCAACGCGTTTTCGTATATTTTCCAATATTTTACCAAAAACACTATTATTCATCATCTTGAAGAAATCTGTTTCAAAATTTGTTTTTGCAGCTGCGCGTTGAATCGTATTAAAGTTAATATATTCACTTAACCAACGCGATTGCTTAAACTTTAGCACACGATGAATCTTATTAATTTTAAGACCGTTTTCAACCGCCTGAATTAAGGCAATGATGTGAATTACGTGTCTTTGCTTTTTTCTTAGATTTTGTACTAGCTTATGCACAACACTGGAGCAAATATTGTATTTTTTCTTTTTGCTCAAGTTGTTCTTGCGACAGCATATCATCGCTGATCATCATTGATTCAGGACAAAATGGATAACAATTATGCAGATCATGTAATTCTTCTGGGTAATCAATATCAGCTTCAACAAAATATCCAACATCAGAATTGCGTAGCGATTCCAGGGAATTCTTTTTATCTGTTTCCGTAATAAATTTTTCAGGAGTGATCCACTTAAATCCACCTGTCGGTAGTGGCTGTGACATTGCCCATCGTAAAGATTATTGGCACCAAGATAAATTATAAAATTTGATGCTTTCTCAGAATCGTAATTTTTTAAATACTTGTTGTTAGCAACTACATGTTATTTTTTGTAATCACCGAGATGCCACCTCGAATTCCTTTTTCAATAAAATAAAACATTTCAGGATCCGTTAGCAATTCCAGTTTAACTTTACTTAATTGAACGCAGCATCCCAAGCCAATCCCGGTGATGAAAAATACCAGCAGGGATCCAGAGAATACTTTTTACCGCATACAACTCGAAATACTTCAAAAACATCTGCAAGCAAAAACACATCTGTTGCTAACTAAAGATCATGATAACCGCCAAAATTTTTACAGCCAAATGCGTTCCAAATATTTTGTGGATGTGCGTATTCATCATCACTTATTCCTTTCAAGCTTAGCGATGAGTAAAATGCATTTTTACAAGGTAGTGATGTTTCTGCAAAACGCGCCCAAGATGTCATGTACTCGTAAGGATAAATACCTTTGCGAGTTAACAACGTTGCATTTTGATTAAAATGTGAATTAAGATTGTCAAAACGATTACAGCCTTTAACTAATTCTTCAAGTGATGCTGACATAAACTGCACGCTATCGATAAACCTTAATTTACCTAGCGTGTAGACATATATTTTTCAAAATTATTTGGAATGCAGGTTACTTTTTGAAAATTAAAGTTTCCGAAAGCTTGTACAATAATGTGCGCATCATAGCCGCGAAGATTATCAAACACCACAGGAATAAATTCCGGAAGTTTAAAATGTAAATTACATTTATCATGAGCTGCTCCGCGATATTTTCCGGTCACATGACACTGATCACGCAGTCTATCGTTAAAAAGTTTTTTACCGCAGATGTTGCATGTGCTAGCATGTTGAAAATCAAGTGCTTGCTTTTCTGTTAGCGGCAGCATTGAATGATTAACGTTATTTTATATATCCTCAACTTCCGCTAGCAAATTTTCTATTAACCAAACTGCAGGATTATTTCCGCGATAAAGCTTTAGCGGTTTTGATAATGAGCTATCAACTGCACACACAACTTTATAGGCAACTCCGCAAGGAACATGATTTTCTGTTTTTGTTGTCCAAGACGCATTTGGAGATCCGTGAACAACGTCAACGCTTTCCAGCAGTGATACAAAATCAGCATAAATTATAAACGGAATTGTCATGGTATTATTAAAGTTTTTAAATTCCAGAATATTTTCATCACGTGGCGGCATTGATATTGCTTGCACATCTTTACAGTAATTAGCATGATCGCTGTGATTTGCACCCCTGCAGCCATCTGTGACAAAAATACTGTGCACCAACAAGACCCTTAAAGTTTTTAATAAAGCAATAATGGTCGCGATAAAAAAGTAAGTTTATCGTTTAGCATGCGCGCTGATATATCGAGGATAAATAGTGTTATTTGTTGTTAGACCAAAAACATTTATTGCTATTTTATTTTGTTTTTCAAATCGCGGGATTTGACGTTCTTCAACAGGAAATGTAATTCCAGGCAATCAAGCATGTCAGCATAATTTCTGTAATTTGATACGCTGTCAGGATGACATCGTGCAGGAAACTTTGCAGAAAGTACAGCCCACAAAAACATTTATTGTCGATGTTTTTAATATTAATCACGCATTTACTGTTTTTAATTCCTTCGGGTAATTCAACATAGCATCCGCCGCGAAGAGGTTCGTATTGCCATGTGCGCACAAGAATTTGATTTACTTTTACAGATTTCCAGCTTGATCCGCCAGCGGGAAAGTTTTCTAAATTTTTCATAAGGTCATCATAAATTTCATTTGCTATTTGTGTTAGATTTGATCCTAACAAAACAACCTTTGTTTTTGCCGCAAGAAATGGTTCTGAAATTTCATCACGCAAATCGTCGTCAAAGAAATTTGGCTTTTCAATCAGCACCTGAATTTACACATGCAATCGAATTCCACGATGTGTCTGTAATTCTTTTCGTGCTGATGTTACAATGACGTTTATTAGTTCCCGCTGTGTTAGATCTTCAAGCACATGTTGATTGTCGACTGCAGATGTTTTACCAAATTTGCAAATGATGTGCACACTGTTTTGGTGTTAACAACTCTTGACGAAGTTGAGTTCTGAGATTTAGCATCTTTTTACATTAAGGTTAAAATTCCTTTAATTCAAGGTAGTATAGAAACCGCCAGCATTACCCGGAATGGCAACCAATTAGAGAAAGGAATATAGTATAATAGGATAGATAATGAAATCATTAATGCAGACGTTGATGATATATTGATTGTGAATGATAATGAACAAGTATGAGGCTAGCAATCTTGGAGAAATTAGGAATTGCGCAACTATGCGGAAAGTTGATTATGCTGAACTAAATACTGGTTACTTGAGAGTAGGAGTTGGTGGTCGTGGGACAAATCGAATTAATTATCTAAGTCGTCGTTTTGTTTATGAAGCTCATCAAGAGCTTATTCCAGTTGGTCTTGTAATTTATCACATTGACGGTAACAAAGCAAATAATAACATAGAAAATCTTGCGGTTGTGACACAACAAGAGAACATAAGACGTGGTAAAACAGATCAAAATAAACGTTTTAGAAAACGACCAGTAAAATCAATTAATACCGAAACAGAAGAAGAAATCGAGTTTGCTTCAATTAATGCAGCAGCAAGATACTTTGACATTAATCCACCTTCAGTACAATTTGTTGCGAATGGTACACACAAAACAGCTTTTTCCAAAAGATTTTAAAAAAAATTAAGTTTAAATATATTTGATCATTTTAATCTCGTTTTTTAATAACTCCACTCCTTGCTCCAAAATATTCTTGTAATTTTTTTTTTATTGTTTTATAATTTATCTCGAGTAGCTTCCAGCACATAAATCCGACTAACTTGCTATTATTTCTTTCTGCAACATAAACATAATTTCTTCAAAATCATAAAACTTATTACGCGCGATAACAGCAGCATCACCAACACAAATTTTTTTTCTCAACTTGTTCAAGAAAGAAACAAAATTTCTCTACATCGCAACCACCGAAATCAATAAAATCGTTCTGTGATTTTGCAGCGTAAAAACCTGATGGTTTTTCAAAACACCAACAACACCAACTGCGATCGGATTCTTGTTTAATGAACATCTGTTATCGTAATGCAGTTCTGAATTATATCCAGGTTGAAAATTAAAATCATCACGGGAACATCTTCTAAAACATAAATCAACAAAAAAAACCAACAAATTAGCAATATTTGCAACTTCTAATCCACAAAGTACTTGCGGCAAATAATAATTTGGTATCTCCTTAATTCGTCACAGCATTGGACACTTTATTTCAAACAGGAAAATTGTATTATCTGAAATAATAAAACCATCAGGAGAACAACACTCTCCATAATCGGTTTTAATTTTAATATTATTACCAAGCACCTGCTCGTTAAATTTTTTATTCGATAACCTTGATTGCAATATTTGCAAATAATAATGTTTATTTTAAAATCAAAAAATATTTTTGTTGATAGATCTTGAAACATTTTTGCTATTTATCGCGACCTTCAATTATGCATGCAACTTTGTGATAATCGCGCTCCATTATATTCTAATACGCAGATAAAAAGTATAATGTTTGCAATTTTAGCAAAAATTCACAACAAGATAGATTCTGCAGAATCGCGTGGCAATCTTGATGCTACACAGAAAAATGTAAATTTTCCTATTGTCGTTGATGAACGAGCATAACCTTATGATACTCGAGAACGCGCACAACCGAAATCGCAAAGCGATTTTGATGCGCTTGAACTCAGTGAAATTGATTATGATACCGAACCTGTTGTTAGAACCCAAAGCAGATACAATGCTAAATACCACCTGGCAAAAAAATAAAACGATTTGGGTTTACAATTAACGAGGAGCACATTTTCTGGGCCGCACTTGCGCCTTTTATGAACATATCGGTTTCATGGCGGCAAAAAAATATTAAATTTGATTTTATTTTTTCTAAAATAATAACATTAATGCACACACGTGGTTTCCTGAGATTTCCGATTGTTTGCGCAATACTACTTGTTGAAACCCATTAGTTAAAAACGTCGCTTTATCCTCTCCATTTTACCAAACTTCGTTTACCTCGCCGCGCAATAGCTTTCTCGATTACAATTACATCTTGATCAGTTCGCTGTAATTGTTGCTAATAAAACGATCATGTGATATCCTCGCCGTTAAGATCTTTAAGCGCGTAAGTCACAGGAATACTTTAAATCAGTTAATACTTTATCGACAACAAATACCTCCACAGACCAATTCGGTGTTGCACCTTTTTCAAATATTATTTTTGTTAGCGAAATTGTTACTTTAACAAACCGCGCAAACTGATGTCGTCGATAAAGTTTTTCATTTGCCAACATCGGATTTTCAACAGCTTGCTGCGGTGTCATTTTGATGGATCTGTGTTTTGTATTATTGTAATCGTCAACTATCTTTTGCAAATCATCTACGTATCGTTGTGTGTTATTCGCGGTAAAATATTTGTAAATTGTATCTTTTAACGTGCGATTAAACCGTTCAACAATAACACTTTTGCATTCGTTTCCTGTTGTATATTTTTTAATATTATGCTGCGATAAAAAAAATCAAATTCTTTGTTATAAAATTCAACACCTTGATCAGTCCAGATTTTATGTGGTTGTCTGCCGTTATTTGTAATTATTTGCCGAAATGCTGTTATTATTGTGCTACCCATCTTATCTTTTACTGGCACAATGAATGCAAATCTACTTTGGATATCAATTGCGTTTAACAAATATATGTTTCCATTATTTTTATCAGCAAGTGATTGCATATCAGCCAGATCAACATACCAAATGTCATCAAGAGCATTTGCTTCAACACGACGCGGACATTTTTTGTTTTTTGGTTTGTGGAGTTCATTTGCTAAAGCGGTAAATGGAGGCTGACCGCGTGCGGTCTCAATAACAACTCGAGACTCTCCAAGTCCGAATTTATATTTTGTTCTGATAATTCCCTGAACAAATCGCCTATCAAATAGTTCGTGCATATTTTGCGGTTTCATTGCGCTAAGTTCTGCTAACATTTTTATGTCGCATCCGTGTTTGTATTGTTCATTATTTCGATAACAAATATCGTGTTTCATTGCAATTGCATCAACTTGATTATACGGTTCTTGTCCTGGCAGTGGATTATCATTGTCATCAATCTGATCGCTTAATGGATTCCGCGGAGCCGTGTATTTATGTCCCGGTAACGTCCAACCAGCACGTGGTCGCGGTATTTTGTGGATATCAATTGCGCCGCCAACAATTTCACTCTTATTACATGATATGCAATATTTTACTAAAGCATTACGTTCAATGTAAAGATGGTGATTCGAGCAAACTTTACATTATTTCATTTTATTTTTAAAATTTTTATGAAATTTCGAAGAAATTTCAATCACAATGATGATGCAATTCCAGTGAATCAGGACGCAGAACAACAATACTTTTTAATGCTACACTACTGATAACTTTGCTATCAGTCACCGTTGCTGGTGTTTTTTTTTTTTTTTAAACGCACTTTTCCTTTTACCACAAACCGCGCAGGTACATTGTATCATTAATCTACCGTTGCTTGCTGTTATGGTTTCAGCACCAACATTATCAGTTTTTACTTTGCACTTCAGACAATATGTTAACGTCATCGCATACCTCAAATTCACACAAAATTAGAAAAAAAACCCACTTCTGAAAACACTACGCGTTTTTCACGTGTTTTCAAATGCAATTCGATCGTTGTTGATACTAGGAAAAGCATCAAATTTCAAAATAAAATCTAAAAACGCTATTTTCTTGTAACAACATATGCTTGATAAACATAATACAATAATAACCACACGCTGATGTCATTACAGGTTTAATTTGATTTGAATTATAGTTTTATTTTTTCTAACATACTGCTTAACAGCATCAGGTGGTGGTAGCCCAAATAAATCAAAATAATTGTTATCATACAACGCAACCCAATGTGTACCTGAACCATCTGCAAAGTCTTGGATGTTGATTATGCAGCCGACTTTTGGTTTCTGCTTGGCTGATAGTTGATCTTTTGAAAAAAAACACCAATACATTGTTTTACGTTTTTTAAAGTATCAATTATTTCAAAGTTGCTTAGCGCATGCGACATTAGCGTCTCGTTCATGGAAAAGTTTAACCTTTTCATATCCCCAGAAGATTCGGTAACATACTTCCTGCTATTCCTGCCAACAGTGGTCCTATAAACCCTCCTTTCTTTCTTCTGGTTGTTTTTTTCTTTTTTGTCGGTGCTCGCATTTTTTCTTTGTTGGTGACTTTTTATCAACCATTATTATTCTGTTTTCGATAAAATTCTATAAAATTTCTTATGGGATTTTGTTTACACAGTGTATTTTATACCACCACCACCAACAACACAATCGCCCGACACATATTATGCTTGCTTCTGTAGTGAAAATGCTCGATAAAATGTATGCAAGCAAAAATAGCAATATTAGGTCTATAATATTGCACTTATAGATATTCAGGAGGCCAAGTGTCAATAATATGTTATGGAAATATGAAATAAAATTTTGTCAGACATTAACAATATCCAAATGGAAAAAGAAGTTTTAAGAATTATTACTAGGAACTTAAAAATATGGACAGGTGTGGATGGGGGTGGTTAAGATAAGCTACATAGTACTGCATATGATAGGAGGGAAAGATACTTCTTGATATCATAGACCAGCATGTATTCTCTTTGATTTTAGGTACCATCATGACCCTGCGTGCAGCAATTCATCAAGCTAATCTTCTATTTAAGGGGAGTGGATGCCAATGCACCTCCATTGCCCTCGTGTCATTTATCAAGGCATCACAAAACCCTTGGAAAACTGGTCATAAGCCACATTGGACAAAATATTAATGTAGGGCGATCTTCTTTATACCAATATTGCACATCTGGTGGGCCAAGACTTTCTAGTGTCCAATGAACTACCCAACAAAATACCCACAGAAGACAGATTTTGCCAAATAACATTATATGAACAAGTAAGTGGTACACTGTTCCAATTTGACTATGAAGCAAATTCATTCCAGAACAAGCCATCACGTGTTTTGAAATTTGGAATTATGCCTTCTTGACAGCTGGTAACAAGACACCATCATACACCATTGGGCTCCTTCTGACCAATGATCAACCAATGTTTAGTGGTTTTGAATCGCACAGTATGAAGCAGTGAGCTGTCTTTACCTGCTGTGGCGCACTGTTACTTAGCCTGGGGGGGGGGGGCAGCTGCCCCTTTGAAATAGTCCCATTATTCACCATCGCACAAAGTACAGACTGTATGTATGTGGACTCAGAGTCTACCTCCACCAGTGCTAGGTTTTTAAGTGTTAGTAACTCAGAAGAATACTCTGACACAACAAAGGTCAGACAAGACTCAGACACTGAAGTTTCTTTTAGCTCATTTGAAACCAGAATGTTCATGATGATGATGATGAGTAATACTCAGGTTGAACCGGATAATACTAGTACTCTAGGTGATACCAAATGTCACCTTAAACAGGATGCATTATCAGCTGTCAATAAAGTTCCCATAAGTTCGGTTGAAAGTAGGGTTTATAATGTCGAAAGCAGCTTTAATTATAATGACCGAACAATGTATGTCATTGTCCGAAAAAAAGATGGTAAGTGGATGGTATTAGCTCCATTGAATGTCAAATAGATGTGTTTGACTCTGAAATCTGAGATTTTTGTGCAGAGGAGAAAATTCCCAATGTCTCTTTTAATTCCAACATAGATATACAAGAAGATGAGATTAACACCTTTTCACACCTAATACAAAGTAACGGAGAGGGAATTTTTGAAAATGTAATTGATGTAATTGAAGAAGGGGAAAATTCCAAAGCAAACAAGTTGTTAAAGGATCGTGATTACATGGATACCAGCAGCAAAAAGGAAAGTTTTACAAGCATTATATCTGCAAATAGTCAGTGGGTTAACAATGATAACGAGAATGTGCATACAAATATTTTGCGGGACATACTCTGTGAGGAAGGGACAGAAAAGGCAGCACTAGATACCGCGGCTATGATAGATAAAAGTGGCCACAAAAATAGGCAGAATATTATTGAATGGACAAAGAATGGGGACAATTGTAAGCAGAGTATAAAGCGACAGAAAGATAACTTGGAAACGAAGGGAAGACAAAAAGAGAAAAAAGAAAGATTGCTGGCATACAAATCTAGCACAATTTTTACGAAAAAATATGTTACAGGTAGAGACATGAGCAGGTCATCTCGTTTATTGAAAAAAGGATGTGGTCATAAATGTAGGTACAGGTGTCATGAACACATACCTCAGGAGGAAAGGGAAAAATATATCTCATACATTCTGGTCACTGGGTGATATAGCAAAGCAAAGAGAATTTCTTCTTAAGTATGCAATAGCATACAAAACCAAGAAAAAAAACAATTTTGACAAGTAGAAGGTGTCTTTCAATAATTTATATCGTTTCTGTGCAAAATATAGAATAGAAAGTCTGTAACACTTTTGTCCTTCATACCCTAGATATTAGTGACCGAAGGATGTATACAGCTATATCCAAGGCGGTGGCTGCAGGGATATCTTCTGGTGAAGGAAGGGGGAAACATTTAAACACACGAAGATCAATTGGTCAAAGTTAGAAATCACATAAAATGTTTCCCATGTGCTGAAAGTCACTACTCGAGAAGAGTTTCCAATAAAGGTTGTTTATCCCCATACCTTAATGTACAGATTATATGTAAGCAAGCGTTTCTATGATAGGTCTAAATTAGTCGTAGCATGTATTTACAGAAGAATTTGTTATAGAGAGGTCAAGTTGGCATTTCATCAATCTGTTAAGGACCAGTGCAATCTATGTACAAAATACAAGACAAGAATTCTAGTGATACCGAAAAAGTAGAAATGAAAACAATATATGACAATCACATCAGGACCAAAGACAAAAGTTTAGAAAACAAAAGCAAAGACAAATAACAGGCAGCCTAATATCAGGATGAATTAGTTTCAGTTTGCTCTGCTTTACAAGAGGTTCTTCTGACACTGACAAATTTCATCTCAAAAGAATAATATGATGATTTAGTCAGCCTGTGCCCCCCCCCAACACCCCCCCCCCAACAAATAATCCCTTCAGTACATCACCAACTCTTCCTTTAACTATCCTATGCATGCAATAATACTACTACAAACTGACGTTTTTGTCACCACAGTTTATCTACTACATATCGAATAAAAAATGGCATAACATTACTTCATTGCTGTTAAAGAAATATTTATCAAAATAATGCCCGAGTTTCTGATGTCTCCATTTACCCATGTTGCATCTGGTTTATGGACAATTGTATCTTAAAGGTCTTCAGCTTGTATATTCAGGCACAAAAGCTGTTGAAGCGGAATACTCCAACTCAGATTAATTAGAAAAGTTGATGTCCGAGTGATCATTTTCTGGATTAAATGTATATTTAATCATCAAACTGACATGAGGTTTGAGTTTAGCATAAAATTTTCAAACAATTCTACTTGGACCAACATGATCTTACTGCTTTTCCTCAGTTCTGTGCATTTTAATAAAATATACTGAACTACATGTTCATGTTATTAAAATCAATTACAAAAACAGCGAAATCTTGCAGTAATTAGTTTTTAGTCATATCTAAAATAAAAGCATAATCATGATAAGGCTTCTTGTATTAGGAGATCCAGACTCTTATTTCATAAGATTTTCAATTTCAACTCTAATTGACAAAATCTGATTCTACATTTATGCGGCATTAGCCAATTAACAGCTATAGTTTTAAAATAAGTGTGGCTTCAATATAAGATTATTTCGAATCAAGGTTTCAAATCTTCCTAATATAGTTTCTCCTTCTCAATCAAGAATAACTCCATGGTATTTTCCATATCTGCACTGTGCGTGTTTTTTTTGGGGGGGTGGGGTGGGGTGGGGTGTGTGTGTGTGGGGGTGGGGTGGGGGTGGGCATTCATCTCCTTTCCAATCTCCAATTCTATTTTCATATTAAATTTTTAAATCGTATATAATATAAAACATTATGTTTTAAAACAAATAAAATTAGTATAAAAAAAAGAAACATGCTTGATTAGATCGTTTGCAAAGATGTGTGCTTGAGCAGGAGGGGGCATGGACCGACTTCGATTCCTCTTGTTGAATGCCAGCATTGCAAGCCATGGGAGACAATCCACTATTCTCATGCGCCACCCTTAGCTGCCTGTGCAGAGATTTGCTCATTTTTATCGAGTACGCATAAACAGAAATACGTCATCAGCAACACAATGCAACGATCTCCTACACATCAATGAGAGAGCACATTTTATCAATCAATAAGTGACTGTGCCTGGAATATACGCTTCTATTGGTTCATTCAAACAGCAGGAAAGGCTGTTGGGTCCCAATTGCAAGAAACATTTACTTGTGCTCTCAGTGACCGGTTAAGCAGGTTTATGTATATTCTTGAGAAATGCGGAAATCGCCCCACAGGCGGCCACGGGTGATAAAGGAGCGTAGCGGATTATCGCCCGAGGTTTGTGACGATGGTTGAATGCATAATCTTCATTTTTGATGGTAATCAAAGTTTGCAAGAAATATTACTTGATTCCACTGTTTAAATAATTAAATTATACTACAGGAGTGTTTATCTTTAACAAATTATAATTCTAAAAGGGAGTAACAACTTGCAGCATAAAAACCAAAATTATATTTTCGTTGTTTTTAAACAAATCATCAAAATAAAAATAAAAATGTGATGTGTTACGATACAACAGTTCAGATAAGCAACATAACAATTCAACTCTAAGAAAAATTAGTTTTCTCTAGTCTAATGTTGTATCAATGTAAATATTGCATCCATTGCCAGTATAGCCCCTATCGCATCGCCTATTATTTGGTGCTTAATAGCTAGGAACCACTGCAATGGTCCGTAGGTTTATCATAAATATATATTGTATTTTCCTATGCAATTATAAGTATAACTAAAGAAGCATTTTTTTCTTATTGTGGGACACACTGTGAATTCAGCTAAGTTCAAAATTTGATATTAATTTTCAAGTGAATCTAACTTTAAAAATGTATTAGAAAATTGTAAATATACATTAGTAGCAGTTTAGCATTTAAAATGTTTTTTATTGTTCATGTCTTGAAAATTGTGTTCAATAATTCAGTATTTATTGTATGTATATGTTCTTCAGTTTTTGAACAGTACCGTTTTGAAACTGAGTTACACTACTTTTGCCTATGAAAATAACTAAGAATGGAATGAATTATTGTGTATTATTATTGCAAGTCAAGTTACCACACGTTTGCATAGAACACATGCTGTCAGGTAATTTAATAATACTAATGCAAGTCAAGTTACCATAGTTTTGCATAAATCAAACAAATCAGTTAAAACACCATTTTGCTGCCACACTTTATATATAAAAAACTTTTTTTAAAAATTCACTTTTGCTGGATTTATTTTATTTTTATTTTTTGTTTGTATCTGTGTATGATGGTATAATTAACTATAACAGAAAAATAAGAGAGTTTGTTCCTTCTTCTGCAGAATTTAAAAACTTTTGTTTACAGCAGTTTTGCGTTGAACCCTCAATACGACCTAATGCTTGAATTTAGATGGTGGCCTAGGTGAATGTCACTGGTCTAGTGTTGTTCATAAAATTAGAAGATCACTGACCTAGATTGTTTCATAAAGTTTTGAACGTCGGAGACCTATGGTGATGGTAGTGGCCTTTTGTTGCTATTTTTTTTAAGGTCAGTGGCCCAGGGTGAGGGTCAGTGGTCTAAGACTTTTCATAAAAGTTTGAATGCCAATGGTCTTTGGTTTTCCCAAAAAAGAATTGGATGGTAGGGATAGTGTTGTCTAGGCTTTTTCAAAGAAAATGGTGGATAAAAATTGCTTGACAGGTTTAAATAGGATAGTACATACTATGTGACTCTTGACACATAAATATCTAACTAATGCTGTCAAAACAATGTCCTCATTTATTTGAAACATGATGACAACAAATAAATTACCAAACGCTGTTGAAGAAGTAGTTTTCTTTGTTTAGGAGATTGGCAATAAGACGTCACATGCATTATTTAGCGCGGTTAAGTAAAAATATTTCTGAGCCTAATTTTCTCTTTGTCAATTTAAATAAATTACTGATATGGGGATAATGTCATTAAATAGTGGAAACTTAAAGTTGCCACCTTAGATAGTCATTTCATTTCACTTACAAATGAACATAAAATGTATATATTTGGCAACTATATAATTAAGTATCTTTTATCCGTATTACAGGAAGCCAAAGCATGATTCTGTTTTATGTTTTGATTTGTCACAAGCTGAGAAGAGATTGAAAGCATGCGAAAACCAACATAGCAGCATCATAAGAGAATAAGTTACATAAATAAAAATGGAAGAATCAGTGTCGTTTAAGGTACGCAAGTATTCAAACGAGCTGTAGCAGAATCAGTAGTAGTCATATTATTTAGTAATATTAGTAGCAGTAGTATTAGTCGTAAAGGAGCGTTTGAGTAGTAGAGGAGATGAAGAGGAAAAGCAAATAGTAGTAGTACAAGTCGTAGTGGAAGTAGTAGTTGCTGTTAATGTTCTTTGTGTAGTTACAGGAAGAAGGACTGTTTGTAGTAGTTGCAGGAATGTTTTATTTCTATTGAGATAACAGTCGTTTCGCCTATATAAAGGCATATGTTTCTATTAATGCAATGTTTTGCGCACTGCTCTGCATCCTTATAATTATTGAAGCAGACTACTATATGTTCCTGCTTTTTCTTCCTACAGGTTTGTATGTTGACCATTACGAAGGAAAAGGATGGTGTAACTGTGATTATTTGTATATAGTCCCTGTGACGTGAAGTTGGCAATAAATAAGGTTTACTTTAAAACTGTACGCAATTAAGCGCATACTAACACAGAATGTAAATGGGTCCAGAATTAACGAAAAACAAATCCGGCACACATCTTTCCTAATGCAGCTATATATATAATAGTTGCTTCTATTTACACAGTATTCTGTCAATGCTATAATAAGTGACACACGTTGAATATACTGTAAACAAATTTATTTATTCATTAAAACCTGGAAAATAAGCAATACTTAAATCCTTTATCTTTAAATAAAATGTTATATTTTGAAATTGGAAATACAATCTTAATGGATAGCTATTAGTTTTAATAGACTTTAAGATTTGATTCAATTGTATCATCTTCGACACATATTAAAGATGTTGCTGCTAATATTCCTATCATTCCTGCTTTTCTCCTCCTTCCATCCTTTTTCTTCTTTAAAACTATGAAGTTCGATGACGATACAGTTCTGAAAGTTTGTACATGACCAAAAAACAGTTAATTGTATAATAAATAAATTGGTCGCACTGTAAGAAAACCATAATTACCACCCGACGTCATCTATGTGAGACAATGACGTCATAAATCATATCTTCAACCATAAATTAGTCAGAGTTCATGAATTGGGATATAATGGAGGGTCAAACCGACGAATTATCATGCAGTGTGCTCAATCTCAGACGGCAAAGGTTTTAGATTTAGGATAACCCTAACATCAAAGCACACCTTTCATCAAAGTTCAAATAATATTTTTGCAACGTACTGTTCTATGAGTTTATCTTAAAAATCCGGCAAAATAATTAAAATGATTATTCTTCTTTGGGTGTATTTATTCGCACTGTACGAGCTCTTACCTGATTAAATAAAAGAAAAAAAAAACAAAAAAAAAAAAAGAAACAAAACAAAAAACATTGCTTTGTTCTTTTCAAACGTTAGATGCAGCTTATATAAAAAGATTTAAAATTGGACAAAACTGCTGGACAGTTTATTGGGTATACAAAACAGCACGGATTCCGATTCAGTAAATATGGTTTGTAACATTTGAAAAGTTACGTGACCTAGAATTCAATAAGGATTTAAATTTTGACTGTGACATTCTTGCAACTTTCAAGAATAAGATTATATTATTGTTGTCATGTTGATGTTCCCAGTTACGAAACTTTTAATTTACCTTATTTTAGAAAGCAGGAGCACACAGTATCATTCCTATTATCAATTTCGACGTGCCGTAATTTACGACTTACTATTGTTTCATTTACATGCTAGCATAAAATTCAGGATTGGGAGTGAAAACGTGGTTCTTTTCGTAGTGATCTCTACACTATTGTATCGGGATAGCACATTATACTCATCATATATAAAAGAAAAATTAAAATTCAAAGTATTTGTCTGGTCAAATAAAAATAATTATTGTGTGGGCCATGTAACAACCTACTTGGGCTGCGAATATATGAAAGTTATATTATCAGAGAATGAAGTGTGCTGATTGATTTCAAATATTAATCGGAATCAAAATATATTGTTTCTTTGAAACTGAGCAAACGTTTAAGTACATAAACATTACGACACAAATACGCATTCAATTAGAAACATTGAACTAATCTTGTCAAAGTTCCTTATTTCCGAGCAAGATGTATCTGATTACAGAGCCTATTGCTGTGTTCAACTGCCTGATGTTTTCTAATGTCGTCTCAGTTTTATACCAGCGTATGAAAAGATGCATTGCATAGCTTATTGACCAGTCATAGTTGTATTGAAAATTGAATCCAGTTCTTTACAGGACGGTCTAGTAAAATGATATCCCTCTAGACGCATATGAAGGGTCCTTTTCTTTGCTAAATCTGCATGGAAGTTCATATCGTTGAATCCCAGTCCTCCTGGTAGTTGTCTTTGTAGCTTTTATACCAATGTCTCAGGAACTCAGCATTCATATTTGACATGATAAGTTCATGCACTTTAGTATATTTATACTTCATCAGGGTTGTTAGAGGCCTCAGAATTATTCCATCACAGTCCAAGTATATTCCACCATAGGCTACAAAAAGGAAGATACATTTGCATTTCAACTCTATGAAAGATTAATATACTACTTCGATTACATCTAATGTCCGTTCCTAGGTAAGAAAGGTTAAACGAAATATAATAGTATTATTATAATTAAAATATGAAACATTCTAGGAACCGATTACTCTTGCCCTTCAACCTGTATATTCTTGAAAAACAAATAAAAACTAATGGAACGACTATATTCGATGTAGTTTCCAACACGTATGTCCATGTTATCTGGGAGATGCCAACAAATAATAATGTATAATTATGCTATTGTTTCACATTTTGAACTTTCTTACTGATTTTGTTTTTTATTTCCATAAATTAGTCTACTTATCTTTGTAAAACAAATAAGAAAACAAAAACACCGAACAAACAAACAAATAAAATGAATAAATAAAACTTTTGACTGAGCCTAAATGGGGATCAGATTATAAGGAAGAAGGATCAAAGTCACTCCCACCTTCTTATTTCATTATGAAAATAGAATCGATACACTTTACCTCTGATTTGCCACTATGTTCATTTATTTCATTCATATTAAATGAGGTTCACTTCACTTCTAGTTTTTAAGAGACTGAATCTAACATTATTCTACATTTATTAATCATCAGCTGGGACACAACTTATAAAAAATCAGAATAGGTTATGTGGAGTTGTTCTAAAATAGTATAATTTGAATATAATGGCCGGAATATTTAGCGAACGTGATTTATTCGGAACCAGCTGATTAACACCCATGAGCTTTGGTCATCCTGCGCAAAAACCAATATGTTCAATTCAAGACTATCTTTATTTTTTGTTTGTGTAGGCCTTAATGCTGCTTTTACTAAATACGGAAAGCAATATATTACTCTCAGATTGTGTCTAGGAAACATCTGAGAAAAATATTATTGATTTTTGTAGGGACTACAGTAACAGATCATTCACTGAATTAGTGTAGTCATAATTACAAACTTCACGATATCTGCATATTATGTATTGTATATCTAGACTTACATAGGTAAGCATTAAAGGTTTTCGTGGCTACGAAGAAATGAGAGGTGAGCCATCAAAGCACCTCTATAATTACCTAGCTACTCTATGTATGTCCTTCGTGGACTGATAATGCGATTCCCTGGTTCATCTATGAACACTTACACAAAACACTGTCATGAGTCTTGTATCAATAGCATAGTTTTATTTTATGTAAAAAGGCAATGGTTTTATGGCGATTATATCTTGTACGGCAATGAATGGTTCTGTTAAGATATATTCATTACCTGATGACAATTAATCTTGAAGGTGTAAAAAACGCTGTTGAAAATCTTTTAGCTAGTTGGCTGGTCTATGTATGTTTCACTTTCACCGTTCAAATGTTACAAAATATTTGAAAATATATTTTATGTATAAAAATAAATAAAAGAAAACCGTATATAACTTGTTAGAAGGAAAACAAATAATTAACCAGCAAATTCAGTCACATTTGCTAGCGCTGCAAAAGAAGAAAGCAAACGTGCTTTATTGTATTTAAAGCAATATATCACAAATTGAGCAATTCAATCTACATATTATATTGCGTGTCATTAATGCTCTCCAATATTTTGAACAAAAACTCTCTTCAAAGCATAGTTTGATTTCATCATTCAGACTATGCGAAGTAGACAATGCTAACACTCATTACACATACTTGTTTTAATTATGTACGGCTGGACGGAAATGTTTATGATTGCGTTTCTATCGCAAACTCGTAAGATACATTGATTATAATATATATAAATAAATATATATATATATATATATATATATATATATATATATATATATATATATATATATATATATATATATATATTAGTTATATATTTAATAGAAGACTGTCAAATATAATTTACCTGCAATGACCTCAATCCTCATGGCATCAGACGAATGATCCTCTAACTTGAGCTTATGATCAAATAAACTGGTAGGACTATCTCTCCTTATATTAATAACGTTTGGAGCAATACTGATGAAATAATCCCAATATTTTCCGGAAGGTAAGAAACTTCCATGAATCAAAATAAGACAGGGTTTTGTAAATCTCAGAACACTCATAAAGCTTAGGAAGGAGAAAAATCCAAGTTGTTTATGCGAATACAATGCATAATGGACGACGTTTGGTACCACTGTCCCGTTTCTCATGCACAAATGATCAATTAGATAACTAAGACATTTAGTCAGATATATCTCATTGAATGGTATTGTAAATACATCCGAACTATTCCCAGTGGTGATGGTTCCTTTACAATCATCACATTCTAATTCAAATTTCTTTCTCGTGTTTAGGTGAGTCGATGATGGAAACGCGAGACAGGCTATTTTTGTCTTAAAGGACCATTCCGTTGAGTTATTCACACATGATGATCTTAGAAGAACGTTTTTCCAAATGGTCTGCGAACCGCGCTGTGCTGTATCTAGCATTCTTACGTGGCTTTCGTCTGCAGGGGAAACAAATCATGCAGATAATATGACAATGCATTTATACATAGATAGTAATCGAGGTAGTTCAAGATAGTAATCGAGGTAGTTCAACGTACTCAAGACATTGACGGAGCAGAACAGAATTGTATTTCAATTAGATCACACAGTGATACTCGAGCATACAAATAAAGGTACATGGCCGAAAAAGATAAACGAAACAAAAAATTATTTCCATCGTAAGAAATTGTAAGAATTGACAAACTTTACTCAAAATGCTTACATTTGCATAAGTGGATGCAAAACTAAATTTATTGGTATTCACATATTTTGTAATAATATGGCTTTATATAGATATTTATTTGCGTTTGATACTGATTACACCTAAAAAATAATGACACTCGTCTCCTACCTCATTTAAAGAACACATTTCACATTGTCTATACTTATTTCTGCATGTTACGATCTTGCAACCTTTTTCATTGGTAAGTAATGATTATATATGTTGCAATGTGCGAAGATAACTGATATATATATATATATATATATATATATATATATATATATATATATATATATATATATATATATATATATATATATATATATTGGTAAAAGTGTCAAACACGGCTCTAGACAAGGATATTATTTAACTACTATATATGGGTTTAATTTACCTGAATTCCAGATGAATGAATCAAATTATTGTAAAAACTGATTTTGAAAAACCTTTTGTACTTGCTGTGCACACTTAACTTCTTAGGGAACGATGCTTTATACCAAATAGCATTGAAGCCACCAGTGTCAAGATCATGACTGAATGTATACCCTTTTGTGAAGATAAATGGAATCAAATACATAAGTTTATTAGAAATACACGATTTTGCAATTAAAATTGTAATGCTGAGTTTGCAAAATTGGTAATATATTTCAAAGTGTTCAACAAGATAATTGATTTCAAAGTTTATAAAATTCCAACCATGTGTATAGGTCATAGTCTCATTCTAGCGTAACAATTGCTTATGAATTTAAGCGCTTTCCTCCTGTAATTATATTATAAATATTAACAAAACATTGCATGTTTTATATGAAAATGATGTTTGACGTGGACTGTATAATTAAGCATGAGTTTGTTTTTAAACAAAAGCGGATACTTAGTAGAATCAACAGGAAAAGAGACAACTGTGATTCCCATATGTTAATGCTAGTAATATGGCTCATGTCATAATGATTACTTCCATGCCAGTATACACACATGTTGTCCCTTTCTATTATTAGAGTATGGTGTTTCTCTATTTTTTTGGTGGTAATCCTTGGCTTAGTTGGAGGCATTCTGTGTACACATTTGAATGCAATTGTTTTGTTCTTTATAATATGAGGTTTATGGTGTGATTCTCTGCGTATATTTTGACTACAGGGCACAGCGAGTAATCAGACATTGATACTGTCCGGAAAGTGAAATATCTGGCTCAAGGCACGTCCTGTTTACGATTTAGCCTCTCAAAAATGACGGATTACGTATAACATGAACATCACTGTAAGTGTCTATAGGAATATACGTTTGATTAACATATGATTTATATGAATTTGGACACACTGGAAAGTTCAGTACTGAAAAGCAAAATGTAGAGAACAGATAACAAAATAATTGTGTACTGAGACCTGTGAGTGGTTCCTACAAGCGGTTTGGGGAAGAATGTACATGGCCCTAATATCTCTTATCTTGATCACACTACTCCATCCACAAACCTGAACATTCTCACAATGCTTGCATATTTCATTTAACATCTAAAAATTGTATTATGTAGTATTTAGAGGACAGTTAAATTTAAATTTCAAATAATTTACTTTAATTTTATTGTTTTCTAAACAATGAATATCGGCAGCTTTATATCATTTAAGTTGTATCGATATGAACTAAACCTTCTTCTCTCTTTTCACAGGTCTATTTTAAATTTGTCCACACTTTAAAGTCAGAATAGGGGTTTATTCAAAACATAAATATACATCACCCAAGCTGATATTGTGCCTGCAAGACACCATTTAATGCAGTTAATTTCTGTGCTTATGATGGTGTGATATAATAGTAACATACATTTGTTTGTAAACATAATTACATGGTACTTAATGAGAAGATAGAGATAAAAACTCTATGGTATGGTCCATTCAGTCTGTCTACTAAGCCATTTTAAACTGTCAGAAAATGAGAAGTGTGAAAATAAATTTATAGCAAAGGGATAAATTGTACTTGATTAACTTGGATGAAGGAAAACTTCAAAATGAACTAAGTCTAACATGAAATACATTTTTCTATATTGTTCATTTTAGTTGAGACATTGACTGACGTATTATTAAATTGGACCAATCTGTCTCATAATTGTTAGCTGCTAAATGTATTCAAGCACGATAAGAGTTTATTATTTTGGAGGGGAAGATTGTCAGTTTAGATCTCTTTTTTCAGTAACAATCGACTCCTGCTTCGTTGAAAATGTTACAAACAATGTTTAAAAATTTGAAAGGAAAAACAAGCAAGTTTAGAGAAGACTTCATATTGTTTTTGATGGATTTGGGTGTTCTGTCTGGTGTCTGTTTAACTATGCTTCTTATTCCTTATGAGGATTTTCTAATGTATCGGAATAATTATTCATATACATTGCAATACATTACACATGTACAAAACAATCTTACGATGTTATATAGCTTAAGAAATAAATAACCTTATGAGCGCTGATGCAGTACAAAAATGTTGTAGTACAAATGATCATTATTGTGATCATCACCATTTTTTTCTTCTTCTTCATTATAATAATATTAATAATAATAATAATAATAATAATAATAATAATAATAATAATTATTATTATTATTATTATTAACTTTATGTCCAAAGCATGTAAGAGAGATAACAAGCAAGGCAGAAGCGTTCATCTTGGCTTACCTAATCCATTTTTCTCATCTGTGGTTGCTTTTGTCAGTGGTGATATCTCTTTTATGAAGAAAATGTAGACGAGGCACAAAATTATGCCTGAGGCGCTCATGACACGAAACACATATTCACGGGTTTTCATTATTTTACTTACCGGCTTGTGGAGATAAAAACTATGCCTTATCGCTGCAATCGAAAATAAAGGTAGATGCATTTTAATTAGTAATACATATGAATGTATACTTGCAATAATTTAAATATAAAATATATGGAGAAATCACGCTACGTTGTAAATCAAAATTACATTCACTCGCAATCATCAAAAGTTTGAAGTATAGTTCATATATGCAAGATCCTCTTTTATTGATGACAACTCATGAATTTATGGATAAAAAAGACATGGCATAAACAAGCATTCCAAAACCAGCTTTGGAAATTAGATATGTATCGGTGTGAGATGATACTTAACTGCCTGTATTATTAGTATATTCATTGATTTCTTGTTAATATCATACTGTACAGTCAAGAAAAAAACTCATAAAGGAATCAGAACGCGTTACTTTGTATGACATCTACATATATGACTGATATTGGAACTGTTTTGTTTCAAAAGAAGAAAAGACAGACTCGAGAGACAAGCCAACATTAAATAGAAAACATTGAACACTGATTACATTGAAAACTAGCCTTTTCATGATCACGAAAGAATAATGGAAAGCGACGTGTTTGATCCACGATGATTTTATGTGTCAATATGCAAACATAAACCATCAGAAATAATACCTACATATATATATATATATATGCAAACATTTTACGCAAAAAAACACACACACATACACGCACACACATACACACACATACATATATATATATATATATATATATATATATATATATATATATAATTGTTACAAAGTTAAAACCTATGGAACATAAATTTGTTTTCTTTTGAGAAAGGAAAAGGAAAAACAATGTGCCAACGACAGGGATACAAAAAAATGTATAATCATACACATGCTGATGCAATGTTTCTAATGTATTTGAAATGTGTTCTATGCGATTCAAATCGCAGCATACTATATAATGCATTTGTATACATTCATTCACTTTTTAGTCTTGTAAGTATTATTTCTGTGCACTTTATATACTTTAAACATAAGAAAATTTAAACATAAGACAAATTTGATATATTTTTTAAATTTAACAATTAGTTTTATGTCTATCAATAAAGTGCTCATAAATTATAATATTTTTAAAATCTTCCTATTGCAATGGCCATGCTTTAATTTTTATTTTTTTATTTGTTGTTGTTGTTGTTGTTGTTTTTACTTGTTCTAACTTTATTATCCATATTTAGTCAGTTATAATAATTGAACAGGCTGATCGAGCCTATGGTTTGAATGAAGAAATAGTACATAACAAATTGGATATTTAACTTGCTATTGACATGGGGAGTGAGTTTGTATGTCCGCTGGTGACAAGATGCAAAAATAAACGAATAATAAATTTGCTGAAGACATCAGGCAAGATGCATTAAAAAGTCAGAGATAGTTGAACGGGCAACGTATATGTAAGTCATCGTGTCTTTCCTGCATAATTATGTTTCTTTTTTGTTAAAGCCTTTCATGTCCGTGGAACAGTGTAGAACACGCTGTGTATATATCAGTTCCTGATGTGTATTGTTTGTAAAAGTACATGATTTTTTGCACTCAAAGGAATCAGTTATTATATTATGCAAAAGCGATTCCATGAACTACCCGGATATGAAACATATCGCATTAAAATGGACATTTATTTTCTCAGGGATTTGTTACTCAAATGAATATACGACATGACGTATACCTAGTTTGTTATTTTATGCACGATGCTACTATTTCTGCTTTAATATGAAAGATGTGTTACTAATATGTTACAGGATGTTACACTTCCTTGGAAATATTCCTTATGACTGGTCTTAGTGTATACATTTCTTGTAAATCACAATGCAAGAATATAATTGGAATATTTGCTCGTCTTACTGTTTCTTTCACGGGTACCACTGGTAGGTTGGACTCGTCAAGTTTAGCTAGAGACTTATAACAACTGAATTAAAACGATATGAGTGCGATGTTTCATATAAATGTTCAGGAATTTTGCTGACATGTGCAAAGTATATGTAGTCCACCTGCATCTACGTCTGGAAGTAAGTAGAGGTTACAGAAGTGGCCAACAAGTAATGTGTTTAACCGCTTTAATTAACAACGTTGTGGCTAAAAATCAGAATACGTATAGCTATTATGTTTCACATATTACACTTATTGTAAATGATATATAGCACTGAAAAGCACAAAACAGCAAGATTTTAAAAGATTGTTTACATGTTTTTTATTTTTATTATTTATTTTTTAAATATAATTTGACATAGAATGTTAGAAGGAAAACATTGTAGCTTCAACACTTCAGATAAGGTTATGAATATTCCTTCAATTACACACTTCCTTCGTAGTAATGATATTGTATTGAGAAATCTGAAACAATTTACTCGTACAGCCACAAAAACATAGCATACATTTGTCTCGAATTAAAGCAAATATAAATTGCTGTGTATGCGTGTTAGCTTCAGGGCAATCAGAAATAAACAAACCAGACCGATATCCACAACCTACAGCGTTGCATACAATTGGGTGGAGTATTTGACTGTATATTACAAACGACTTGTATATTATAGTCATGGTATTTCAGATATAGGAATGTTAATGATGAATATAATTTGTACACATTTGGATCAATATTCATCAGCATTATTCTCTTCAAGGTTATAACATCTGTGCATTTGCTTCGGATTAAAGGTACATGCTTCTTTTTTCTTTTTGCCAAGGATACACTTGCTGCTTTCTTTAGTTCTCTCCAATTGCTCCCGGAGCAATCAAACAAAATCCAACACTTCTATCCGGCATAATTGATCAGGAAAGTAGGTAAAATGTCTAATATCATCTTAACACTATAACATTTCGACAGTGTAATTTACAATTGTGTAATTAACACACAGCCCATAACTTCATGTGATATATATATTAAAAGGTATGTCGTTTTAAATTTACTTCTCTGTGTCAAATTTCAAAATCATCCTTAACCAGTCCATTTAACTACCTGACAGAGATCTAATAATAATACAGCAAACAAGAGCTAAAATGTCTCATCAGGATTTACTTTTTAGCAGCTACTATTAAATACTATATATCACTGTCTTTAATTCCAACATACCGGAAAGTTCGTTTTTCACAATAACTATACTGTCGTCGTAAACATTTAAAAATACAATTCCATCTCATTCATAATATTTGCAAAAGTAAATTTTAAAGACAATAAGAACATGTGCTGAAAAATAACCTAACTCACCCCTTCCAATTACCATCTTATATATACATATACACAAACATATATATATATATATATATATATATATATATATATATATATATATATATATATATATATATATCAGATATTAGACTTTGCGTGATTTAAACAAATCCTTTTAGTTCTTTATTTGGCGTTCTCCCTGCAAGATGTCGCAGAACCGAAAGAAGTAGGATCAATAAACAATTTATTTAGCACTTGCGGACATGATTTAAGGACCCGAGGATAACATGCATGGCTGATAGATAAAGATAACCCTTTATACAGACTGTTTCCAAATACAGGGAAGAAAATATAAATGATCCAAATATTATGTAGGATCGACCAGCAATGAACGTCGATTATTTAGGTAGGGTCTTATTTTGAATTGAGCGGCGTCAAACTTGGGGAAAACTATATTCTTTGATAGCATATTTAGTTTCATTAATTGTTTTAATATTGATATTATACACATAGTTGCAATCAATAGGAAAACTACATTTGATTACATGATCTTTTTTCCTTAGCATAAACACTTTGATAACTGTATTCAACTTAAAGCTTAAACAACCATTGAAATTCCAAGTATACAGGTATTGAAAATTGTGTTGGTCATTTGTACTTTTCGATTGTTCATATGTTCATGGAATGGTATGGAAACTTACAGAACACAATAGTTTGCTCAGCTTAACTGGGAGAGTAAAACGTTTTGAAGAAAAACAGCTTATCCCGATTAGCTACGGCAAACGAGGTTAATGAAAACCTATGCGTATGATTGTGATTATTGCTGCTTTTGATCTATTGGTAATGCAATATTTTAGTTAAAGTATTTTGATTTGTATTATGATGAAAAATGTACGATAATAATTGTACATTTGCAAGATGCTAACACTACTTTGCACCAACGCCCATTTTGTTCTTGATATGAAAGATTAAACATGCCGCAAGCTTCTGGAAATCAGTATTATGTCAATGTAACCATCATATACAGTACAAGTATTCGATTTACGAAGTCTGAAATTATAAAGTATCATGTGTACTCACAGCAGTCATCATAGAAAATATTCTCGTATGTAAACGCTTCCATTTTTATGTGCAATGAACCAGGGCCAGGCTTTCTAAACTCCTGTTAACGAACATGTGTACATAGCTCATGTACTGTTTATGGAGAACTATTGTATATGCATTACACGCTCATGTTCTCGGAAGCCACTAAGTATCTTCGCTTAGCGATGGTTGCCACTAGTAGCAATTCCATGACAGTGGCGAACTCAGTGTAAGTCAATCGTTTAATTAGGTCAACATGAGCGATTCAATAGGACGAATCTCACACTTTGGTAAGTTTCATAGTACAGAGTATCGAAGTCTTGTCATATCTGCATGGCGATGGTACTGTCAGAGTACAATTAAAACCATGTTTTGAAGAAAAAAAAAAGCAACGAAGCTTTATGTGTTATGTTAGATTTTGTACATAATTTCAAGTTCCAGAGTTAATACTTTCTAGTTGAACCGGGAAAAGAAGATAATTGCTTCTGCACTAAATATTTTGCATACACAATTCAGTTGCTAATTTGGTCTTTGTTTGATAACATATTATACTTTTGGTGTTTGCCAATCCTTACCTAACGCACCGTTCATGAGTTCTGCAATTATCGATTTTGGCACTGCAGTATGTTTTCAAACTTGCACTAGTATAAGCAGTAAACGCTTTTCAATATTTTATTTTAAAAATTGGTATGCTCCTGTTTTCTAATAAGTTAATTTCCAGCCCTGCTACGTTAGTAGCTCCCCAACGGGTGAAGTTAAATTATTTATTTTCTCTGTTCAAAATAATGTAACTTGTATTATGCAATGCACTGCTGATAGCGCAAGTCCAACGTTCAATTCAACAAAATATCATATTTATATTTGTCACATTATTCATAATTTTATCACAATATGAATTCCCCGAAAAATCATTATTGTCAATATTAAAGTTTTAAGGAAGTAAATGAACATCACAAAAATATAAGCCCTTCATGTCAGCCGTATACTAAATAATTAAGGACTGACAGTTTAGCTTAACAGTATTGTTGAAAGTTATGCAGCTAAATACGGCATATTTTTTAAAATTGGTATTTATAAAATTGTACCTATTTAAGTGCTGTCAGTTTTAAATGGAAGTGCCTATTGGATGCTAAAGATCAGTTTGTGCACTGTTTGTCTGTCATCAATCAGCCAAACCTTATCAACTTAAGCACACATCACATTAAATAATAATGCGAAGGAAACTGACACCCTGTTTTAATACTGATTAGTAGAAAAGAATATGCAAAATGTAACTATCTTACAGAACACAATGGTTGCAATTAGAGAAAGGTATTTCTTAAAAAAAACATTTTGGAGGAGACACATTAACCGTACGTTCTATATATTTTTAAAAAAGGAAGAGGGCACAGTAGCAGTATACGTATGTGAATTACCAATGTCGCAAGGGAGACGATCCCATTTAATTCGACTTCTTAATCAGTTTTAAAGATGTTACATTAACAGAAACGGAGCGAAATTAATATGCTTTGTATTACTAGATTTGTTTTTAGCGAATAAGTCAGATTATCAAAAGATAACAAAAAAACATATATTAAACAAAGTTTTCGCCACGGCCTTGTTATGCTGTGGATACATTTCTGCCTCCAGCACATAAACAGGGTCCAGGCAACCCACTTGCCGATTAAACAAAAAATAAGGCCAAAATTACATTCCACACAACCCGAAAATAGTCAATATATATGAACTGTCACTAATTCAGCTTGAACATCGAGATGATCAGTAATGTAGTTTAGCAAACACTAACACAGGGCAATAAATCTGAAACATAAAATTGTTTCTTCGCTTATCATGTATGATTGCAATTTGAGACTATTAGCATTTGGAAAACTTGAGTAATGCGCGATGTTATTTTATAGAAACTGTCAACAAAATTCTTCTTCCACGAGCCGTATAGTGAATTTGCAAGCTTCATAATGCCACGAATCAAGACTGCCGATTCGGTTTGAATGTGATTATAAGTTGTGAGAAAGCAATTAGGGCCATATTGGAGGCAATTTAAAAATGCATGTGAATTACAACATGGGAGTGAGAGGTGAAGTCAATCTTGTTTTTGTAATAAGCCGTTGTAATACTATATTATTTCTAAATGACGTGGGTATGTTCTACAAAGCATATAAAGATAACTTGCAATTCTAATCTTGTTCGAGACCGCTCTGTCACTCTGAAATAAACCATACTGTGCCATCCAAAGCAAGGTCACAACTAAATCGACACAACTGAAGTAAAATTAAATCGTCATATGGCTGATAAATCGCGTCTTATTTGAATCAATAAGTACGTGGGTACTGTAACCTTAATATACACACTTCACCTAAAAAAGGCGTTGACGAATTTCAGTCTTATTCCAGCAGACGAGTCTAACAGCAAGGTCAAAATTGTTTGGATTAAATATTACACAGAAACTTGAACATTCTGGGATATTCTGTCATGAAACATCTGCGTTATGATCAAATTTGATGAACAACAGTTATAACAATACTAAACCCAACGGAGGCAACAAACTGTCTCACTGGGTTTCTTTTTGTGTTAAGATTAATAATTATATAGCTATAAATAACTTGGAGTTTAATCTACGCATTTTAAACAAACTGCTAAGCTGCAGTTAAAGACTGTAGGTAAGGGAGTCCATAAGGATATGTTATATTCATTCAAACGAAAATTAATTTTTGTGCCTTGACAATGACGTTACTACGACAGCACTTCAACATTTAGAAAGTTCGAAACGAATTCGCAAGAAGCTTTCAATTTGTTCTCATTTGATAAAACCGGGTAGACAATTTGTCGATATTAATTAGCATGAAAACTTATTGTGGCTAATTGTTGCATACTACCTAATAACGCAAATTAAAATTTCTGACTGTTGATGCTTTTGGAGGAATTCAAACAAAAAGAAGGAGAATGTTGCTCACGATGCACACTTCGTTGTGATGCAAAGATTAAGTTTTGCATTTAATGTTTTCGAATATTCTGTAATTTGTAATTTTCATAATCCACGTTCTGAAAAGGGTGATCACAGGATGCTGAAATAGAAGGTTAAATATTAATACATTTCCTTTAGACTGGCAAACTTGATTCATGTTTTCCTGAGTTAACTCTAAGATACTTAGTCAACTTTTGCACATTTGTCTGTTTCTCTGTCTCGCACAAACACATACATGCATACATATTTTAAACTCTTCTTGTTCTGTCCTATGTTAGTTATACGTTACGTGTCTATTCAATAAGAGTGTGTCATAAATATGCTCCTGCTTATCTGGAGTCTACATCGTGCCGTCCTCAAGCATTGAAGCAGATGCTGTTACTTGCAGATTGTAAACAAATTACTCAAATGTCCTAACACTCTCAAGAGGGGTTGTAATGATGAAGCGTTCTGAACACACATATTCTTCAAAGGTTAAATGAGGACAAATCATATGTCTCTAATATTGTTAAATGCTAATTTTTTAGATTAATATTTAAATGATGTACATGACAAAATAAGTTGCAATGATATGTATTTTTCTAATACCCACGACTTTGTATTCACCTCTACCACAAAGTCCAATCAAAGAAAGAAAGTTCAACTTGAGTCAGACCTCTTTTTCAGAATGAGCTCAAGTCATTATATTGAACAAGGGAGGTTTAACGATATGAGGCGAAATGTTAGGACCAGTTTCCTTTGATAGTGAATACATCATGATCCACATATGAGTTTTAGTGTGTTATGTATCTTCAGTTAGATTGAAGATACCAAGATCTAAATCCTAGGAAGTATATGTATATATATATATATATATATATATATATATATATATATATATATATATATATATATATATATGCGCTAGGGTTGATAGAAAGCTGTATAACAAAGAAAAAGTTTCCTAACTGTTTGCAATAATTTTATTTCAGTAGTCCTTCTCCAAGTAACATCCTTTCAACGTACTGTATTTCTCCGATCTTGTGTCCCATGTCCTGGACGAATGCAGCAGCCGTCACGCGACATCATTCGTAGCAACCAGGTGATAGCATCTCTTAGTTCTGTTCTGCTTTCGTAATGAATAACGAATCTTTCATTTTTTCAACAAAATCTGAAACTGCTAGGAGTAAAATTTTGACTGTATGGTGAATGATTTAGGGTTTCAATGCCACGTTTGTGTAAGGTCTGCTTTACATACTTAAATGTTTGCAGGGCCGTTATCCTGGTGCACAATGAAGCCACTTCTTAGTAGGTCTGGATACTTCATTCGCAAGAAGGAAAAATGGAGAAGCAGTAAAGTATACAAACTAAGCTTTGCATCCTCTAACTTTTAATTATATTTTTTCTTAATGATATGCAAAGATATATAAAAATCTTACTTTCTTAATAATGGTACATACAACTGTCTCTCATTTCGACCGACCGACAGCACTCATCGGTTAATCTAAGAGTACTGAAACATAATCAATCCCAGATATTATTTCTAGTAGGAAGAACTTAAATATTACTTCTCAAAAACCTCTGGAGGCAGAAAGTAAAAACTACAAAGACACTGTCCAAGGTGATTATGTTGATGATTATCATTACCATACTCACAAAGGTATTCTTGGATGCAGATGGATTAGCAAATATTGTGAAAATGCAAAGCTTATTTTTAAAATTGATGATGATAGTTTTGTCAATATCTTTTTCGTTATTCACGAACTGTTACCCAATTATCAAGAGGAACGAAGGATTACCTACAAATGAGAGTCCACTCCAATACTGCCCTGGTCCGTTCGTTCTGATGCTTATACAGATTATACTTGAAATTTATGAAGCAGCAAAATCTATACATTTTTCCAGGCTGAAAACCATATAAATATTGTGCGGCTTACGCTTGGACAGAAGGTCCAATGTACACATACTGGGGTGTTTTTTTAGTCACATATAAAGACTTAGTACAAACTTATGCAATTGAAGTACTATAGCACGAACGGTTGGTTCAACTGAATCCATTGCTCACATGCTACTAAGATGCCCCTATCCTTTACTGTCTCTAGCTTTATGTATTTGATGTGAAATGACCCCATGTTTAAACATACCTGTAGAGTTCTGTTCTAGTATACCACTAAGACAAATTTGGTACCATTATCTTTGTATACAAGTGTATATGCTAAGTTTGTTTTTATGCTCAAACGTACCATTTACTATTTAATAGAATGTAAAGTGTCTTCCGAAAAACATCACTTTTTAGGATTGACAACAAGTTTAAAAGTATACAATTTCAAATTCTTCTAATACACCAACAAAGGTAACTATCTTTCTGATTGGTTAATTCAATCTTGCGATAGTAAAATCAATGATACACTGTTGTAAGTTTTGACGCAATCCTAGAGACGTAGTACCAAAGAGAAAGGTATTTTCAGATACCAGTCGACAGTTTTCGAATTTTTTTGTGTTTGAGAACTTAAGGACTTTAATAGTTACTTTACTTTGCAAGTTTACATTTAAAGTCCTACAATCTTCAAAACTTTGCACCCGATAAATGTCCAATGTGTCTTGCCTATTTAGCTGCTTTTTCATTGTTTCCATATTCAGAGTATACAAGCTAATCCCCCTGATGCGTGGTATGTTTGTTTTGTACCTGCCAGGAAACAAATAATCAGGATATTGTAAAATTCTTAAATCGTATTGATATCGACCGAAGAAAGCTACTAATAGGTATATCATGGAATACCTACATCACGATAGTGTGTTCACTTTACAACTGGGTAAAACATTACAGTGATATTACACGAACACAACTTTTTTGCAGGCTCATGATATATATATATATATATATATATATATATATATATATATATATATTGAAGCAAAACAAGCCATTCAGATTGGACATAACATAATGATATATTGAGATGATTTATGACTTAGCACAGCCGTCTAGTTTGATCCATAACGTCAGTGTCACTCAATCATGGATTGTTTATGTGTTGGACAGGTTTGAATGATCGTGAGTGATTAACAAGTCTGCGGTGGTATATATATATATATATATATATATATATATATATATATATATATATATATATATATATATATATATTAATATAGCTATGGTTTAGGATAGTTGCTTACATCCCTGTAATTTTAATAATTCAAGTATACGATTTGTTTCATAGATGTCAATAATTCATTGAACATCGGTTTCAATCCAAAATTTAGCTGATCCTTGTTATCAAAGCATTGTTTGAATGCAAAGGTATTGCCATTGTACAGGGACAGCTGGTGTGGATAGGTTGTTTTTACGTTATCATCGCTCATTTGGTACCGAAATAATTCAGTCAGTGTGGAGAGAGGTTAGCTATAGAAGTTTCACTGCACAATGATGTTAGCAATGGAGACAAGATGTGGAGTTGTAACGACATATCTAAATAGTTTAGGAACATATACGAGGAAACATGTTCTCGCTCATTTTTAACTTCAACTCTATGTTAAAGGTAGCATTTATCTATCTATCTTCTATTCGTGTGTCTTTCGGTATGTATATATGAATATTGGATAGGTCTAAAAGGGACGATAGTACACACGCTGAGGTCTTTACTTAACAATGTAGCTGATTCGTCCCACAAATGAGAAATAATATTTAATGCTAAAAGATTGCGCTAACAAACAAACGATTAGTATAACTGTCAATGCATATGCAGCTCTTTAAATCAATAATATGCCCTTAGATCCTTGGTTTGTGATTATGGTGATATCATTGAATTTTATAATGCATATTAAAGGGGTGATCTCACAATTAATTTTGAACTTTTTTGAACATAGTTCTTACAGGAGAATAAATCAGTAAAGTCGATATAGAATTAGAATGTAGAACGAACATTGCACACTTTGTAGGAGCATACAGAGCTGATATGTGGGATTAGAGGAGAACAAATGTTTATATCAAGCATTCAATATATGAAAATGTTAAAAGCAAAAGTTAGATATAACAATACCTTATGGAATTTATATGTATAACTGGAATACACCAGCTTGTATGTTTATAACCGTTTCATTAGCTATGTTTATGAATGATTTAGAAATGGAGTTTTCCCAAAATCAGGTTGCAGGGACAGAATACGTTGCCTTGAAATTACTCTTAATCCTTTGGGGAAATGATACAGCATTGCATTTTGGAACAAAAGAGGGTTTTCAAAAATGTTTAGATATTCTTGTCAACTATCGCGATAAATGGCGCCTGAAAGTAAAGACCAATAAGACACATTTATGGTTTTCCGAAGTGATGTAAGAATTCTAGATAAGGATAAAGTCTTTTATAGGGGTTTAGAGCCAGAACTAGTCAATTTATATGCGGTCTTGGCATTGTTTACGTTGGGTGGGGCATTAAATGAAGCAAAACAAACACTTGCTGGACAGGTTTCTAACGCTTTATTTCTGTGGAGAAATACTGGTATATATTTAGTGATGTATCGTCCAAAATTGTATGTAAATTCGTTGCTATTCTTATATTCCAATATTGAATTGTGACGGCTATGTATGTTAACTTATCTCAGCAACTGCTGTTGAGAGAGAACACTTATTTGTTTTAGTAAAAGTATTTGGAGTGAATAGATGTAGACAAATGATTTTGTTTATGATAACTTGGGGAGACTGTTTCTGCGGACAAATAGGTAGTACAGTATTTTGAAGCACTGTACCAACTGTATTGTTTTAATAATAGGAAATATTTATCTACTGTCTACAGTACAATGTTGCTTGTTCAATACAATTTTCCTGGAAAAATAAGTTTGGTAGTTTTGGTACGATAATTATTAAATGATATAGGACTGTATGATGAAATAAAATGTTGGCTTGTACCACTTGTTTAGCGGACCAGTCTATTTTCTTCACAATTGGTATTCAAGAATAGGTGAATCCTCAAGAATTCTCAAGAGATATATGTAAATTTATCTCTGGAGTTAGGGATAGACAGAATATTTAAATTTGCTTACAATACAATTTCAAAATGAAGAACATCATCACAACTAAGGCAATTGCATTTGGTCCATATTTGTGTAAATTTCTTGCTTCATGCAACCTATGATAGTATAGATATTAAATTACACTATTTAAAATATATGTAGATAAGCTATTTTATCTCTTTGGCACTTCAACTGTCTGTGAAAAACTGAACCCTCAAAATCTGCATATCAACATGCCTTGGAAGTTGCACTTCACTTCGCTCCATCACGACGGTGTAATTCTTCCCATATCAGCTGAGTTTGATTAATTTTATGATAATCATTTATAATTGAAAGTTTTATAGATGTCTTGAAGCTGAAAATGGTAAATATTTGGGTATATTTTTTATATGCTTCCATGTCCATACTACTGGACTACAACTTGTCATCTTCGTACTTACAAAGAACCTTTTGAATGGAAATTGTTTCCTCGATTGCTTGTGTAATTTTGTATGCAGATTGCGCATATAAATAGTCTTTGAAATAAGTATATTTTAGTTTACTTTTGTTCCGTTTAATCTTTTTTCCACAATTCATTGATCTTTGTGTAACCAACTGTACATTCAGTTTCATATTATACCTTCAATAATGTTCTTTATCGGTCGTTTAAAACATTAATAAAACATCCAGATAATACGGTACTCTTGTCATGGTCTTTCGGAGTGTTCAATAAGTAAATAAAATACTCATCTCTAATTGAACAATTTATTTTTAGCTATTTACAACATTTTATTAATCCTTTGAAACGTATGGCAAATTTCAAATTAACATTTCATTTTTTTTTTTGCCATTTAAAAATCTTTGCTTAAAAAAGAGCTACTTCATACAATGCACCATCATGTGCTGTTTTAAATCTGTGTGTTCAAAAAATTCTATATCTGAGCTTTGTTAAATCGTTGGTTATTGACCTTGTAAACTTTATGAGATCATCTAGTTGTGTTGTAAATTTATCTGAATACAATGTTGTGTATTTATCGACATCAAGTATATAAGTTAAGCCTTACTCATACTGTACAGTTTTGATCATTTCGGCATCAGGATTGATGCTGCTTATCTCGATGCTATTGTCATTTAATCCGATCCTAAAATCCTCATCTTTTCCGATACATTGCAATACATCTATGTTATGCTTGAAATTGATGAATGTTGTGTTGTGTCACAACCCGCTTTGACAATAATTTTATAGCTTCCAAAATTGTAAACAAATGCACATTATCTCTTGATACATACTCCTTCTTCTAGTTGAGTGGGAACGCATGAAACACAGATATATTGTTGGCTACAGTGCGTGATTTATTGCAATTCTGACATTTGTGCATCTGTATAAATAGTAACTTGAAACTATTCTTCTACACACATAAGCGCAAACGAATCCATCTGTACGAATTAGTTCCTATAACAAAATTCGATGCTTTTTTTAACCAAACTGAAACTACTCACAATGCTTTAACTTGCATTAACATTCTGCAGAATATATGGAGAAAGAACGTCACACACAGTTAGAAATTTAAAATTTGTCCTCAAAGGAGAATCGAATTGGTGTTCGAGATTTACTGCACCCATCGCCTTGCGTGCAAGCACCAACCCCCATACTCTCTCGACTAAGCGCACATTCCCCAAAGATGATGACTCGTAGGCGTGAATATAGGCATGTATGCGTATCAAACACCCTTGCTTGGCGAACCAGTAATTACCTCTCCTCTAAATATATATATATATATAACTATTCTGGATGCTGCCACTGAGACAACGCACACGTGAAGAACGATTCTGAATATTGCAACTGAGTGAACGCCCAGGTAAGAAACGACACTGGGGGTGCAACTAAGAGAATGTACATCTAGGGAGCGACACTGGATAAAGCAACTGAGAGGAATCACATGTACGGAACGGTACTGGATGCTGCAACTGAGAACTTATGGGAAGTTTGGACTAAATACAAAACTCTAACATTCCCAATCCAATCTTATCATAATTTCAGTCATACATCAATTCCTAACCCGTACGCGAATATTGCGGCACTATTTATCCAAGAAAACATTCCTTGACTTTTTACTTAAATTATTATTATTTTTATTATTATTATTATTATTATTATTATTATTATTATTATTATTATTATTATTACTACTACTAATACTATTACTTTGTGTCTAGAATTCAGTATATCGTTACAATAGTCTCATGACACATTTTCTTTACTACATTCACCACGGATAACTTTTACGATGATAGATTATATTTAGTACATATTACAGTATCTGGTTTTATATGACACTCATTGTTTCCATTCTTTGTACATTGCATAGAATTTGGTCAGACCAATTTGGTTATCTGTATAATTAACATGTAATTACACAGATCATCTTATATTTCATAATCTATTTTTTATAAAAGTTTGGTATTTTGCCAAGGACACAAAGTATATGTGTAGATTACTCATTGTAAGACATTTTTCAGCTGTTTCTTCTTTCTTTTTCCTCTATTTAACTCATATTTGAACATTCTCCCTCTAAATAAAATAGGTAATAATCCATGTTTTCTCTCAGCTTTTGTGTTTGGTATATATATATATATATATATATATATATATATATATATATATATATATATATATATATATATATATATATATTAAAACAAACCTCTAGAATGTGTTTAACATCTACATACTACTTTCAGTCATGTAAATATTTTCAAGCCTCTACATTGAACTGGGTTGAAGAATTATACATTTCGCACACGCCAACGCTTAGATGCGTAGTTTTATGTAATTTTAAGGTATTCTCCAATTCTCCAAAACAACTAAAAACGAAGTCAACCAAACGAAGTGGAACGAAAGTGCAAATTACCATATATATATATATATATATATATATATATATATATATATATATATATATAGAGAGAGAGAGAGAGAGAGAGAGAGAGAGAGAGAGAGAGAGAGAGAGAGAGAGAGAGAGAGAGAGAAAGAGAGACACAGAGAGAGTGAGAGAGAGATACATGTTAGACGTTAGGTGGGTAAACTTGAAATTTTGGTCCACATTTATAACTATCTATTTTATATCAGATATGCGGGAGATTTTCATTCACCAAAACTGCAGTTAATTCGAATTGGATGAAGCAAGTGGAGTTTGTATGTGTGTAAATGTTGACTCGAGTCTCCATTCATATAAAACTTGTTATTCCCTTCTTGCGACGTCTGAGTCATACCTTAGGCGCCAGACCAATTTTTTTTTTCTTTAAATAGAGTCTTGTTAAAAAATGAATGACTTGTTATCGAAATAGTAATTTGTTGCAATGAAAATGTTGAAAGTCGGGTCTCCTAAGAGGAACAGCAAATGAAGTTTGGTTTGTGCACAGCAAAGAAAAGTTTGACTATTGGAAGTGGCGCCAATTGTCACAATGTTAAGATATATAAGTTTCCAATGTAAAGGTTACAATGACTTTCTTTATGGCTTGCAAAGGAAAGTCACAAAGATAATTTGGCATATCAAGCGTGATTACTGTACAACCAAAGTAAATTGAGATATGGCACTGGACATTTTCTCACATCATTTCGGAACAATCCACATTGTAGGAGACAAATGTACTATCGCTTTATCTCACTGTCCACAAGGAGATCTTAGCAAAGAGCAGTTTAATTAATATTGAATACAATGATTGTTTCGTCCCTTTAGTTGCATTCCCGGCCTTACAACAATGAAGTACATTTATAGTCAAAGTTTACAATGATTTCAATTTTATATTGAAGTTCGTAATGTTGTATTTTTCTCGACACACATTGTTTTCCCGCAATTAGTGTTGAATTTTGTATCTGTTTAAGTATACAAGTCAATGGCCCTCCTAGAACTAAATAATAAGCTTAACAACAACTTACAGACTAGTTTGTGAGTTGGTGTAGATTTATTTTTAAAAAACAACCTTTGTAAAGACTGTCTTTATTTTCAGCTGTCTAGAGACCATTCACATCACTACTAAATTTAAGCAATCAACAAGATATCCCAAATTCATGTTAAGGGTTTTATTTAAGACCGAAGTAGCTATACAACACTTGTGCTATTTAATAATGAACACACTTCAATGTTTGAGAATGTAAAGCACAAGGCTTAAATAGAAGTAGCTGCCACATAAACAGAACTGTAAACCAACGTTTCTGGATTGTGACATAATGCTATGATGTAACTATGACTAAACGTTAGTTATACGTTTTTCTGCTAGCAGTGATATAATATAGGCTGTATATATTTTGGATTCAACCAAGCAGTGTGATTGCAATTGATGGTACAAATGTCTCTACGATTAAATAAACAACTAAAAAGTTAAAAAGTTGTATGCGTTATCTGTCACCTACATTTTACAATGACTTATTTAATACGTGTCAAATGAACGAGTAAGGGTTAGATTCACACTTAATTAGAAATTCTTTTGAGGCAGAAATTCTTCCCAACGCTACAAAATAACCTTAGAGCAATTTTCTCAACGAGGAAATTGACTCTATATTACATTTCTCCCTCATGGGAGAAATGAATGTAGAGTAAAGTTTCGAGGAGATGGGCGTAAGAGTGTGTGCTTGTGTGTGTGTGTGTGTGTGGGGGGGGGGTTATTCAAGAGCCATATATGGGGGAGTCGGGGAATACTAAGAGAAACACAATCCATACACACCGACAATCAATAATTGTCACTCCTAGAAGGTGAGCATAGCGGCTCAAATCTGTGCAAACTAATTCCTGCTTCCACAGGATCTAGAGGATATTATCATTAACTCTTGTTCACACCATTTCGGCTTTAGCTTTATATTCTCTTTCTGCTATAGTTATGAATACGAATAAAGGCATAATATTCTGGGAAGAAGAAGAAGAAGCACATGCTAACGAATTTGCAAAATCAGAGAAACATCATTTCTATCAGCGTAGCATTATTAACGTATTCTCACCTTCAATCAGTTATTTTATTATTACTTTAGAAGCAAACGTCACATTATGATGACAACCGCATCCTGCCGCGCTTTCGTCTCTGACCTATGAAGATGGGCAGGTTTAGTTTGTGGCGAAAACCATAAGGGGTGGGAATGGGAAAATGTAAAGCGGCTGAAATTCCTGTTCATAAAAATGGTAGTGTCCGCCTACAGCCTCTTCATCAATTCTTACCCATCAAAACTGTGTTTTGGTTTATGTGAAAGTATTTTTGTATTTGTTCTTATTTATCTAGCTTAAATGTTTTGTTTTCCTGTTTTTTTCTAGCAAAATTGTTTAGTTTCTCTTATTAACCGAGCTTTTCCCTTGCTATCCATAAATAATATCAAATTAAGCATTTTTAGGTTTGATATGGAAGAAAAAAGAATTCATCCAAGGGATCTTGCCTATCTATATATATACCAATATATGTAATAACAAGAATATTTTGTTTTACATAGTATGTTTTCTTAATTGAATGTAATTATGCGCTGCGGATGCTTAATAATTAAAAAGAATCCTACATTAAATGATATGTTCCATTATAAAAGTGTTTAATTATTTAAATCAGAAATACATATCAGATACACAGATGGGGAGTAGGCGAGCTAGTTCAACATTTACTGTTCTATCCTCATGCCCTTCTGCTTTCGAATAGTGTTGATCGATAGTAATATTAACAAGAAAAAGGGTTCTAGTAAAATTGTATTTAGACAGGCTGCCTGCAGACAATCAGTGACATTTATTATGATGATTATTATTATTATAATTATTTATTATTATTATTATTATTATTATTATTATTATTATTATTATTATTTCATTCTTAAACATGGTTACATTTGTACGAAAGCTTGCAACTGTTCTCATGAATCGGAGTCAGTCATTTCGGTATAAATGCATATAAATACGTCCACACATGTTTCACAGTGTCCAATTTTTAAAACAAGGGCGTTTTTCCATACAAGCATTATGTCAGTAAATGCATCACAGAATCTGAGTGGGCCCAGTTTCTTCTCAAGTAGACATTTAAATTCTTTTTTAACCAATCAAGTTTAGCTGCCGTCTTTAAAATTTCAGATTTATCAGGATCATAGTGCAAGCCATTTTGTTTCATGATTTGGACAACATAGTCAAATGGCTGGTTATTGATATGGGCGTAACCATCTTGTCCCGGGACCGCCCAGCTCAAAACCACGCCCTCTCGTGCATGCCTATTGACATTATTGATATAAACACCTTCAAACTCTCCTGGAATGTGCTCAGCGACTTCAAGGCTTATAACCCAGTCGTAAAGGGGCAATCCATACTGAGAAAGTGTCAAGTCCAGAAATTTAACCTTGCCTTGACTTGTTTCCTCGGAAAATGGCGCGCCGTCGTAAGCGTCATACGTGATCCCTTTACCGGAGTTCTCCAGCAGCTGCTTATATTCTCCAGGACCATCACCGAAACTCGCTACACGCTTTCCTTTAAAAAGCTCTGACAAAGCCTCAGCAAGATTCTCGTCTGCAAAGTGTTTGCCTGAATTATGGCACCATCCCCCAGTCTGACTGGTGTGCGAACCATTCGACGTTTCGAGGATCTAAATAATAATAATAATAATAATAATAATAACAATATTATTGAGAAGAAGAAGAAGAAAAAGAATTGGAAGAAGGAAAATGAGAATACTGACGATGCTACACAGATAATCATTTCCGTGGTTTTTACCTTGAATAATCTAAATAGGTTACAATTTCTTGGCAGTCGATTTTATTTTAGGGATTTGACTAATTGTGTCCGTTTCTGCTTCAAACGATCTTTTTGAGATCTAAATTAGTGAGTTTTCTTCCCTCGAAAAAAAGACTCAAAGTAAAACAGCCCCAAAGCAACTTGCTAGATTATACACTAGAAAATAGGGCAACAACAACTATTGCATCAGCAGCAGCGATGTCTGACTTGGTTTGGGAAAATATACTTCGCTTGCATAAACGAAGCCATTTAAGCTTTTAAGTGAATGATGGAAGGTTCTTGTGTGAATTCTGGCTCTAAAGGAAGCAAGTGAATAAATAAATAAATAAAAATAAATAAAAAATAAAATAAATGAGTAAATATGCTATCATTTATTGAAACTATTGGTCCTAAATGTTGTAAAAGACTTATCCATTATTTAATGATACAAAAGCAGTACTATTATATACAATTAAAGGCTTCTGATAATGCGAGAGAGAGAGAGAGAGAGAGAGAGAGAGAGAGAGAGAGAGAGAGAGAGAGAGAGAGAGAGAGAGATGTTGAATCAGCATTTGATGGATAAATCTAAATACAGGTACCAAGATAAATAATGGAAACGGTTTTTGAGTGTTCGGATAAGTTAAGTTTACCAACTGGGGATTCCAGTCTTACTTGGCATTGCATTTGTCCAATTTTCTGCTGCAATTCGTTTGCCTTCTTCGATGCCTCATTCCTTTGCTTTATCAGAATGTGTATTATGCTACAATCTTTAGAAAGATCATCACATGTAACTTCGTAGAGCGATTTGCCAGTCTTTCTTTTATCGGGGGGTACACGTGGTATCCATGAATTTTCATTGCGAATGTTATACATTAACCATATAACTACTATGACTACAATGATAGAAAAACTTAACACACTCTTTTTATTGTCCCATTGGCGACAATATACATTCATTCTATGTGCGTGCACCATTCAAATTCAGCAACACTGATTACTGCATGAACTTTCTGTGGATTTAATAAGGGTCTAAACAAGGAGTGCCAAAATGAAGTTGTAAAGGTGATCTAGTTTGATCCATAGCGACGACATCAATTAGCATACTATTTCTTTCAATCCATGTCACTGTATCCATAGCATTTCATATGACTATCAATCCGTTTACATGCATTCGGCAAGAAAGAAAAAAAGAAAAAAGGAAGAACGTTAAAGAAAGGCAGACGAAATAGACATGGTAGATATAATATTCCTCAAATTCGGCGTCTAGTATCGACTATTCCTGTATAACGTGGATCTTTTGTCGGGGCTTTCTTATATTATGAAACAAATAACAACGTTGGTACAATAAGGACACATATCTAAAGAGGAAAGTGTATTGTCTATTGACACAAGGGAAATTCGCGCGATTTGATTTATGAAAACTCATCCACAATCGTCTTGTTGCAAGATCAAACCGTGTATAGAATACACTTTTCAATTTACAAATACATATCCATTCAACTAACACAAGTTCACAAATAAAAACATCTGAATCAGGCCGTAATAAGAAACGAGAGTCATTGTCTTAACCTTACTGCCCTGTGGTCAAAGACACACGGCATACATTAGAGTATCAAGCGTAGTCAATACACACTCATAAAAATCTTTACATACTACTATTATCTTTATATATATATATATATATATATATATATATATATATATATATATATATATATATATATACATACATATGTGTGTGTATGTGTGCAGAAACTGACGGCGAACAGTGTAAAAGTAGTACTTAACTAGTCCATGCCAGTTTATGAAACCAATAATGCGCAACATTAACCTTTGTAAAGAACACTTCCATTAGAGACATAATCATTTACAGTTTTGTTAATTCAGCGCGTTCTTTTGTGTTTTACTTTTGTCTCTGTTTTGTAACTGCCTTCCAAAATGACTAAATGAGAGTCGAACGCTCGTAGGTTACTTAAATCTAGCTTTTCAATGTCTGTCATCAGTATTTTTATATGATTCTTAATCAATAGCAGGTACACATGGTTCCTACCTGGATCCAGAACACATGAAAGGACAATTATTCGCCATATGATTTGTACTCTCTTTCTCTCTATGTATATAAGTGTGCGTATATATATATATATATATATATATATATATATATATATATATATATATATATATATATATATATATATAATGGAACTGACTCAATTGCCGTGGTAGGAGCTTGGGATTTGGGATGTTGTCCATTCTGAACCGTCTATTTATTTCCTTGACAGATCCACAGTAAAAAATGTAATATGTTGTCTTATGAATTTATTTGGAACTCAAAGATAGATAAAATTAACATAGAAACCGTATTATGTCTACTGAAGGATTGGAAATGATTGACTTTGATAAAGAGATGTACAGAGTATACGGATTTTCAGTAGAATGCACAATTTGACAGCTTGATCCAAACAAAGTTTTCAAGACATATTTATTTTGAAGAGATGGGAACATATTTATCTTCAACATTTAATTTTAACTATAAAGAATAATGTTTAGGTGAATATGTTTAAAGACTAAATATGAGGAAGAAGATGCATTGACGTACAATATATGGATGAATAGAGATAACATAGATATTAACAATCCAATGTCTTACTGGGTGTGGAGAAGTACTGTGTATTAGTTGGTTAATATAACGTGTGGCTAATTGTTATATTTTGAACCATTAATGATAATTCCAAACTATTACTTCTTAATGATGAGCTTTACAGCAAAGAACGTAGTACAATCTTTATTCATTATTTAAATCTCAGGCCATAAGGGGTGAAAAGTCACTTTTGAGCGAGCACCATTTTGTGCAAATTTCTTCATTATACATTTTACACATTTTGAGAATGTTGCCAGTGTAATATCCCGTTGAAAGCAATGCTTTGAATTTTAAAAAAAACAAAACAAATACCAGTTGTATTAATATAGAATTAGGTTTCAAAAGTTGTGATCTTCATTTGTAAATGATAAAAACATGAACAAATAATGGTAGTCATCATCAATATAGTTTTCTCACAAAGATTAAACCTTATGTCACAATGTGGCTATATTTTCCCAAAGCCCTGAATCAACTGGGAGCTTGTGATTATTCGCTATACATTTGAGCAAAGATGAATATGCTTTCAGATGCAGAGATAACATGTATGAAGGTTATATTTTATCGAAATATGTCTATGCATAATAAAACAGCAGGAACTCGCTTTTCATAATTAAATGCCACTGATTATGAGAGATTTTAAAACAATATAGAAAGACAATAAGCCTTCCCCTATTCTGTTTTTCTTTTTTTCTTTCCTTTAACAGGTTAATTGATTTTAATATCTTGCTTTTTCCTTCAATGTGATCTCCATGTTGTTGATTGAAATATGGATATTATTTCATTTGAATGCTTTTTCCTGTCAAATGACATTGGCAGCACAATTTCTAGTATATTTATCATGAAATATATATTCCATACAGATGCTGGTCCAGTTTGTTTGGATCTATTACTTTCAGGAATTAGATAAATAAAAAGTGTAACACACGTTGGAGAGAGACACGATTACAATACAAGGAAAACATCTACGATAAAACACGAATGATTAATTAAGGAAACATACGAGTCGACGATATATTTTGGCACCGGGGACAGAAAAGTAAAGGCAGGTTGTCGTGCAAATGATTCTTAGAACATGAACTGAAACACTGAATAAGGTATAACAGGGAATGTGTAGAATACAAGAATGAGTAATATACAGGCAAAGTAATTATTAAGAATTATGATCAATACTTATAAGATACTCTTGAAATTTAGAAACTGTATTGTAATTAAATAGATTAGTATAACCAATGTCTCTATTATAATCGAATATTAATGATATTCAAACGCTTTGTATACAATGACAACACAAGTATTAGTAAATCGAAAGTAGTCAAGATGCTTACAAAGTAAGATTGAATCTAACATGAGTGCATATCACATACATCCTTTGATTCACAAATTAGCAACACCAAACACAAATGGATACATTCTGTACTTATTGACTGTAAAGGTTTTGAAACCCTGCTAGAACAATTTCAAGACAGATTAACATATACTGTCTAAAAGGATTTCATGAAAATATAGTGATGTTACATTTGTGATATATTTTTTAAAAACAACGTTCTTTTAAGGATAAAATATCAAATTCATATATTTGTGGCAGACACTTGAATAATTAAACACAGTTAGGTCATGTATATGCACGCCTTGAATGCCTTAAGTATCAGTATATTTGTTGTGTCCTTACATATGCCCGGAATGTATATTAACAGCAGCAATATTTATAGTAGTGTTGCTGTTGATGGCTACTGATAGAGTACGATTAAGTAGAACAGTAGAAGTAGTGACACGTTCAAATATGTATTGATTTTAAAGGTAATGTCACAAGTCTCATCTCCAATGCGGAAACAATTATGAGTGTGATACAGACATTCATTTAATGATAATTTTAAGTGGATTAGTTCTTCCTAGTCTTCTTCAACTTCGTATTTAAGGAAAAGCGACAAGTCATTTGGTACAATGTTAACGAAATTCAAGTTTTTATTCTGCACATAAACTCATCCTTTCTCTCGTTTATTATGCACCACATAATCATCTGACACTTAGGAAAGAATAGAAATTGAGTCAGTCATCCTTGCAAAAGAAAGAAAAAACAAAATCAAGAGCAAGAACAATCCTATTACTAATACTACTACTACTACTAATAATAATATTAGAAATAATCCTTAACTTACAAATTTATTATCACAAGAAACCTTTCATGATAAAATGTGCTCTCATGTTTTCAGCGGAACTATATTTAAGCCTGTGAAACAGCACCAGTCACGTTTTCAAAAAAGACGTCTGTATAAGAGAAATATGAGTAAAGGAATCTGTAAATGCCTTATGCTCTTTGTAGATCAACATGAAAATTAGTTAGTTCCAGAAACATCTCTGTACGAATTGGTCCACATGCGAATAAAATAGACATCTCCCAATTGAATAAAATGTCTTCTGTACAAATCTTCATACAAGTATTCTAATGTGACATTAGTCTGGAAGTGAAATAAATGGAGTAAATCAATCAACAAATTGTTTTTCTGGTATATGTCAATTTCTGCTTCAAAGTCCTCCAACATATTCCCATCGCTACTAGTTTGCACTGCACATGGTGGAGAAAATAACAGGTTTGTACCATTTGAACGAAAAAACAACTGCGCAATATAACTTCTCCAATGTCTGAAACAAGGCTAATAGGTAAAGCCATGTAAAGAAATGCATGTGTTGTCCATAATGTTGCACGCTCGTTGAATGGACAATATTAATATCGAGGGACCACAATAAATGAAAACTTTTGCGTCGCTTCAAATGTCATTGGATATTTTCGAGTAAATCTGAAGGTGGCATCCACATCAGGTTCTGTGATTGCTATTGACTGAATAACACCTACACTTTTCAATGAAATTTACACTCTGCATAATCCTGGTGTTGTAGACGTGTCACGCGCAAATTCAAGTGGAAAACCACGGGGCCAAATGTAAGTTTCATTTACTCCAAAATATGGATAGGGATTAAAAAGCTTGTGTTGTCTTCTACACCTCTGTAAAACACTAATGGTCTTCTGAAAGCTAATACCATTTATATAAAAAAACTCTTTGATTATTGTAATCAAAGTCCCATATTAATTCTGCTCCGTTTTGAATTGCAAAGAGGTATCCAAAATTGTTTCTTCCGATATGCTTCCATGGTATAGCCATATATAAAACTGAAAAGAAAATGCCTCTGTCAGCAACATTTACAAACATTATTCTTTTTAGCTCTGTACCCTAATGCTGTTAAATAGGCATCTTTTGATATTGAGTTTATGTCTGCAACAATAACGAGGCACCATTTGTTATTAGACGCTATCTGACGAACTGCACTTGTTGGATATGAAATGGCATTGACAACTGTCCAATTTTTACAAGGATATTTTTGATCAGTTTTTACTTTATTGATATTTTGGTTTATGTGAATAGCATGGACCTTTCGGTTTCGTTCACCAGGAATGTTGTATATTACTTCAGATCTTTCAGTTTTCAAGTGAATTGAGATAAAACCTTTGATACTTCTAAAATCTATATCTTGTTGAAGATCTTTTTCCTGAGATTCATAGCAGTTTTGAAATATTGATAATAAACTATATACAGTGATCCACAGAAGAAAGAAAGCAAACAGTACATTGATACAAACAATTTTAAACATTATTACAATCCATTTTTTTAAAATGAGAATTTGCAAGGGAGCGGCAGTTCGAAGTATAATGATCTGCATTAGGCAAGCAAGCGTTTACCATCTATTTGACTTCATGATGTCTTGTAAACATGCCATTGGCAAACTTCCTTTTCGTATTTCGTATCTTAGTGATGAAAAGTACGTGTTCACTCCACAGTGAACGTAAAAACTAAAGCGATTGACTAATTACATATAATATAAAGACTTACATTGGACTAAGTTTCTTGAATTATGGATATTTTGTATATATATATATATATATATATATATATATATATATATATATATATATATATATATATATATATCACCTATGATTTTCCTTTGCTATTTCTTGGATCCTATTTTGTGGATCTAAAGTTCAGACATATCGCATGGTAATATTTCTTTTTACAATCCAGTTCATGTGCGTGAATGTTATTTTCCTTTTAATTATGTCTTTAAATGGTTTATCTTCGTTGACTCAAGTTCCTTCAATCTAGTTGTTCATGCGTCACAAGTTTCAGCTGACTACATTAGACCTCTAACAGGTTAACCTCATCGCCCTGCTATTATCCAGCATCAGGACGTTAGCAAAAGAATACATAAGGTAAAGAGAATCAGCAGTAAAAGGAATGTGTATATGACATCCTGTTTATTACGTTTTCACAATTTTATTTTTCATAGTCGTTTAGTTACAACGAGTTCGTTTATTTCCATTATCCGTGGAGTAAGGGCAAATATATTTATAGTGACACTCATTTTTTACGAGTGTCTTTAATTTCAAAACAGCGAGAGTTTTGAACGACGCGTTATGCTAAGAGTATTGAATGTATATTTGAAAGGTTTGACACATTGAATGGAGAGATATTTTTGTTTTCTTCAGAAAATGAAATAATCGAAAATTCCTATTCCAGAGTATATGGTTGTGTCCAGTAATGCCACAGCTAACATTTATTGGAACTTATTACAATCTCCCATTTGTTTATATTTTCAGGCTCTGTCATTTTCTACTAAAACTTCTACTACCATCAATATAGTCACTTCCGTTACTACTACTTTGCTAGCAAAAGTTCAGATAAATATTATCATGTTGATTATGATAATGATGAGCATGATGAAGATGATGTTCAGCACAGAAAAGTTCGAATTCAGAAGATAGAATGAAAACAAAGAGAAAGACACATCGATTTTAGTAAGGCTAGCCAATAAGGCTTTATTTGTTTATGGGTAAATATTTTTTAAGATCTTTTGAAACATGTCATAAAGATGTAAAAGTATTGCTGTTCAAATCCGATTGTATGAATTTGTATTGTCCTTCTCCCTGGACAAATGTTTCACGTTCTACGATGACTCAGTTAAGTGTCTGTAGAAACAATGGGTTCAGATTTGTAATGGGCTATGATAGACGCCATAGTGCATCGGTATTGTTTGTAAATAACAGAATAACAATGTCAACAGCCTTTACGTTTTGCTTAGATAGAGAGTGTACTCATTTAGAAAAAAATCGCTAGTAGTAATAACAGGATCTTGAAAGAAGTTTTTCACTTTGCATGCTGCCGTAATTCATCAATACTTGATCGTTGGAGCAAATTGTTGTATTAATATTTTTGGATGTATCTTGTATGAAATTGCTGGTTTGTGCCTATAAACTTAAGTCTGAAATAAAGTTATGATAATAATAAATAAAATAATAATAATACTAATAATAATGATAATAAGTATTATTATTATTATTATTATTATTATTATTATTATTATTATTATTACACAGCAGGACAAACCTGTCGACTGTCAAAATTTATTCAAGGCTGGCAAGTGATGAAAAAGAGATGGAGCTAATATCCATTTGCATGATAGTAACGGTCTAACAGACGAAAGAATAGCGAGACTAAACAAAAGTATCATATTTTTGTGATATGCATTTTAGGTGCTCAGGTTTAAAATATGATATATGAGGCACAGTATGTTTACACTTTTCGATTCAGTGTAAATAGAGTTGTTTGAGAAATTTATTTTCATACATAAGAAGACTATGATATAGCAGAAAACATCATGCACGATTTTAGCAATATATTTCAGATTCAGAAGTTATGTTAAACTATGTTGTTAGTGACAATATGTCCTTTATGTGTTTGTCATACATTGCAACGTCTAATTGCACATGTTCTAGTTTTGAATTGACTACTTTAACAACATTTACGTAACATTTTCAATTAGCTCCCTTCTTGTGTAGTGAGCTGTCTTTACAGTGCCGATGGAAGTTGCCCACTTTGTATTTTTCCTTTCTATTGCTTATAGTCTCAGCTTCTAATATCTGCCGTTTAAATGCTTTGTTAGTGGCCATTGTTTGCATCTCTATTAACTCAGGAATTCGTATTGGCTGTCTGATGGTCACTGTTTTTATACGCGCTGTTTGTGTTGATTTTCGTTTCAGGTAGGAAATACATTGCCTTCAAATACAGGGCTAACATATGTTTTTCATTGACTGTTCTGCTTTATATTTGTTGATATCCATTTATTTCCTTCACTTATCCAATCTAATTATTTGAATAAATCACCTCGCAAATTTTTGAGTACATATAGAGTTACATGCTAACATTCTATTTGGATTGCCGTTTTCAGAAAATTATATTGCTTCATTCTCGACTACTTCGCAAAACAATGTTATTTAAATGACGTTTAAAGTGAGGATTAATGCATTTATTTTGTGTTTAATATTTTTCTAAGTTGTATATAACAACACCTTTATATTCATCCGCTAAAACTGTAGAATGGAGTTGAAAAACATCCTGTTGATAGGTTGAACTCATTTAAATATGATATCTTCTAATGATCGATTTTAATGTTATTCAGGTACATCAAAGTCTTCAAGATCTCTTATATCGTCCTCTGCCGTTTTTATACTATTCAAATGGCTCAAACACAACTTTAGTAGTAGCTGGGTTTCAGACAAAAATAAAATTGAAAAGAAAACAAACATGAATATAATAAATGGGACACAATCAAATAACTGGAGAATTAAAGCGTTATTGGAGAAGTGGTTAGAAAGAAGGACGAACAACAAATTAAGAAAGTTTATGAAATAATTGTCAATGCAAGATCAGTTGTTCTCATTGCACAAGTAACATCTACCAATTGATGACATAAATGTAGTACAGAGTACAAATACGATTACATGAAAGCAAAAGCTAGTTTTACTGGATTTATATTTGATATTGGTATTACATTTATCTGCATTGAATACTAGCTGACAACATTTAAACACAATAATTGTAAAATGCAAACATTCTGAACATCAAACAGCAAGGCACTAAATCAAAATTAGCCAATACATGTCTACTGAACGCTTTGTAATTGCATTGTGTTTCTTTAACCGTGGCTGCAATAATTATTGCTGTAGCAGGAGTGTCTGTCTAACAAATAGTTCAGTATTTTTAACAAAAATCATTTACTTGAAAACAAAATAAGAGATAAACAGAATAAAACCTTTTATACAAAATCTCATTAATGATAAAGTTAGCAGTTTTAAAAGCTTCGAGATTTTGTTGTATTCCTGTATCTCTCGTACTGACGGCATTTTATTATTTTAGACCAGCTAGCGCTTCCTTCATATATCTAATGTGTCTAATGACCAGTGAATGCAATGGAGATTTCTTGTTCTGGATCAGATAGTTCACACGAAGCACGAAGCACGAGGCACATATAACAACGTAAGCCATATTGATATACTCCATCAGTAAGTAAGTCTTGCTAATACTCAATCAATTATCAATAGAGAATAACCCTTGTATTTTCAATGTCGTATATATTGGTATTTTTTTTTTTGCCTTCAAAATTCTAGCTCATGGCTTGTGAATTATTTTTAATGTTTCTTCTTGGCGGTATCTTTTATGATTTGTTGTCTTTCTTGTAGTTAATCCAGTGTTTTGTGTTTGTTTTTTGTTTCTTTCTTTTCATTAAATTTCTTTTGTAGATAATTTTAAGTGGTTATTATATTCGTCTGAATGCAGAGAAAAAAATCAGAAAAATGACAAATTACCATATAAGGTGACTTCACAAAGAAAGAAATGCCCACCTAAAGTTGAATTTGGTAAACAACTTGGAAAACGGTAGCAGGACGGTTAAAAATGTCACCATATAATTTAGAGCAAGAGCAAGATAAAACAGTGAGCAAAGCGAAAATGTTTGTGACAGAAGCACGAGATAATTAAGTTCAAGTATCTCAATCAAACTGGATTATTTGATAGGTAATGATATTGTTATATAAATCTTGTCATTGATGTATACGCTGAGCACATGTCTCTGTTTTGAAAAAAGCTATACATGGACAATTAATCAAAGTAGTTAATATACCGAAATAACAGAATAATCCAATTCCTGACATGTTTTGAGAACAGAGAATATAATTAACACTGTTTACCATGAAACGTTAAACTCAATTATTCCAGCCACTTAGATCATGCTTTTGAAAAGATATATAATATGTCAATTGGTTCACCAAGAAACATGGGATCTGAAGAAATCATACAGTTTATTATACCAATTTCAAGGGAAGAAAATGACTACTAGTTGACTTAAAGAAGATAATTACAGTTCAGTGCTACAAGGCAAACCGAATAATACGGAAAAGCTGATGAATTTTGAAAAACCAACACTTAACACATATCCGAGAAACAAACACCTGATAAATCTGTTCCAAATTATAAAATAAGTTTTTTATTTCACTACCATTGTATCCTTCAGTCCCTTGAGCTATGCTAAAACAGATAACAACTATACTTTAAAGGTGATAAAGATCAACAAAATTAAAAATGAGTTGTAAAAGTGGATATAACATTACAGATGTTTCAGAAACAAATCCAAACCAACCATTCGGATAAGATGTCATTGTTTTAAATACCAATTCTGAGCTGTTGTACAAAGTTTATCAAATATTACCCTAATAATTATGATACAGAAGAAAGAGGTAAACTATATGACACTTTAAGAATACAAAAATATAAATTAGTTAGAACAGAAACCAACTGCAATTCATTGGATTGCAAATGCAACCGATTGGATTTTAAATGTGACGAACATTTAATATCAGAGGACACTGATGATGATGATAATGATGATGATGATGATGATGATGATAATAGTCTTCTTCTTCTTCTTCTTGTCCTTCTTCTTCTTCTTTTTCTTCTTCTTCTTCTTCTTCTTATTATTATTATTATTATTATTTCTGTGTAGTAGGAGTAGTATCTTTCAAAACTTTTAGAACGGTATTTGCACTCTTAATATCTTAACATAATTGTAATTCCTGTTAAAATATAAATATTGATGCCTAACAGTGTATCTATAACACATCCTTGTGATACTTCAAACATGATTTTACCTATTAGCAAATTACTATTAACTACTAAATATAATAATCGAAAGTGCTTTAGATCTGGCTTACAAAATACAGTAAAAACTAGTAAATCGCAAAAAATGAAATAATATGCTCTAAGCGCTTTGGAGAAGCTTTCCATTTGAAACTTTAAGAACAAAATGTGTTTACTACAATAAACTTTTAGAGGTAAGTACTAAAATACCTTAACTTATAAAGATGCAGTTCAATACACCTTAAAGCAGAATTCACCACAGACGCTAAGAACGCCACAGATGCTTTGATCAGGATTAAATTAAATTGTGTCTGAAAACATACTGTGTTCCCCATTTGATATGAGAAATAATGACGCAAATTTCTACTTGTGAAGAATACATGCACAGATAATCCCTTCGCCCATATGACGTTATAAGAAGAGAACTGTTGATTACGAATTTTCCACATGAACTAGCATTTACTTTCACTGAACTAAACATTTTCTTTGTCTATTGTGTCACGATTATAATGATTATGTGTACATTTAATACCATTCATTGGTACGAATGACCACGCCCAGTGAAGTTTATTTATGTATCTATGGGTTTAACAGCACTTCACCACAGTCATGGCTATAAAGTATAGTTTTACAAAAGGGAGCAAAATTGCAAAAATGTTTAGAATTTAGAAGTTCAATGTATGCAATGGCAAAATAATTTCGTAAGAAAATAAGTTCATCATCAACTGATATTTGCTGGCTTGGGAAGTCAAAAAGTACTAGGATACAACTAAATAATACTAATCATACTTTATGAAAATACCAACTCCAATCTTTCCTATATTTGAAAAATTGCTGCATAACTTTGTTAATAGAATTAAACGGCAACCTCAAAATCAGGTAATTGTTCACGAAAACAGGTGACCAATAATAGTTTCATTCCATTAAGTGTTCAGGTTAAATATTGGATAAATTAACTATTTTCCTCATATCTTTTAGTCTCAAAATTGCTTTCAAGAGACATTATTTTGTTTCGTGAGTGAACAGATTGGGAATACTGCCAAGTGAACTGATAAGAGGACCACACAGTGACTCGGGTTTAAAACATACAGCGATAACCATTGATACGGACATTTAAATCATCAATACCCTTATAAAGGGGAAAACGACCCGCTAAAGCAGAAATTGATTCCCCAGTCTATCTCTCTCTCTCTCTCTCTCTCTCTCTATATATATATATATATATATATATATATATACATATATATATATATTAGACTATGAAAAATCACTTGCATACGAACCTACCTACCTACCTATCTATTCATCTACATCTATAAAAACTGAAAACTCCTTCTGAAAAATACAAGAGTTTCTTAAGTGGAAAAATAACCACCATTCATCAGTTAAAATGAAAACAAAAATTAGTAAGGAAAGTATGAACTTCTTGGATGTAACAATATGCAATGGAATTAACTTTGCAAATTGTTATAATCGAGATAAAAAGGGTATATTTCAAGAAAACGGACACTCATCAATTTGCTACATAAATAGTGTTAGTCCACGGCATACGTTCGAGAGAATTTTCAAATTCTAAATACTGAGCTTCCGCCGGATTATTTTTTCAACAATGAACAATGTTTTCACGACACTTATTCATTACTTTTCCAAGACTACCAGAAAGAGGTTACAAAATCAGGGAACTTAGCCATTCACAATCCTCTTTGGAAATTGACAATTTGTTTCTTTTCTTTTTTGAGCTTTTATTTTCATTCGTATTTATTAAATAAATAAAATACACACTTATGATTTAAACATGAAAGTTTGTTCAAAATGAAGAAAGTACAGCACTAAAAACACTGCATGGCTATTTTCTTGAAGGCTGAACGCACAGCCATTCAGTCACAGGGAAGTATATATAAACTAGTGGATAATATAGACTAAGCGAAATCACTAACCAACAAAAGATAATTAAAACATTTAAATCAATTTACAGTTGATCTAAGTCATTATTAAACTTTAATTAGCATTGCTACTGACAAGATTATTGTTTTTGTCCTCCATCTCTCTATTTCCTCTTTCAGTTTGTCTGTACATGTTACCATCATTCATAGCTCCAGAGATATCATCGTCTGACACAGGCGAAAATCCCCTACGCTTTTTATCACGGATGTTTGCCCGTAACTTGCAAAGATGGTCTAGAGAGACAGACAACCAGCCAGACATACAGAAAGCCAGACAGACAGAGAGAAACAGAGAGGTGGTGTGGTTGTTTGGGGAGACTTACCATAAGATTACATTTTTATTGTCCGTCCTATGTTTGTCTGTTGGTCGACTAGACTGCTGCCTGACCAACCAACACAATGGGAGAGAAAGAAAGAGAGAGAGAGACGAATAGTGGCCTTCGGACATTTTAATATTTAAAAATGATCTGTTTTTAGAACCTTATTATAGGTTTCAAAAAACAAACAACCAAAAATAAACCAAGGCATTAAATAGATTACAATATGTGTGTGCCTCCTAGCCAAGAAATTTACCGTACGGTCTCGACAGGCAATATCAACTTCGTAGCATTCGTATTGTTAACACTGTAGATAAATCATATCGAAAGTGTACACATACCATTACGACGACCCAGATTCTTGTAGGTTACTTGGTGTAAGTTCAAGTTCAAAGTTTTCATCCGGTTCAAATTATTTTTCTCTATCTCTCCACAGATTTCCACGTAATTTTGTCCCTTATGCGGGAGAGAGAGAGAGAGAGAGAGAGTGATAGAGAGAGCTAGAAAGGAAAAATAGGGTATTTGGTACTTGGCTCTGTTTGTTAGGTTTCCACAGCATCTGTATCGTGAAGAATCTGAGATTATTATGAATCTGACGAAAATGTCTGGAAATGATCTAGGAAATATTTTGAAAGATTGGGATTATAAATTCTAGTGTCTCATACAAAAGGGGTACGAAATAAATGCCATATTTGATAACCATGTCGAGATGATGAAAGATTGTGATGAAGTTATTGTCACTGCTCTGGCTGAACGTACGGTGGGTCCTGATGCTTACCATTTACTTTTGTCTGCCGTGAAGTCATCTTTGCCATCTGACTTTCTCAATGGAGCAGCTTCATATGCTGGATACTGCACCAATCTTTTGTACTAGCATTACAGTGCAGGTGTATTCCACAGAAATATGAAATACACCCTTTTCTCCACTCCCTACAGACACAGTACTGTGAATTTCGCATTGGATACGCAACGTGAAATGGAACATAAAGATGTCCTGAAAAACTTCAGATCAGGATCAACTATGGATGCTGTATTACCAAGGATTAATTAGAGGAAGTTCATGATTCTCTCACAAAGGATGAAAAGTTGGGGGAGTCAACGGAAGACAGAGAGGAGCATTCTCTAGATTTTACCATGAAAACAACAGATTTGAAACATATTCTCCCTACTATGTCTCTTATACTGCGAAGAAATGGCCTGTCGCTGGAATCTAGTATTATACCATACAATATTTACTCCAAAAAATGCTTGATGTTGTCATCATGAAACAACAAAGAATGTTGGCATCTATCTAATCGAGAAATACATCAGCCAGAGTCCCTGCTAGGACATACACAGCATGACAAGCCATCAATAGAAAATGTTGACGGGCCTAAATCTTTGGTTGATAGGGTGAAGAAAATGAAACGAAACAAAATAAATCGAACTCTTTTTAAGGCCATAGCAGTTATAAGAAATGAAAGACAAATGAAAGAAGAGAATCGTATCAAAAAGGTGACATCTATGAAGAAACATATAGACTGCCTTAGTTCAGAGATGAATGCTTGTCAGGCCATTTTGAAACCATATTGTTCAGAGCCTAAAGTAATGAAAGCAACTGGAATACAGAGAGCTATTATATCCTTAATGGTTAATTAGCTGAAAGCATCAGAACGTGCTATTGGTAGCACAAATATCGACCTTCTGCAGGTACGCGATGATGAATTATCACTATTAGCTGAGGCTGGTCTTGTTTTTTTATAAGAGAAAGCCATACCAGATGGCATATCGACTAACATCAAAGTAGCTACTTTAGTGTTTGCAGGGGTAAAGTTCAAAGCCAAATTAGTGAGTTGCAAACAGTATTTAAACTTTGTTCAGAACAGTATTTTGAAAGATCTTTTGGAACAAATTCCTGCACTGAAGCGAATAGTAGTATGTGAAGAAAAGTACAAATTCACTCCTGATGACTTTAAAGCTGCCACAAGAGAACAGAGAAAGAAAAAGATGCAGCCACTATTAGTCATCTCAAGGTCATTGGTGATATTATGACAGATAAATGATTCTGCCGCGAAATTGTGTTTGAAACCAACGATGGAAAGCACCTTATAAGCACCGACTTGCCGGCAAAAGTTCAAAATCTTGACATCAAACAAAACCTAGTATTGGACATTGACAGCGAATATATACAGGGATGTACTTGTGTAACTGAAGAAAAATATGTTTGTCCCTGCAGGAAATACACGACACCTGTAAGAGCTGTTTTCTCTTCAACTGGATTTGAGCAGTTTTATGTCCTCCAAAACAGTGGTTCCCAACCTTTTTGAGTATGAGGACCCCTTTTTAACCTCAACAAATTGCACGGACCCCACATGCTAATAGTTGTACTTTTAAGCTGTGGCGGGGATAAACATTGAGCAGCTTGGCTCGCTAATTTGGAACATGCCTTGCTCGCAGCGGCGGGGATACAGAGGAAAACAAGTTCTGACTGGAGAGCAATACTTGCTGATAAGCTATGTGAATTTGCGGACCCTTGGGAATAATCCCGCGGCTCCCCAGTGGTCCGTGGCCCACAGGTTGGGAATAACTGCTCAGAAACATTCACCAATGTAAAGGTGAAGCTGTATTAGCACAAATTTACTGGATGTTGGATAGTGTCTCTGAACTCCAAGATGGTGATGCTGTTATAAGTATTTTCTCCTCCGGATATATAGATTCTTTAGTCATTCATTTGTTCTCTGTTTCACAGAGTTGGCCAAGATTATATGATGGAAGATTTAAATATCAGGTGTTTTGATGCTACAGAAAAAGGGGAAGATTTCATATTTTTATAACATCACAAACATTTTGACATTGTTGGAACAGAAAACGGTCGACAAGAACATTGGCATCAAGTTAGCTTTAGCTCTATGTTTAGGGGGTAATGACTACTTTCCCAAATTCCATGGCTTTTTGCACTGGAAGATATTGACATTATTTCTGCAGCATCCAACGTTTCGAGATAGACTTTTCAGTATTAGTTCAGGGAAAGTGGAGATGAACAATAATGTTTACATAGATTTTGTTAAAACAATGTACTGTCCAAAGGTTTATGATCCAACAAAGCTGAGTTTTCCGGAGAAATGGCATCTGACTATTTAATCCAAAAGAGGATAAGCAAATAAAAAAATGAAGACACCCTCAGAGTTGGATGCCACCAAAAACCGCCATATCCAAACTATGCTGTCTGATGAACTGCCAGACAGAATATCTACGAACTGCAGGTCAGCCATCAGTTTTGTTGCCAGACTTATGAATGAAGGATGTCTTGTAAGGACTGCCTCAGGAGAGATGGAGTACGATCTTGGCCAAACAGTTATATTTGCGCTGTGCAAGCAATGCTTCAGATTTCCTTAGATGATCTGATTGAAAAACTGCAAAATGCAAAAGTGGTCTCCAAAAGGAAGAGAAGCCCATCAGAAAGGACAGAGAAGGAAGAAAGTGTTTACATCAACACAAATCTAAGCGTATTGGCATGCAATCTGCTTATCATGGCAGACAAATAAAGATCAGTTCTGTTGTTTTTTTGTTGTTTTTTTCATTAATGTTATTGATTGGCAGTCTCAGGTTTAATATAACATTTTCCTGTGAATTCTCTTTAATATCTTTTATTTCAATCCAAATCTAAAATAGTGACTGACATTGATAAACACAAGTATACTCAATAATCACACTATGTACCATATGCGCCTAGTCAGTCTTCTGGTGATTGTGACTCTTTTGAAAATGTCAGGTTTACACGGGACACTGACTAAAATATTTATAGTTATATTTAAAGGGTCTCCAATTAAATTAATGTCTGCACAAAATCAAATATGGGTTCCATGGCAGTTATATTAAAAAGGCGACATTTTCTTTTTATGAATATTAATTTTTTAAAGTGCTCGGGTTGAAAGCCCAATGAAAATCCTGGAAACGATCACCTAAAGGTTTAGATGGTTCTTAATATCACTGGAGCATTATGGACACCTACTGGTGATAATACAATTTTGTTTTTGCCACTGCCCGAGAACGACAAATGGTACTTGCAGTGAGACTCATCGTGTATTGTTATTTTCATTGATCTCTTTGAAACTAGGTTCAGAATATACTGGAAGATTGTCTGTGCATTATTTGACCTAAATGAGTAATTGTTTTTCTGAACAGTAGAATGTTGGACTATTGTCTTTTATTTTTTTCAGGAAAAGTTCTTCCCGGAGAGAATGCATGAACCAAGAGCCTAAAACACATCAACACCAAAGATTGATTTTAATTTATTTTTGGCATGAAGTTTGTACTGTTTTAAGTGCTCTATATATGTTTAACTCTGAAACTGTGATATAATATTTTGCAAATATATACTCTGCTAGTAAACATTACTTTTTCTGTATATGTGAGAGAGTGGGTGAGAAAAATCCTAATCCATTGTATATGTGAGCTAGTTGTGTGTTCATTCTTTCGTATGTATATCCACCAAATGTATTTTGTTATATCACCATTCATGCATTGTAGCATGATATTATGATTAATTGGACTCAATTGTAAAAGTGTTTGTTTTATTTTCTTAAGATATAATCGTTCTTTTAATAATGACTTGTTTATACATTAAAATTATAAGACATTACTGGTTATGTTTCCCGATTCAACATCTTCTGTTTCTATCTGTAAATATTCTCTGAGATAAGAAAATAAAATAATCTTGATCAGGTTGTTTGTGTGTGTGTGTACCCCTCACAGTTCATTTTTGTCAAGCCTGACTTGGCAGAAGTTTGACTTATCGATCACTTTGGTGTCCGTGTGCGTGTCCCCTGTCCGTACATTCATCCAGAACCCATATTACAGTTAATGCTAACGTTGTTTGGATTCAGTTCAATGCTGAAATTGTTTAATTTCTAGTTAAATGAAAAGTGGGCTCAACAAAAAGTTGACCTCTTGTTTCTTATCTCTGTGAGTCTTCACTATACATGGATGCATACTGGATGAGCTCAGACTAATTAGTAATGTCTGTAAGATTCTCTCTTGACCAAGGATTGTTAGGCAATTAAATCTATTAATCACTCATAATACATTTTTGAGAAACTATTATCAGGACAACAATACATTCGTCATTATAAACTCTCTCTCTCTCTCTCTCTCTCTCTCTCTCTCTCTCTCTCTCTCTCTCTCTCTCTTTCTCTCTCTCTCTCTCTCTCTCTCCTGTACTAGAATGCTTTAACATACACTTTCTATCCTCATGTGTGGATGTATCTTGTTACAGAACTGATGGAGAAAAATGTTTAGATTAACAGTACTGTGTAATGTATTTAACAAGGTAATGATAACAGAGCCTGAATCAGTTTGAGCAGTTTGAACAGACCAAGCTAGCTTTGTCATAGGACTGACAGTTTAATACCAGGTACCTATTAATGAATAGTGACAGTTCTTGTCTGGTGTGGGGAGTAAAGTTGGAGGACTGCTGAGAGGATCTTGATGGGGTCATTCACCAGCTTATCAGCTTATTTTTAAAAGCAAACAGTTGGGGAAATCTCTCCTTTAACCGATAGCAGAAAGAAGAAAATCATTTTGTATTTCCTTGCTTATTATTTCATTTTTAAGACAAATGTACATAAAAAAGTTTCTTTTTTAATTTTTATTTTACTCTATTGGCTGTTATGTACATATCCTGTACAAAATAAAATCGCAATTTCTTATCTCAGATGTTAAATTTACTTGACAATTTATAAAGCCTGTACTCGAATACCTGTCCCATCAGGTAGACACTATCACGTTGGCTAAGACGTGCTCCACATCGTGGATATCAGTTTTCAACAAGTGATTAAAATCCCTTTAAAAATACATATTTATGAACTGGAAAGCGAGCTTTGATTTCCTGGGGATATATTGAAAGGTGATATAGACGCCTATATTAAGCTTGTTATACTTTCATATTTATTAATGTTTTCATTGCTGACCTTCTTTGCAATTTAGAACAGGAAAAGGTAGAAATTCCTAGTTTTAAAAATAAGTCATAATTTGTTTCCTAAAACAACGTTAACTGACACAATTCTGTCCCAGACTAAAATTTGAAACTTTAGGCAGACGATCGATTATATATTGAGGCTTACACACACACACACACACACACACACACACACACACACACACACACTCTCTCTCTCTCTCTAACACACACAATGATGTAAGTAATACATAAAAGCACATAAATACGCCATCGTCATCCATCCATTCATTCATCCATACATATATGCATGCATGTATGCAGACACACACATATATAATACATACATACATGCATGCGTACATTCACAGATTCATCAATCCATCCATGCATGCATTCATCCATCCATCCATCCATACATACACATATGCTTATATCCAATCATCCATCTAAACATACCTGCATGCACATGTACATTTGTACTTATATACATACCTTATATTTATATGCATATGTTTGTACATACATATACGCGTATCTACAATGGGATTCTACTCAAAGAATTATAGATACAATGTAATTCAGTGAATGTTGTATAGATACTCAGATGTTACAGTCGTACAATCTCTTGTTATGCCTAAATGTAAGCTAAACTTACTAAAAATGAAACAAGCGAAGTTATTGCTTTGAACCAAAAAGTGTTCTCATATGCGAGTGTTGATGAGCCAAAAAGCTTCAGTTCATATTGAATTATATGTTTGGTTGAACTGCAGTGGTTTACAATTCACAAGACTAATATTATAACTCACGGTCTAAGTATGCTGATAACATTCCTAATTCTAGCTGATGTTTGCATCAAGCATGTGAAACCTACGGCCCGCGGGTCGCACCGGCCTGTGACGTGGTTTTATCCGGTTACATTTAAATCATACAATTACATTTTATAATCACTATTCGGCCCGCGCCTTGGAGGAAGTTCTACATGCCTGGTTTAGATCAATAGCTCCGAATAGGCAACCTTGAACTTCAGCACCTATCATCCAGATATTATAATGATCTGGACCGAATTTTTTATTATCTGTATTGCTGCAGGACTGTATATTTTGATTTTACTCTTCCGTGCAGAACGTTTCAAATGTTGTATTTATAAACATGACTGTTACCTCAATAATAAATATCAAAGTCAATATAGGGTAATAATGTATATCGCATGATGAACATTGTCTTCAGAAAGGCAAAACATCTAGGCAGATACAACAACCATGATAGGTGGCACATTCGTAGATCTCTTTATATCGGATCTCGTCGAGGGTTTGAAACCAGCAGACAAATGTATGTACCTAGTATGGCGTTGTGTTTTATGCCTAATTGTCATAAATCACGACAGGCAATTTCCAAATGCAATGTGAGATATACGCCTTTTGTGATAGTTTATTATTTTGTTTATATTATTCTTGAGAAGGACAAATAGACTGTATTAAAGGACGCATATATTCCTAGTTCACTTAATAATTAATTCCTGTAGAAGCCACAAACCTTTTACCAAAGGACCCGCTTGGATGAGCTAACATTATATTTATGAATAAACAGTTCTGTTGTAAAAAAGACAAAGTTGACTGACCTTTTGTCATATACAGTGATAGACAGACATATAGACGGATCGACAGATGCAAGATTGACAGAAAGATAAAAAAAAGAGTGAAACATAAGCAAAAAGTTTGGTAAATGCAAAGAAGGAAAAATAAGAAATGTCAAAAGATAGATAGATAAACAGACATATTAAGGCTTAGGAAAGATAGCATAAATACGTCAGTCGGATATAACGATTGCTTGGTGAACGTTTCCTAAGTATATTGTTATACATGGAGAGGTATACGATCGGTTAGTCCACATTTACTGCAATTGAAGTGACCGTACAATTATTTCTTGTGTTGATATCAGTTTTAAGAAGAATTACTGAAGAAAAGGTAAACTTTGATGATCTTTTGAACGAGCATATAGATATTACAACCCTACAAATGAACTTGCTAAAATATTTGCCTGCAGCATATAATACGGCTACGATGGGTGAGACAAACGTAGCCTCCTGGATATTAGATTACTACAGGATTTTGGAAATAGCCGACAAAAACTTTTACATTAGCGGACATGTTTAGTGTCTCGATATGGTGTCAGGCAATTTCAAAATAGTTACGTGAGATATACACCTCTCTAAATTGATTTATTCGCTTTTACCTTGGTCAAATACGGATGATTGAATTCGAGTAAATATTTATATCGGAACTAGTAAGATACACTCGTTTACGTCCAATGAGATGTTTTGTCCTTAAAACAGGTGGTGTGTCAAGTTTCAGTGAAATAAACTAGATAACTAAAATTCCTCTCCTTTTGTTGTTGGAAGTATTATTAGTGGATCAGTACCTCTAGTATTACGACACGTCCTGGTATTGAGATTCTTTCTTGGAACAAAATTGCGGTTAAAAAAACTTGAAACATACACAGATATCACATCCTTTCTTCTTATTATGATGTGTAATAAGAATCATTGATTTCAAGTAAAGAAGTTATTCACGCAAACAACCGACCAACCAGGCAACAGAATGAGCAAGTAACCAAACATCCAAATAACAACAAACATAAGTCTTAAGAGTGTCAAATTTAGTTATTAATTCGTATTTAGAAGCGACTTTTTGGTTATAATTGAGACAAACTCTGAGGCCAAATATTAAACACCTAATTCGAAGAATGGCACCTCTCGGCAACTGAAGGAAATGCAGTAATTTCATTGTTACCTATGTGCACAGCGCTGTTATAGGATAATTATTAACACCGTGGTGTTATGTCTTAAATTCATGCGCTATTTTATGACCAAACTAGTCATAATTCTGTACCTCGTGCTTTTTGGCTCAAAGTTCTTGAAATCTTGGAAAGTGAGCATATTCACAAACGCGATAGAAAAAGTAGCTATTTTTACAGAAGAGCTTATTCATTCCAAACTAAATAGAATAGCGCTATCTGAATTGGTCGTTTCAAATCCTATGCTTTTTAGCATGAGACCGCTGTGTTTACCACATTGTGTGTCAGTCTATTAATATACGGTTCAGAATCTATATCAATCCGCGTATCGACATACAAATATCTTCCAGAGGCATTGCCACTCTGAAATTATGTAATAAACGTCTAAACAAACGTGCTGTGTATTATTATTCCATTAATTTGCACAGGTAGTTTATAATTTATGCGCATAGAAAAAAGCTATGTTACAATCCAGAAACGTTTGTTGGACACTCGATTTCGTAATGACAGCATGTACAACAGAATACAGTTATCATGCAAAGGGAGATATTGTACAGGCATTTTGTTGGTAATTTATTTCATATTTCGCTTTTGTGTGATACAGTACTGTATTAATTAAATTGAGAGTTTCTTGTGTGTAATGATGTTGTTTTGATAATGTATGTTTTTTTAGTGTCTTTTAGTTAGGGTTGCTTATGCTGTTATGAAGAAGTCTTTACACGAAATTCACGTGATATTTCAATAAATCTATATTTAGAGATATCTTAATTTGGAATAATAATGTCATAGTTATTGCTTTAAACATGGATCATTTTATTCCTTGTGCGTCTTTTCTTTTGACTTAAGAACAGATAAATTGTTTCATGTGACGAACACTAGATACAAACAGCTCATACAAACAGCTCAAAAAAGATAAAATGCCATATTTAGAGATACGGCAACAAAAATAAAAAAGTCCAAGTTTTCGAAATGGCAAAATTTATCAGTAATAAAATTTCCGATAGCATATCTGTATTGGTATCAATTATCATTTTCTTCTTCTTCTCGTCGTCTCTTTGAAATACAAATATTGCATATTTTATTGTTCTTGCAGCTGCTGCTTTTGGCATATTTGCTGTTGTATATTGTAGCTCTTGCTTGTATTGTTCAATTTTAGTGGAAATAGCTACTGCTGTTTATATATTCAGTGAAAAATAAATATTTTTCGATTGGGTCTTGATCCATTGAAGTAGCGTAAAAATGACAAATGGTGGTGTAGAAGATGATTTTGATTTTATGATTATTCCCTATGTATCTGCTGAACCATGAAAAAGGTGCCTACTTACAAACGTGATATAAATCTATTTCATAAAAAAAATTATGGCAAATGTCCAACAATCATAGAACGCATTTATGAAGTTCAAGAGAGAATAATGCAGAGAGTTTCCATTCATAAGAGACAAATGTATGTTAGCGTTAACTTTTCCCATGCATGATGCTTTTATTTATGTATTTATTCACACCGTCGCATTTAAAATAGCGTATATTCCAGTGAAACCATAAAGAATTGTAGCTTTTATTCCAACCCCCAACATGTAGTCTTATCTGGTTTGGGATCTAGAATAGGTCCAGAGCGCCCTCCTGCATGTCGTCAAAGGCAACTTATGGAGGCATGATCCACTGTGGCTCCGTGATTAGCATGTCGGACTCGCGACTATGCCAGACGTTAGATTCTAGTCCTACAAGACTATAGGGACTCAAGAACACAAACACGTACATACGGAACAAAAGACAGACTGTGTCACAATATCCTCGCGTTTCTTTGAAACTGCAGGGATAATAACTATTAATGATTATTTCACATAAATATAAAATATGATGTATGTACAGGTATATCAGATAATTTAATGGAGGTTACTATTATATTGTAATTTTGCATTTTGTATATATAGCAGTAACTAAATTTGACCTGCGTTTAAACCTTTATCATAAGTAATTTTTCAAATTAAAAGAAATAAATTTACTTAATATCTGACACTAAGCAAGATACATTTTTTACTCTGGCCACACCAATATAGATAATACTCTCATGGTTGTAACGCTAACATAATATTATACAGTTTTCACAATTTACATCAAACTTCATGTAAATTGAACATTCTTTGTGAGGTAAAACTAAATCCAAGCTTCTTTTCAATGTTTATCTTTATTCTACCAAATCTAGTTAAGCAAGTTAATTGTAATATCGTCAAATTGGCGAACTTTTCTTTAGCTGTAGCTATAACTAGCATCTATTGATTATGTTGTCTTAAATCTCAGTTGAGTTTCTATGGTTTCCTTTTAATGTTCATGACTAAATATAAGAGTAAAATATTGCTTTTGCTTTCAATCTAAACACTTTTACATGCATTCATCATTTATTGAAAAACTTTCATAAATAACTGGCTGCAAAAAGGTGATAATATTTTCATTATTTCTCCAGTATGAAGTGAAAAAGGAAATTGTATTACCCTCTAACATACAAAGTCTAGAGATGATGGGGTGTCATGCATGACAGTTAATGTTTGTCTTGTTTTCAAACTTACAAGCATCTGTTTTGAGCGTTTTATATGTTGACTTACACATTAGTAGTAAAATAGTAATTTTTTATTTTTGTTACTGATCTAGGTCAAAGCCTTCCACCCCACATGACTTTGTTCTCAAATCACGCGAACTCACGAGTGAACTCGCGGAAAGTTACCAACATGCGCCATCATAGTCATGTGGAGTAGAAGGTATTGATTCAAATCAGTAATCAACAATATACACGTCTTTGAGATTGTGGCGTGACAAATACAAAGACAAAGAGAAATAAAGGCACGAGTACTAAACGAGCATGACACGAGCACAACCGCAAAAGTACACGTCCACGATCACGATCACGTATACATCCACGATTGTTTATTACGATAACTATTTGCATCAATGCTTTTGTGGTAAACAAACCGACCACTATCGTAGGAACTGCGTTAAACGCAACCTATGCACACCGACCGAGAACAACATAATCGGTGGATTGACCGGCATGTGAACTGGCTATTCAATCTCCGTTTCTTCCTGGATTTCATTTACAATGTCTTCTGACATCTCTTTGACTTTTTTCCATATCGTAGCCTATTTCTAAGTAATACTTTCTCACATGAAGTGTATAGCTTGGCCAAATTAGGGCATATTTTCCACAAAATTATAGTGTACCATTAAAGTTGCAGCTCATGACTTCAATTGCGGAGAAGCTCGTTTGTACTTTACATTCATCAGGTTCTTTCGCATATCACCATGACGCAGCAAATCTTGAAACCTGCCTGTCATAGTGTCAAATCAGGAATGCAAATTCTGCAAAATATTTCTAGAGCAACGCCCTTGCTCGGGCAATCGTTGTATCGTTACATATCAGGTTCACTATCATGTTTCCATCATTGCTGCTGCTATATACTTACGTTACGACCCATTGTATCGACCCTAAGCATGTTTAGACATTATGATATTGCAGCAGGTGTTCTTACTCAAATTCAGTCAGGTAGAATGATGTGCAAAGCTAAAATCTATTTTTTTTTTGAAATTTCCCTTTGGCTTAAAACAAATATAAACTTACATACATATTTGACCGGTGGATCGCGAATTTAAATTTTTGTAAAACAAATGTTTTTTTTTTCTTCTTTTTCTTCTTGTCTCCTCTTATTATTATTATCGTTATAATTGTTGCCGGTTTATTGTTGCTGTCTATTTCGACCCAATTCTCTACCCGTGATGTACAATGGAAGGGTTGATCCAAGGAGAATTCAGAATATGGTTTATTGAGTATATTGAGTCTCTAAACCAAATGTGATTTATTAAGTGTACTAACTCTATAAACCAAATATATTCTAATAAATAATACGTTTCCTTCAACATATGTTACCTCCGATCATAATTAGTGACTTCAGTCTAGGTAAAGTTATGTATGTACCTTCCTGAGACAAAACAAGATATTACATAGGGTGAGAGAAAGATGCAAACAGCGGCTTTACGTGTACAATGCTTACATTTGCCATGTAAACTTACCAAAATGAATTAAATAAAACTCTTTTTACACAAATGGTCCTAGTAGTGGATTATTAAATTCATATCCGCACAGCGCTTTCAGTGCGATTATTTGAGAATGATATGGAACCCCAAACCATAACTAAATACCCTTTGGTAACATTTACAGTTCACCCATTCAAATCATAACAAAGTAAATAGGTGGATATTTTGCTGAATCCAGCCAAGTATTATTAAAAATGACTGTGTGTTGTTAAAAGCGCCTTTAAACCAACAAAAACAAACAACTTCTTCTAAATAGTGGGATAGATAATTTCATATGATGCCGTAGGCCCTCATTAACTTCCCTTGATACACTGCCTGATATCTTTAGATCATGGTCAAAAATTGATTCCAAAAATATTTGCTTAATTGCAAGAAGCCTGTGTGAGAATGATTTTAAGACTGTAACCAAAACGCAAAATACATTTGTTTTGTGGTCCTAAAAGATGTAGTAACATATTTCCAGTGGAGATAAATCTAACTGGAGCACAAACTTCTCAGGTATAACACCAATATACGAGGCAATGAAGATCGCTTAAAGTTTCCCCCGTTAAAGACAAAATGCATACATCTAATCAACATAGTATCACTTAATATTTGAATCAAGCGAGGAATGGGAATGGAAGGTAGTTCTGAGTCTAGGTTCGAGTCGGAATTTCATCATAACATCCTCAATAATGAATGTTTTCTTATTTTATATTTTGTTTCGAGTTACCTATGTTTCTCTGAGTTTTGATATCATAAACTGTCATTGTGTCTGTCTAGTCAAAGTGCACTGGGTGATGGGGACGTAGTGTGGCGATATAGATATTAGCTTATTATGATCCCAGCTGTATGTATAATAGATTACTTCGTGATTGAGTAGTGGTGGGGCGAAATAACTATTAGTGTATTGTGATGCCGACTGCATGTGTAATCTATGCTAACTGTCATATTGTTAAATTTTCTCTGCGTGTGACTGTTAGAGTTTGCCTTAGAGAACATGTATATCATCAGAAGCTTTATATAACACAGGAAAAGGCAACTCGAACAATGTACCATATATCAGTCGTGTATATAACATAGAAACTTGCAACTCGAAAAATGTACCAGCTATTAGCCGTTTATATAGCACAGGAATTGGCAACTCGAACAATGTAACAGATTTCAGCCCTGTATATAACACAGCTACTTGCAACTCGAAAAATTACCAGCTATTAGCCGATTATACATTACAGAAACGACAACTCGAACAATGTACCAGATTGCAGCCGTTTATATAACATAGGAACTGACAATTAAGAAAAGGTACCTAATATCAGCCGTTTACATAACTCAGCAATTGACAACTCGAACAATGTACCAAAGATCAGTCGCTTATTTAATACAGGAACTGGCAACTCAAACAATGTACCAGAAATTTATGGCATATAAGATCCAAATCACTGATACTGGGAACTCAGCCTAAGCCACTATAATGTCAGTTTAGCTCGGCTCTGAGCAGCCCACTATCTGTCTATTTTGTTTAGCCTTGATCAACCTAAGATTGGCATATAAGATCCACATCACTGATATTAGGAACTCAAAATAAGCCACTAAAAGGTCAGTTTAGCTCTGACCGGCCAAAGTATGGCATATAAGATCCACATCACGGATACTCAGAACTAAGTGGAAGTCACTGTAATGTCATTTTAGCTTTGACCAGCCCAAATATGGCATATAGGATCAACATCATTGATACTGAGAACTGCTTAAGTAGAAGTTTTGAAGATATTATAGTTATATTCAAACATAAGCAATATATTTTATAATGAAAGAAAATGAAAGAGTCCGGTAATGAGTAATCTTGCAAGTTTATATAATATTTTGTATCTTATGATATGACATGGAGCGTAAGAATGACCCCTCAAAACATTGCAGGTATTTTTTATTTTTTTTTTTCTTGCAGGGTCAAAAGTTATAAAGATATATGACATGTTTATTGGAACCCAGGTGCCATATTTTCATACAACAAATTTGATTTTAGCACTTGGGTGTCATATGTAGTTTACGAACAGAATTTGACACTAGTAACACATCGCTCCAATCTGAATTAGCAACAGATTGATGCAATCTGAAACTATAAACGCATTGCTCCAATCTGATACTAGCAATACATTGGTCCAAATACTAATCTGACACTAGCAACACAATGTTCCAATCTGATGCCAACAATATATTGCTCCAATCTGACACTAGCAACACATTGCTTTAATCGAACTCCAGCAATACATTCCTCCAATCTGACACCAGCACGACCAGAGATATAAATTTATACACAAGAATTAGAACTATGTTTTGCGGTTAAAGGATATACCTAATTTACACGCGCCAGTCTTAAACACATACAAAGATACGCATCACTTTATCTTTTTACCTGTCTCGAACAAGACATATTTTCCTTTGTAATCACAGACAAGTTACCTAGATAGGAAAACACAGTCTTTATGACAAGAGTCTGAAATTTGTTTCTGATTTTGCAATACAAACACCTCGGAAACATAATCCTTGGTAAAAATCAGTCCTTTTAACAGTCTCCGCTGAATCATGTTCTACTCCAGTCGGTTTGATTCTCAAGATTCTTTATGATGACACAAAAAATAAGATGTATGAAAGCCTTCAATTGCTCATTGTGACTTTATATTGCATTTCAATGCCATATAGCTATACTTATAGCTTGGTAAATATTATAGGTGGGAATTTCCAAAATTGATAATGTTGTTAGCTGTATAACAATTCATAAAGTTAAAGTTCATTTCCTTACGAATAGTTTTCAAGATATTGTATGATCGGCGTCTTAGATTACTGTTTAAATGGTACGTGATACGCATCTGAGATCTCTGTCACCAAGGTGAACGATCTGCATCTAAAATTACTATCAACATGGTGCACGATTGGCGTCTGAGATAACTGTCAACATGATTGCCGTCTGAGATCATTGTCAATATTCTGCATGGTTGACATCTGAGATCATGGAGTATGATCGCCGTCTGAGATCACTGTCAGCATGGTGCATGATCGGTGTCTGAGATCAATCGACTAGAAACTTAATGGACTGAGTACGAACTTATAAAACCAGCTCTTTATATTGCTTGCAGTACACGGATTTGTGATTGTGTCAAAAAGCCACTTAATTCACTCCCCCTCAACCACACACGCGCATTCTCACGCCCCGTCTCTACCCACCACCGCTACGCCGCCCCACCCTTTCAGGGAAACTCAATATCTGTAGACATCATACTGTCTCAAAAACATTACTAAAGTAAGAAAGTGACTGATAGTTATTACATTTTACAAAATTGAACCAAGGCATTCATGACTATACGTTTAAGGTTTCAAAAATATTTAATGCCGTAAAATAGGTCTGATGTACATTATAATTTACCCTGTCTACCCTACCGTAAAAGTCACCGCAATCAAAGTACAGCTACCGACCGTTTGGAGACATTAAGGCTGCATAGCTACAAATAGATCGGACTAACCGCCGTGCGAGGGATCCAGTTGGGGAATGTGCCCCGATTGTTGCCAAGTTAAACTTATATCCGGAGAAGGATAGAATGCATGACAAAAAATACTGAATAATGCACCATATGTAGTCCCCCGTGATTCTGACAGATGTGTATCTTGCTAGGAAAAATTAATGATTTTAATGTTGGGGAGAGGGCGGGAAATCGACTTGTCATGCGGAAAAGAAAAAAATCTGTATGTGGACGGGAAGTGGATAGAACGAAGAAGCCTTAGTAATGCAACAGCCCGACCACATCAACAAGATCAACATCACCTGTGTACGCAACAGCGATATATAAACCAGGACGGGCTAGATATTGCCGTAAAAAGCTCAGTTGGAAACTGTGTGGACTAAATGAAGACAAAAAGCAATCAAAGGAGTTCTGTAAACTTATTTCACACTTTGATATATGTTTGAGAGAAACAAGGACTTCAAAAGTTTATAAAATAAACTTGTCTGGTTATAAGCATTATAATCGATACAGAAAAAAATGATACACAAGAAGGCAAAATGCAGACTGGAGACATAGTTATCTATCGTGGGGAAAACATTCATAGTGGGTTAAAATTGTAGATGAAGAAAGAGATTTATATATTTGGTGCAAAGTAGGAAAAATCTTCGCAATCTTGCTAAAGACACTATAATGTGGTTTGTTTATTTGTCTCCAGAATGTTATACTATCTATAATCACATAAAAGCACTACACGGAATACTTAAAACTGTTTCGCATTCCTGTATAATAACCCCTATCCCGATGTTCTCTTTCGGTGACACAAATATATTGTGCTCATTTTAATAACGAATACATTTTCCCAAAGTCTCACATTTTAGAAAGAAAATTTAGGTTATTGTGTGTGTGCTTTTCAACAAAACGACTCAGATCATCATACTGTAATGCAGACAGTTGAATATAATTGCATCCTTATGGCCCGGATCCATTAGTTTTGTATGGTTGGTGTCGCCGGTTAATGTGATTTATCCTATAAAAAAATGAGCCCCAGATTTTACTTTCATATATCTCTTAAGTTTGATATAAACTTCGTAAATCTGCGCCATGATACCGTCTAAATGAAAATAGCGTGAAACGCGTATTGTATTAATATTTCTTAACTTATTGTCATTAAATAGTCATATTTTTTGCAATTTTCTTTTAGAAATTTAGAAATGTATGTTGTTTATGTGATTCTAGGATGGTTTTCTGAAGAGAAATAAAGAACAATTATCTTTAATTTTAATTTTAATACGGAGCGCATTTACGGCCCAGCTTGGTTCTTTCACGTTATGTCATGATTAGCCTTCACTACCAATTGACAAAATATCGCGTAGCGCGATGCATGCCCTCAGTGTAAAATATTGTCCAAAAGGATATATTTCCGGCTAAAAATGCGTTTTCAGCGTTCCACTAACATTGCGTCACTTGGTGTCATGACGTCAGTGCGTGTCTATGACGTCATAGGGGTACAAAGTTGAAGACTTATCGGTATTGTAGTATTTTATGATAGAGATAAGACTATGGATGAAAATGTATTTTTTACCAGGTTTTAGGACCGTTTAGAAGGTAAAGTGAACCTAGTCCTTTGGTGCGAGTTTGGCATCAACGAGATTTTATGTGAAAATGTGACTAAGAAATGGCTTGTTGACTTAGAAGATTATCTTTGCATCACAAATTTTGCTTCGGCACAAAATTGTGTTGTGATTATAGACTTACAAGATCTATATCAAGTTAAATGTTAACCTTTTGTTTACTTTACAATTCTGGATTATGGTCCTCAACTGACATAAGAATTTAACGTTACATCATTAATTTTTGTTTTACTTTTACTATATTGGCATCGTCTTGTTTGTTCTCTGAGCACATTCCAATTTCTTTCAATTTTTTTTATACCCCCCCCCAAAAAAAAAAAAGAAAACAAAAAAAACAAAACAAACAACAAACTTTCAATTTCTACAAACATTCCATGATCTTTAATTGATAATGTCAGTAAACATAATTTATTGTACTTCTGTAAATTTAATACCTGCATCTCAAATGACATCGGCTGAATTTTAATACATTTCTAAGCTATACGTAGACATATAAATTAAAGGCAAAGGGTTATACAAACATAGTTAATGATACCTACCAATGTGCCAATGTTATTATGGTTAAGAAGAGTGTCATATTCAGTTTCACTTTACTATGCCTACCAAGTGGGATGTTGTACAAATATGCTATATGTACATTATATTTAATAATTTTAAATTACTCTGACAGATTCATTTAAAATTTAGGACACTTTACTATGATATATACGGAAAAAAGAGGCTAGGAAGTGTTAGGTGCTATACACTGTTATACACATACAATCAAAGAATGTGAAAGAAAACAGAAAAATAATAAGAACGTAAAAGAAATGTTTTTAAGTATTACAATTAAATAGAATAAGAAATAATTACCTTGTGTACACTTATGCTTCATAGTCTTCCGTCATCAGTTTGAAAACGAAATAACGAAAACAGTATATATGTGGTGTATGTATATATACATATGTTTATATTTTGTTACTACAAATACACTGAAAATGTGAATGATCAGAACAATCATGCTATGTATTTCCAGCCCTTACATTGGAGGTATCTTATTACAGAATTGGTGGAGAACAATGTTTAGATTAACAGTACTGTTTAATTTATTTGACAACGCGATGATAGCAGAACCTGAATCAGTTTGCTCAGTTTGAGTGACTAAACTACCTTTGTCATAGGACTGTTATCCTGGACATTATGTTCGTTCCTTCCTTCCTTCATTTATTCATTCAATGCTTTATTTATTATTTCAAAGCAATCATTCCTTCTACAAGTCATGTATGTATGTATGTATGTATGTATGTATGTATGTATGTATGTATGTATGTATGTATGCATGTATGTATGTATGTATGTATGTAGGTAGGTAGGTAGGTAGGTAGGTAGGTAGGTAGGTATGTATGTATGTATGTATGTATGTATGTATGTATGTATGTATGTATGTATGTATGTATGCATGCATGCATGCATGCGTGTATATATGTATGTATGTATGCGACATCGGTATTTTGGTAAATAGTCATGCTGTGCCACATCTCATATCCGCCATACTAGAGATATTGTTTTCCTGCTGTTCTCATCGCTCATAACATCGATCAAATCATACGAAACAGTATATAAGACAAGATTTTCTATGTAGGCATTCAAAAGCTTTTATTCTTCGAGAAATGTATTAAAAAGTGACATTTATTAGGAAGTCGTTATTTTCGTAAAATTTCAAGCTGCGCCACATCGCATGTCTTCCAAGTTAGAGCTATTGTTTTCTTCCTTTTCTCATAGGATAAAATATAGATCAAATTCTATAAAAGAGTATCAAAGACAATATATTCTATGTAGGTGTTCAAACGCTTTTATTCTCAAAAAAATGTTCGGATAAAGGATAGTTAGCAAAAAGTCGTAAATGTATGTGTGTATGTTCTTTCATTACTTAATTCGTTTATCCATTCAATAATTTCTTTATCATCTCAGAGTAATCATTCCTTTCACAAGTTATGTATGTATGTATGTATGTATGTATGTATGTATGTATGTATGTATGTATGTATGTATGTATGTATGTATGTATGTATGTATGTATGTATGTATGTATGTATGTATGTATGTATGTATGTATGTATGTATGTATGTATGTATGTATGTATGTATATATATGCATGTATGCATGGACGGATGGAGAGATGGATGTATTGATGGATGGATGCGACATCAGTATTTTCGTAAAAATTCAAGCTGCGCCACATCGCATGACTTCCAAACTAGAGATATCGTTTTCTTCCTTTTCTCATAGGTTAAAATATAGATCAAATTATATATAAAACAGTATTAAAGACAAATATTCTATGTAGGCATTCAAAAGCTTTCATTCACCAGAAATATGCGGAAAAGCGACATTTGGCAGAAAGTCCCCAATGTATGTATGTATACTCGTTCATTCCATAATTAGTTTATTCATTCAATAATATCTGTATCATTTCAAAGCAATCATTCCTTCTACAAGTTATGTATGTATGTATGTATGTATGTATGTATGTATGTATGTATGTATGTATGTATGTATGCATGCATGTATGTATGTATGTATGTGTGTATGGATGGATGGATGGATGGATGGATGGATGGGTGGATGGATTGAATAGATGGATGGATGGATGTGTGCGACATCGGTGTTTTCGTAAAAATTCAAGCTGCGCCATATCGCATATCTTCTAAACTAGAGATATTGTATTCTTCTTTTTCTCATAGGTTAAATATAGATAAATCATATTAAACAGTATATAAGCCAAGATATTCTATACATACATTTAAAAGCATTTATTCTCTAAAAATGTACGAAGCAGCGGCATTTGTCAGAAAGGCCTAAGTGTATGTATGTATGCGTCTGTTTCACTTCTTGAAGAACATTCTCATTCCTTCCTTCATTCAGTTATCTCAGAAATACTGATGTGAAGGATGATTAAATATGATTAAAACATTTAATTTTGGGAATGCTTTCAAACTTACATTGCTTAGAAGAATGTTGTCTGAGGAGTCTAAATGGAAAAGTCTGTTACAATTTTCAGCATCAATTATTGATAATTTTTTAAATTTTTTTGAATAGATTTTATTGACTCAATAATAAAGAATCTCGATCCTTTTTTGGGTAGATGTTTTAGAACCATTTTTTAAGAAACTAACTAGATCATTCAAAATGGTAACAGCTGAACATTGGTTATAGACCAGTTTGGACAGTTTGTAGTTTTATATGATAGCCATAAACATTGCTGCCAGTTTTTATCTTCTAACTCACCAAATTCAGAATTCCGTTTCTTTCAGAAGTTGGTATTTCGTTGTTTCCAATCAATTTATCAAATATATATATATATATATATATATATATATATATATATATATATATATATATATATATACATCCTTTTTATTTTTAATAATACTGTACACAACAATAATCATAAAAGGTTATTATACATTATAGTTATAATTGACATCCGATTTTCATTTCGTATGACTTGATACCTGTAAGTATGTTTTGAAAATCTAAAGAAATTAATGTTAATAGGAAAAGCATATCGAACCTTATTCAGGACCCATCTGTATTAACCGAATCCTTTTCAATTTGAACGCCTTTCGTAAACTATGACTTGTTATGCATACTTTTTCCATCTATCGTAATACAAGGATTAAACCATATCAGGTTGCAGTTAAAAATATTATATAGAATACAATTTTGGTTTCGAATGTATTTCTCAAAAGAATATAAAAATGATTCAAACGAGATCCGTTTCTGTTTGCATGTTGCATCCAGAGACACTATCTCATACTATTTGGAATTGTCAGGTAGCTAATATTTTTTAAACAATGGATTAAAGGTAAATGTAGTCATCTATGCACATCGGAAAACAAATCTGGATTCTAAGGTATACTACACGTGAGAAAAAGATGGAATCTGATAAGTGTTGCTGGGATACTTTGATGGTGTATTTTGTGAATGAGTATATATGCATGCTCATCTATTTATTTTACTGAAATGCCAATGTTGTATGTATTTGTATAATAACTTTACAAATATAAATTAAAACAATGTATCTGTTTCAATACTAGTCTTCTGTCTTTCTTTCCTTACCTTTTATCTTTCATCTTAAAGTGTTACAAAATAATTGCTTAAAACTACATACATGTGTTATCTTAAGTGGTTGAAAAACTGTTGCAATATTTAATGTATCACTTGCATGTGCCATATTCTGCATGTCATTAAAACTTTCAAAATAAGAAATAGAAAAAGATCTTTGCTGTTATATGTTGATATTTAAAATTCTATATTTTTCAGATCTATTTAGTACGAGTTTTATAATCTACACATTTTCACTCGTTTTATCAATTCGATTTGATGGAATGTTTATCGCCATATTTATATCCTTGTATTACATGCTATTTTTTGATAACACGTTTCACCCTGTAATCTTGTATTATATGTTTTCTCTACGGCTTTAATGTTATATTACTTCTACTAGTTGTTAACGTGCAATGCATCAGACAGCAAATTTATTTTCATAATATGACCTTTGTTTATAATATTGAATAAGAAAGCCAACTTTATGAGACAGTAATGAAAATTGATCAATCTGGATTGTCTCAAATTTTCGACTAGGCTTCTAACATGTTTATAGTCAATTCGTATTGAAATCTTCCATCTCTCTTTGTCGTTTTTAGTTTCTAAGTTATATTGTTCATGATATTCGCTGATTATTCTTTGATGTTTAGGTTATAAACATCTTACCAACAAACGACCTGGTTTTGCTGTAGCCACACCTTTTCAACGCCTTTGCTATTCGTTCATAATATTATGCATTCACCAGTTTCATTCAACTCCATGTTACTTCTTTGTTTTTAGCTTGTGAAATGTCGTCTGTACATTGTATTCTCTGATGGTATATTCTTGCTCAAGTATAGACACGTAAAAAACATATGCCTTAATTACGATTTAATCATACTTTCGTTGTTATTCGAGACGGTGCCTTTAAACGCCATTGCTATTTGTTTGTAATAGATATACTATTTTCTATTTACTAATTTCATTAGATTGATATCTCTTTATTTTCAAAAGTATCTCATAATAATGTGTTATCACAATTTCTAATATTATCACAATTTCTAATATTCAGTATATTTCAGATTAAACCGATCTGTTTTATAATATTGTAAGTGTTGCAGGTATTGATCTAAGATTCATTTAAATGACTATTTAAATGTTCCTCTTTGCTAGCTAATACCGTCTGACCAATTGTTCCTTTCCTTCTAATATAGATTACATATTAGAACACTTATTGCGTCTCTCTTTCACATTTCTGATACATCTTTTATATATTGTGATGATTAACTATTAAAACTAACAGCTTCCTTCATCAACCAAAGTACGGAATAAATATTTAATTGCATACATAATACTTTGTTTTTTATTTTTCTTTTACACATGCTGGCCTACATATGATGCAGTTACGTTTTAATTAGACCTTCGTTTGAAAACAAAACCATTAAATGATAGCTATACCTTTATCATAAATATACCTTTTAATAATGTAGTGAGTATCTCATATAAATCTTTAATCAAAATTCCAAATATGTTACATCTTCAGGATTTAATACATTGCATTAAACAGATTCTTATTGCGTTATACATCTTGGCTAATGTTTTAGTTACACGCCAACCAACATTTATCTTTAATCCTAGTTGCCATAGATCCCGTCTAATGAGATGTTTGCTTAATTGTTATATAGTTGTGTTTCGCATATTCTATGTAAGAGCTATATTTCTCTTATATATTTTATTTTTGTTTTCTTAATATAATAAATAAAAATATGAAACTGAAATTTAAGCTGCTTTATTTCTAGAATCTCTTTACGAAGTGTTTATGCTAACTCACTCAGTTCATTGTTTCGTATTTTATATTCAAAGTATATAAATCGTCCTTGTCACTGTTTCGTTTCCAATTTCTGAATAATATTTTGTGCGTTATGTTCACTGGCTGTTTGTTACTGTTCAGAACCTGGTGTGGATATAATCTGACCATTGTTCTCAATGGAGACGGAGCACTTCAATCACTTTGCTATTTCGCTCATGATATTTTCCTTTCGCCAATACAATAACAATAAAAGCAATTAATTCTCAAATCTATCTCAATAATTGTTATCTAAATTGTTATTATTTAATACATGTCGTATTTCAAATATTCATTTTTATTGCTGTTGTATACGTTTAAATCTTGGTTGATACACCATTTACACGAACATCCACGTTTACATTTCTATCATTGTTGCTATACATTCTGATCTTATGTATTCTCAAATGCTACTTTCTGGGGTGTTAGTGCAGCCTCTATATTAATACTATATTCGTCTCTCCTTGATGTTACACACACACACACACACACAGACACACATACACACATATATGTATATATATATATATACATATCTTAAAAATTGTATTAGATCCACATGTAATGCAGAATTAAAACTGTACCTAAATTGTGGAAAAAATATAACTGTAACATGAATATTATCTCACAGTTATAGACAGCGCAACTTAAGTAGCACAATGAGAAGTCTCTTGATATTGGGTATCAATATACAAGTAACCTTGAGAAACTTTCGTCAACCAGATATGTCCATGTAAGAAAAATCGGAGAAGAACTGAGTACGCAAAAGCTGAATAATGTCTAAATTAAGTACTTTTGCAAATGAATTAGTCTTGTTTGAATCCTTACTATCCATGCAATCGTGTGTACTTATTTTACAACCATTCTTACAGCTTGACCAATGTACAGCAAAAATAGAAAAAAACAATGAGCACATAAGTGGATATGCCGTGCAGAGTTTATAAGCATGGTGCAGTGCTATATATCCTCATTATATTAGGCTATGTCAGCGAACATACACAAGACGTCTCAAGAAGTCGGTAAGCTGACCACACCTACTTCAAGTTATATATTAATGACAGTATCAACAAGTTTTCAACTGATAATTTAATTTAGCGTTAAAGCCTAAAATTCAAGAATGAGAAATTAGATGTCAGCATCTACATTTTGGCATAGTACTATAAAGCCAAAGACAGTAAGATTCATAGTAGAAAAGGCATTAATATCATAGAATTAAAATGAATCTCTGAAAGTACAATACATAGGGGATTCGAATTTTCTACGGACGTTAAAGTTGTATTAATGTTTGTTCACTTAAAATGCACATTATAAGGATACCAAGGTATGCAGGAAATGTATTAGGAAGTAATGCTTCCAATGAATGACAAGATTAAAAGACACGGATTCAGATTTATGTAAAATATTTAATATTGACTTCAAGAAACCTCCTTAGTTTTTGACAAGATGCTTATATCATACTTATAGCAGATTCCAAACCTAGTATAATGGGATATACTCCAAAGATAACATGCACCATGAACAATAAAATCATAAATATCAGAATTATTCTTAAATTGATCTATATAGCTAATACATATTATCATCCAAACATTGCCTTTAAGTGTAGCGTAATAAATTAAACAAATTTTCTTCTACCATTAAGCCTAAGTTCACTAATCCTTAAGCAAATATATCCACAAATTGTACCGCTAATAAAGTATTGTCTTCAATAACTGTACACTGTTTATACTTTATACATCCTAGAATAGTGGTGGAGAATCTTGGGGTGCCCAGAATATATCGGCTGGCTTCCAATTCCAACAGTTTTTGATATCCAGTTTTTCTCCAGTTAATGTTGAGTAGGGAAAAAACCCAAGGTTAACCATGTGTTCCAAAGTGTTAAGAATAGCTCCTGCTGGGCACGCTGTGCCTGCACTGTTCCTAAATAACACCATATAAAACCATTCCATGAACAAGTACCTTACTTTTGCTTTTTTGAAGAAAGTATCCGAAGCTCTTAAAGCTTTGCATTCGTAGCCCTCTACAAAGAAATATAAAATTGTGTAATATTTTAACCGCCTTGGTTGCATCCGTGTATACACATATGTGCCAGCCTACTTTCCACCTACCGACCTAACTGCCTACCTACCAACATCTATGTGAGTTAGTACATACATACATACATACATACATACATACATACATACATACATACATACATACATACATACATACATACATACATGCATACATGCATGCATGCATGCATGCATACATACATACATACATACATACATACATACATACATACATACATACAAACATGCATACATACATACATACATACATACATACATACATACATACATACATACATACATACATACATACATACATACATACATACATACATACATACATACATACATACATACATACATACATACATACAAACTTAAACTCGCAGTCGAAGAGCTGCTGGTTCGATACCAGCGACATTTAGCTCCCATTTTCTGGACATTATATAGACAATTATGTGTAAAAGGTGCCCTTAAAAATAAGAAAATTAAAAAAGTAATGAATCCATACATACATACATCGACACATATGTGCCTGCCTCCATTCCCACCTGCTGACATATATGCCTGCCTCTCAACATGTATACGCGTGCGTTCATATATATGGACACACACATATATGAATTCATCTGTATCTGTCACAACGTTTCAGGCTTAAAGTTTACGTTAAATTGAATTTGAATTGATATGTTAACAGAATAATTATTATTTCTCCTTATGTATAGAATGGTATCAAATTTTTATTTCTTAATAATTATTCAAATAATATTTGCATGGAAATGAAAAGTGTTCATCGAACACTTAAAGTATGTTTATTAAGAAATTAACTATAATCGGTATGCATATAATACCGCCTATCATTAAAGTGATAGTTTATTTACGAATTCTGTGCAATTGTCATAGTATCACAGCGGAGATGTCATGGATTATTATGTTACAAGGAATATTATGCTTTTTATTAATGTAGACTAAACATTTTGTGTCATTTTAAAAACTGCTTACTCTATTCTTTTCATACGTTCTTTTTATCTACTTTAAACCTGAAAATTAAAATCATGTTTTATTACCTAATTTAATAAACACAAAGACCTAAAGGGCAAATATGGTGCATTTGCAAAACAATCCTTTTCAAGACATATTCAACTGATCCTACCTATATCCATTTTGATGATGACCTCATTTGTCAGCATAAGATTTAAGAGGTCATTCATGGTGATTGACGTCAGTGTATTCAGATATAAGTCGTTACTTTCCCCTTCTTTGATTATCGGAACAGCTCCCTGGTTCTGCAAATTTTTACCCATTACTACGGTTGTCTTTCTGTCCGATACCGCATGTTTCAAAAGGATAATATTTTCAGAAAAATTATTTCTGGCTACGCCTTCTGCAAGGAGGAGGAAGTTTTGATCGTTTGGCTCGATTGCAATTACTGCAAGACCCATTGCCCTCGAGAGGAGACTGAAGTATCCAATATTGGCCCCCATATCGATGAAAATGGCTTCCGGAAACAATTTAATGGATTTTTGTATTAATATTGTTTGTGCATCATCCCACAGGCCTTGAGTAAGCAATGATTTCGAGATTAATATATCCTTCTCTAACGGGTGAATACATATTTCAAAAGAAGGAATTGTTCTAGTAGCCGTGCAATTGATAGGACTGGTTTTATCGACATCGAATCTTTTCTTGAGGTTGTACAACTGGGATATACCTGTTTTTGAAAAATTTAAATCACATATGTTTTCACCTGCTACAGTAAGCATACTATTACAGGCATCTGAAATAAGCTTAGGTTTTAAACAATCTTCTTCGTTGACATGATAATGTAAAAGTATTTTCTGACACTTGGTATCCATATTCTGCCAATTAGTGTGAATTCCATCTGTTTTGAAGCTCGGATTTTTTCTTGATGAGTCGAAGTGCAAGTATGCAATAATTGGTTCAATGAGATAGACAACTGTAACAGAACACATGTGTTATTGTAATATTGATCTATTAAATTATCCATCTATATATATTTCTGTTTGTCGATCGGTCAGTTGCACTGTCCGCCTGTATGTTTGTCTATCTGTCTGTTTGATTATCTACCTTATACATGTCAAGATGTTGAAGATTACTTTCACCAATATTGTATCATATATTTATTAATCAATGTTTTACTCTTTCCGCAGCTATAACATTGGCTTTAATAGGATCAATAACTACCATACCTAAATTCAGAAAGAGAGAGAGAGAAATATAGAGATATAGAGGGAGTGTACAATGGATATATATATATATATATATATATATATATATATATATATATATGTGTGTGTGTGTGTGTGTGTGTGTGTATTATTAAAAGGAGCATAACTAATTAATTGATCAGTTTTAAAAAAACAATTCCCACTCCACCACACCCCACCCCCAAATAAACATATATAGTATTAGGCTAGAAGGATTCTCAAATCTCCGGTTTGGAAGTTTCACTTTATTTTTGTAAAATTAAATGGCCTGTAATGATGTTTGGTTATACCCTGTTACAAGACAGTGTTTTAAATGAGTAGCGTTGACAGAGATAATGTTTAACACGGAAACAAAGAACCTCCCCCTACAAAAAAAACAAAAAAAAAAAACAAAAACAAAAAAAAAAAAAAAAAAAAACGAAACAAGAAGAGTTTTTTTTGTAAGCCTTTGCTAATAAACGTTATTCCAGTTTGAAGTCGTCCAAAATTTAATTGATTTTCATAAAGATAAAACAAGCTGTGATTCAAACTTGAAAACAGTTTTGAAGCTAACGACATAGAAAAACAATGCATTTGGCATTGGTTTTGGTGCAAATTTTAACAGCGATTGACTGAGTGATACTTGCATAAGGCATATAAGCTATATGACCCTCAACATGAAAGATCAAAGAGAAGCTGTAGGTTCAAAGACTAATTTTGTTTGGTCGGATGCATTTCATGGAGCATCGCTGACAAATATTAATCTAATATGTGTCATTACTTGAATTTGCTCAGTACTGTCATCATATTCATTAACCAACATACCGTTTATACTTAAATCAAAAACAGATGATATAATCTACATGTGTAAAATTATTTTTGTCTCAAGAGCTTGATTTTCTTAACAATATTATTGTAAACAAAGGTTATTCATTTATATTAAATAAAGGTTAAATAGAAGTTTGCACCTACGAAGCAGTATAATTAGAGCGGAACAAAATGTCACCAGCATGAAAGGTTTCAGGCTTCTCTGTGCCATCGTTTGATTTCGGTATCTGAAAGAGAATATAACTTTGTTTCAAAATGTAATAAAATAGAATCTCAGTTCCTAGCAAGTGAGTTAAAATGAGAATGTTCCAAAGGTTACCTTATGCCCAGATCAAATGTTCATTGTACCATGTATCAAGACAATATGCTACGGTACTACAAAGCGAAGAAATCGTCGTCAATGTCAAGCCCATAGAAGCCAAAGAACTATGTCTACATTCAATTGAATCTTGGAGGGAGGATACATGCATTGGTCAAAACTAAATGTCCATTATATGTTATTATAGCAGTAAGATACGGATGTATTATGTATATATAAGAGAAAACTTTAATTTGTTTTAAATTGGACAATTCATGCTGCAAAAAATGTTTAATGCATTTTGTAAATTGTCTAATGATCATAAGCAGTATATGAACAGATATGTCACATACAGCTATATCTCACTCTCCACTCCCACTCCCTGTCTTAAAGCTGTTTTACACACCATACCCTAGCGCCCAAAACAATTATTTCACCGACCATATCCATTCTAAAATGTTTCATGAACCATACCTCTCCATTCAACCCCTACCCCATCAGAAACAAAAGGTACATACTATTCCTGGTCACTTAATGCTCCACTCAAATGTCAATGCCATTATAACGCAGATGTTTGAGTGAAGATTACGCTTGCATGCCCCATACGAGATGTTATATAACCAACATTAGTACACCAGTCACTGAGACCTACCACAGTCTCATACAAAAATAAAGCAAGACAATACAGACCATACCTGAGCGCCAAAAAGGAGACAATAAAGTAAATGTGTATGATTTAGTTGCAGTGTGAAAAATGAATTAATTTATGGATATTATATTAAAATAATAACTAAATTACTTCATTATTCATCTAATAGTTAGTAATTGCCAAACTCTGTGTTATCTGTAATTTGATCATACATGGTTTGTTTACCTAACTCAGATAAAATGTCGACATGCAAAATATTGCATGGCTGCTGATTTTCTTTACAGCTACTCACTTTAAATGCGCCATTTGAAGTAAGATTGAAATAACAATGTAAGATAAGTTGTAGGACATTTACTAGGAGCTAACAGCAACTACAGGATTTATAATGCTATTGGTAACTATTTAGAGAATATGGATTGTATCTTTTAATTTTATTCCGAGTTATTATACAATATTCATGCGTTAATGTTTGCTATACAATTAGAGAATATTCGTTTGATCTGCGTGTATGCAATATATTATCGCCATTCTGAAAAGTAGCAAACCTTGTTAAAAGATTAAATAAATACATTTTATATTTATGTCAAATCACGGAGGGGAAAATCGGCAATTGAGGAATGATCAATATATTAAAATCCTCACTAAAGCAACGTGCTATTTAAGTTGATATAACGTTATTTTGCTTACAAATTAGAGCCAGTTAAAATTGAACAACTTCACCACAGCAAAACCAACGTCTGTCAAGGAGATGGAACAGCGAATCACACAATACAAAACGTTCAAGCACTGCATTAATCTAATTAAATCAAATTGGTATCATAACGGAAAGAGTTATACGATCCGGGAAAACAAACAGTGTGGAAACGCTGTGACAAAGGCATGTATAATCACAAGAAAAATAAATTTGGTACAAAATTTAATTTGAAAAATAGTATTATAACAAATAAATTCCATTCTTGTCTCAAATATACCCCAAAACTGGAAAACAAATTACAACCATCTTTAATCCTCGTTGAAACAAGAAGGGAAGTCAACATAATTATCAAACAAAACAAGTATAGAATAATTACAGAAAAGCACCAGGACTCATACAAATGAGGTTTAAAGGGGTCAGATTTTATACGACAACAAATCAGGACTTGTTTTTATTTATGACTGCTGTCGAACTATACTTCAAGAAGATATCCTGAAAGCAAACATAGGCAGCTTTGCTATCTAAGAGTCCACCTTTATTTGTCAATTAAAATCGGATGGCATATGGGTGATATAACATTTAAATAGAGCTGTCATCAGAATTGAACAGAAATTAAATGCAAAGAGTAATTGATAGGATGTTCGAAACGCTGCATACAAAATTTGATCAAGAAATAAGTAAAGATTCAGGTTGGGGTTTTCTTAAGAAGCAATATCAAACATCACATGCAAATATATATATATATATATATATATATATATATATATATATATATATATATATATATATATATATATATATATATACGTATACAGTGAAACCTCTTAAAACCTAAAACGCTTGGGGCCCCCTAACATTTTGGTTTTGGGAAGTTTTCGGTTTACGGAAGTTTTTGCAGATTTAATTTAAAAAATGTATTTTTCTAAGCGCTTATATGACAAGAGACAGAGAGAGAGAGAGAGAGAGAGAGAGAGAGAGAGAGAGAGAGAATAATTATGACAGTCTCAGTGTCTGAGTGTACAAGAGTGCACACAATTAAGAAAGCTGCTATTGTTTTAATTATTTTAAACAATACATTTACATCTATCCAATGATGAAGTAGCTAAACAATATACGTAGCTACCGAAAATCATATCTTGTCAGATGAAAAAATACAGTTGCTCCACATAGAAATATAGTCCTCGTCACAAGAAACTTCTGAGGAATGAGATACTTTTATAACTTGCAATAAGTATACTGGAATTATGAATGATACTCCACAATGTTTACATGCTCGGTAAAATTCATAATGTTCACAGTTCAAGAGCCTGGCTTCAAGAAGGCACGGAGCGTTGTTTCTTGTTTCTTACATCGTTCTTTAACAAATGTGGTTTGTGTTAATGACCCCATTCCATGTGCCGTAGCTAAATAACGCTCATCCTTAGCAATCACACATTTTTTTAATTTCTCTATAATATCTAAAACTTCAGGGTATGTCATATCACTGACTTGTGGCTCAGAACATACATTCTCATCATCATATTCAGCGCTTTCATCATAGGCCTGATTGCTTGCACAAAACCGCAACACAAGTTCACTCTCCCAGTCATTGAAAATATCCTCAATAGGAACATCATTGTCAAAATTATATAGGCGCTCATGGTCAATGTCCAGTCGTAAGTCATGAGTCAGTCGAGCCAAGGGAATATCGTCCCTATCGTCATCCTCATTGGTTTTATCAGTGTCCGCATTAATAGGGAAGCCGGCAACTTCAAAGCAGTTCTTGATTGTACCAGGCGTCGTCTCTGTCCAGGCTTTTGAAATCCAGTGGATAGCATCCAACAGAGTAATTTGCTTACAAAGTTCACTAACACTGCCCTCACAATCAATATTAGCCACAAGACAACGCAGCAGATGTTTCCGATGATATCTAGCTTTGAATGCACAAATTATGTCCTGCTCAAGAAGCTGCAAATGGGATGTCGTGTTACCTGGTAGGAATTTCAAAGTCAAGTGATTCAGGCGTACATCAGGTACGTGTTATGTAGCATTATCTAAGAATATAATGAATTGTCTCTCCTGCCGAATCATCTGTTTGTTTACATTATCTATCCATGGCTACTTAAATGCATCTATGTAAGGTTTTTCTCCATTGAAAATCAGTTGAGTGAATCTGACTTTTATGATACTGCTTTGTCGCTATACGTCGGCAAAGCATCAAAAGCGAGGTCACATGACTGGATAATATAGCCCTGATATTTAATTTAAAAAAAAAACAACAAGACAACAATGTCTTATTGATTATGTATACAAATGTATAGCATGAATCATAATTAGATAAACATAAACTTTCTTAAATGGCTTACCTACAAGCATTTAGTTATTAATACATGTAACGAGCCTTAAAATATGGCTCTTTTGTATGGTGCAAAGACTTCAGAGTAGCTTATTGTCTGCCCTAATCTGTGTCGGAGCGCGTGTCTAGTATTGTTTTAACCTCGTATGCCCTTCGGACATTTTCCGGGTCTTTGTCACACAGATCAGTGCACTACGGTACTTGCTAATCGTAATTAATCTGTTCCAGCGCGTGTCAGGAATTTAGCAGCTAAAATATATTTTCAAATTTGAATTGAGTTTCAGTTTTATGGGTTTTTAAAGCGTAACATTGAAATTTTGAATTGAAATTTGTTTCGGTATTTAGAGTTGAGATGTTTCGGTTTCCTGGGAAAAGAATTATGATATTAAAGAAGGAAAAATTCGAGACTAAAATACAATCGGTATTCCTGTATACTGAGGTTTCAGTTTTAAGGAGTTTCACTATATAAATGAGAGGAAGATCACACATATAATTACCACAGTGGGTGAAAGATAAAAATATATGTTTTAACGATCAAAGTGCAAATAACACTTTTTTCTATGTCATATAATCTAGTATAACCAAAACAAGATTTCATCTGTACAGAACATCAAAATACCATCATGATATATATGAACCTTGCTTCATAGATGCTCTATAAAATATACGACATTGATGAATGTAGCAATGCATTTAACATGTCTGTAAATGTATATGAAATAATAGTCAATCTTCGAAGACCAGTTGGATCAACAGATAGAGAAAGAGGAAAAGTATGCTGAGGGAAACAAATGTTCCTGAAAAATATTGTCAAGACTGGTGGCATCTCAGGTGAACAAGCAAGGCAAATAAAGTACTTTTGCAAGTAGTGTCTAGATCGATTAAGTTTCGAATGGAAATTGCAAGAACAAAACAGATTATCTAATTCAGTTGATGATACAATAAATATAATATCTGAAATTAGTTATGTTGTTAAATTCAAAAACTAATATCACCTTCTATGAGTCCCATATGTCCTCTATTGTGATTTTGGAATGTTTTATGTTACAAATAAGCAACCAAGACGTAAATAAGTAACGGAGAGTACAAGCAGCTAAACACATATCATCAGGACGCTGAATTCAAATTAAGTCAGTCTACATGACTATGAACCTATAGCATACAGGGGATCGAGCTGATAAATAGGTTATATGAGCATTGTTACAAAAAATCAAAAGGTGTATGCTGAGAACGTCGACCTCAAAATGGTACAAAAATAATATTAACGAACGAAGAATGTAATTTGAATTCCAGCTCCCCAGAATACATGCCACTTTTATATATAATTTATGTGGCTATGATTATTGACTAATTATCAGACCGTAGTAAAAACGATCCGGTCAAGAAGTAATAAATATGATAAAAAATTATGGTAACTTTATTCCGTTTAGTAATCGATAGTTTTGAAAAGGATGATAATGAAACGATCTTACAGAGGACAATCAGATTTCTAGATAACTTTCGGTTAATGTGACAACCGTTAGAACAGCAAAAATCAATGGGACCTTGTATCCTTCCCAACGTTTTTAACTTAACGTCAAATGACAAGATATTTAGTTAACGTTGGAAACATACATTACATGCACACCGTAAGAATCTATTCCTTTTCCAACTTCATCTTAACTGCTGAAGTTTAATCGGATAATGGTGCATCTTTGTAATTGCTTGTAGAGTCTCTAAGCATTTTATAAAAAAAGTCACCTTGAAAACAAAATTTGTACAGGTTGAGAGTCAGACAAATACGATAAAGATCCATTAGAGTATTTAGTGGTGCTATTCATCTAGTGGATACAATTGTATAGATTTTTAGGTTTCGAAAGTCCACAAAACTATATTGGACTCAGTTGACGATTGTACAGCTCTCTGACTTTTTAAATCCTAACAAAGTGGAGTTGTAGTTGGTTACGTACACTGTGCAATTATAATTGATCAGAGTTACGAGAACTTTAGAAATGAGTTTCAAGCATTCGATATTAATACTTCCTTACTGTGATTATTAGGTCATACTTGTTTGACTTTGTTCATATAAATTTCAAGGTTGCCAATTCCAATTGAAATTGAAAGTTTTTGTTTAATTCCTATCGTTGATGGAATAAGTATAAGTTACCATCTCATTGTGTTTTAATTTTTGTTGTGTATATTAAAATTTCCCTGAAGCTCTAGCTAAAAGCGAAAGTAAAATTACAGCAATCAAGGTAAAAGCGAAGTGGCTGAAATAGCCTGCAACTTCTACGCCAGCAGCTGCAATACCCATTCCACCTGAAGCAATCGCCATGCTAAACCTCTACTCATTAAAAAAATGGATTGTTATAAACTGGGCGGGGGGGGGGGGATAGGTACATAGATAAAGGCAATGTAAGATACAATGTACAGTGGTGACTCACGTGTTATATTATCTCTGACTAAACGGCATAAAATAAACAACTTAGATTTGTTAGGTTATTGTCGTTGTTCTTGTGGCTGTTTTGGCTCTGGTGTCTGTCTAAAATTTTACATTTTTTTCGGTTAGTTTTTTAGCACTGAATGTAATTATCATCAATAGGTGGACAATTATTCATGCTTTACACTATTTTCGTACTTAATTATTTTGTCTGGTAGCATCATGTGTGCTACTACTTATGCACATGTAAGCTGAAAAGAAATAAAGAAAAAAAAACACAACAAACAAACAAACAAACAAACAAACAAACAAACAACAACAACAAAAAAGCAAACAGAAAGAAAAAAAAACCATAATAACCAACTTTCATAACTCGTCTTGCTGGCAAAGCCATAACAAATTGAATAGCTTTTCAAACATCATGATTTAACAGGTTGAAAGTTGTAAAAAACATTACATGGTTAATAGTGTTCATTGTGTTGCTTGTCTCGCTTGCCATTTATTGCTGAGAAATTTTATGATACTGTTTTCTTTTTCGTAATATTCCTGGAAGTGGATTTGTGGGGTTTTTTGATACACTAACCACTGTAACTAGTTGTTAATTTACAGGTTTTAAAACACAGACACATGTGATCTTTGTACACATCGATAACAAACCTAAGACAACAATACCAGCACTTATCCAGTAATACATTTTGTTTGAGATACTTTAGCGTGTATAATCGTGTGATACTTCTTTCATTTATTTATCCTGTGGTTCTTTTACATTCTTGTCAACCTGTTCCTAGTTGTTTACGAAGTTCAAATCTATGTGGATCTTTCTTCTGCTGTGTAGTTACCTTCTTTGGTGATTTGAACAATTATTTTTGAATACAATTATTAAGTGGCAGAAGCTTTGATTTTAAGTATAGTTGCAAATTATTCCATACGATATTTTGACTAACCTATTCAATCAACTTAAACTCAACAAAAAGTATGATTTAGTGACATAAATACATTTTGGGTTGGAAATATTAATTAAATATGCAAAAAAGAAGAAGATATAAATGATGACAACCAAGACATGTTCAAACGTGGAATATAAATAGACATAATTGAGTTCAACAAAGATGATTGCTACCGTAAATCTTGCCAGATACAGCAAGTGAAAGAGTGGAAACACCAAAATAAAGGTTATTTTATGAATTGGCGAGAGGAAAATAATGACTATTTTAAGAACTGGCGAGAAGAAAGAAAATAATACGCAAATAAATAGCAAAAATTAAATTTACGATAACGATAAAAAAATGTGAATAATCCACAAGTCACGAGTTATAATATTACTATTCAAAACATTATAAATTGAGATACGAAGTAGAACACGCCTGATGCTCCAGCTTTTGATTTCTAATGGAGATGGTTGAGGTGCTGATGAAACAGATAGATCATGTCTTTCTGGTGCCCCAAATATCATCTCCGACGCAAAACAGCAGAGAACATGCGTGGACTCTTCAAACACTAGATACATGAAAGCTAGTAAAAATATTGTCATTGAAGAAATACTAACTTATTGCTTGGATTATACCTATTCAGTGCTAAACTCTTTATAAGCTTTTGTACAGAATTTAATTTGATGTTGTTGATGTTGGAGTCATCCAAAAGTTAAAGTCGTGAAGACAAGATATAAATAGCTACATAATTAAATGAATTAGTGTGTGTCACATTCTACAAGTTGAATTGCAAGAATGAAATGTAAAATATCTAGTTAAGATCCACCATTTTATCTACTCTAAACATAAAATTAATTCTTTGATACGTCAATTTGAAATTAGCAAACAGTATGCAGTAACAGAAGGTATCGTTAAAAAGTCGAACAATTCGGACAATATGATGTGGGTTATATTACACCATTACTCCAGGAATGCATAAGATTTACAACTTTTTTGTCAACAATGTCAAACCTTTATGATAATATTGAATGGGTAAGTATTATCAATGTATCACAAATTTGTGCCTAAACTTAATAGCATGGCTTAATTACACCAATACATTATGGACTATCTATTTCGAAATTTCAACTTATACCGAATAAATTACTCTTGGGTGTAGACCTTAAAAAATTAAAAGTCTGTTTAAGAACAACCCTTTCAAATATTAATCATTACAGCATGAATAATATTTCTATGTCTTGTAAAGAAGCGACATGTCTAAATTTGTTTCCGTCTGTAATTAATCGGAATTGTATTCCGATAATCAATTGATATGTTGTCAGTAGATTTAATCTGACACTGGATTATAATTATAAAATAAAGATATATTTAGTCTTACTTGTTCATGATAACAAACCAGCAAAAATTGCTCTTAAATATTCGCAATAACAAATATGGTAACAACATTCCGATGATATGTATGTTTGAGATTCTGATTTAGTACGGAATGTTGGAATTGATCAAAATAGCTAGACGTATTGTTAGTGCCAAATGTTTCAACAATACAGTCTGGTAAAGCCCAACAAAATCCACACTTTTGTACCCATACATTTCCGTTTTGTCACTTTGCTTTATGCTGGACGAGGGAATCCTTTTAAAAAAAAAATCGCTGGAGAATTTAGAGCTCAAAACCAATAGCAATATACCGCAATTAGTTTAGCACTGAGAAAATCTGTTTGAATCTTTCAATATACAGCGCTAACTTCTTATGTAGATACATAGGTATAAAAAAAATAGTTCACTAACCTTTTGTCCAATCGGCCTGAAAGGTTGAGTCATTAAGTTAAAACTAATGTACTTCTAAGCTTACTTTTCTCCATCGCACATTCATACTCTATTTGTATGAATCGACTTGTTTAAAATATTAAAATTAGACCCTTTTACACCTCCTCTCGCGGATATCTGAAATCTGTCACATATAACCTATGTCTGTTTTGCAATGACTGCATTTAGGAAAGTTAGTTCAAAACTATTTAGACGTCGATGTAATTCTTCTTTTTACTTTTGGCCCTTGACTCTCAATGAATCCCGATTGGGGAAGAACCTGAAAGTATACTCCCATGAACATGGTTACCGTTTAAAAAATAAAGCAAACCAATTTCTTGACTTTCCACAAAGCGGCTTAGAAGGCGTTAGAATTACGAGCAGCCAAAGAGACAGACTGAAAGTGTTGTTCATTATCCCTACGTTAAAAGAGCTAGAGTAATGATAACAATAGTTACTATATCACAAAGAATATATAAAGGCAAACATCTATGCTTCCATGAATCATTCCATCAATACAATCATTAATCCGTCCATAATCATTAATACATACATATATATAAACACACACATACATGCATATATACATACATACATACATACATACATACATACATACATACATACATACATACATACATACATACATACATACATACATACATACATACATACATACATACATACATACATACATACATACATGCATACATGCATACATACGTATATAAGTACTTGTATTTACAAAAGTGTGTGTCCTATTCGAGCAGTCAAATCGATAGGTGTCATTAAAATCACTTATACACAATGCAATCTGAAAGAAAAGAACATATTGCAGAAAGATATAATTATAACACAGATAATACATCCTCTTATAAATAAACAGACACATAAACAGACACACACACACACACATATATATATATATATATATATATATAAATATATATATATATATATATATATATATATATATATATATATGTTGTAAAGAAGCGACATGCCTAAATATAAATATATTATATATACGTACAATGCAGCAGGGTTCTGTTAAAGTTTGTCGATGAGCGGCAGTAACAAAAAAAAACGTAGCTAATTTGGAGAGGCTCACGGTAACGTTTATCTCTCTTATTCTCTTATTTGCTCCATAGTAACTAAGGATGTAAAAAAATAGCCCATTACTTATAATAATGTTACTGAAGACAATATGATGTTTGTTTTTCCTCGGTAATACGTAAATTTATATACGAATGGGTATCATGATCATAATATTATAGCAAACACATAAAAAGAAAAAGATAATCATACTTTCTAAACAATATCGTCATGAAGATATGTAATAATGCCAATTCAGGCACACTTACATATATATATATATATATATATATGTGTGTGTATGTGTGTGATTTTAAGACCATTTAATTTTTTTTCTTTCTTCTATTTTGTTCAATCTTTGTATGTATATTCCCACGTAATTCAAGCATATATGAATCAAGGAGTGAAGCATTTATTTGGCTTTTGTGTTTAGTGTTTGTTTTGTTGGTGTAGATAATTTGTTTATTCCCCTGACGAAGAGCTTGTTTACCTCAAAACGTCTGAAAACTGTCTTGTCCTTCCGCCATATGCTTATATATATACCTTCATATTGACATAAGTACATTTACTCACAAAGTCACAAATAGCTTTTTCTTATTCCCAAGCAGTCAACTCGATATGTGGTAGGCAACTATCATTAAAAGCAAGTATGCATAATGAAAATTAGTGCCCGCTCAAATGTAATATTCTACGTCAGACTGTAACACAATAATATACTGGTAAAAGATGTAGTTATAACTTATATCATTATTCGTTTACAAGCAAACAAACTTACTTATATATATATATATATATATATATATATATATATATATATATATATATATGTTTATATTCAGTAAAGATTGTTTATTACGTTCTTGGATACAACGTTACTTCTGATATAATGTCTGAGTTTAAATTCCCCGGCCGAATTCCTAACTTATATGTATTCCAAACGTTTATATTAACGTTCCTTTGTTACAACGTTTAATTGGTTATAGCGTTTGATTTTTGTGGTCGGTCTGTGAAAAGTAGCTCTAATATAACGTATTTATCACATGATGCGCCAAAGTCAGATAAACATAGGTGGTAAGTGCTTAAAAAATCCGATTGCCCGACACCTGGAGCCCCTCTAATATTAGATTGGGCCCCTCCTATATTCTAAGTGAAGTGCTCATCGGGCTTTTCGAAAAAAATCAATCTAATTTGCCTGAGATAACTTCGATCGCGCTGATGAAATGCGGCATTTTAGTTTCAAGTTGTTGAAAGACTAGTAATATATTAATATGTATCTCGATGTATGCCCCTTACTCTTATGAAGACCGTCTACTTACCATACTGCTATCGAAAACTGTAAACGTTGTGTACAAAGCGAAGTATGTGACCTATGAATAGGGAACAGATTGCCTGGGTTACCTATAACAAGTGTTCATTTGGCTTTAACATACATTAATTATACCGGCACTAGGACACAAATATCGTTTTTAAGTCCGTCTACCGCATTTACCGTTTTATAGTTTAAATCTACCGCGTTTGAAAATTATCAGATTTTTAACGAAAAGATTTGAAGAAGAAAAGAAAGTATTTTACGCGTTCTATCCATGCATTACATAAACCATCCAGAACCTGTCTACTGGGTACTGGAACTGTTTCAGCAGTCGTTGCAACCGGTGCATTGATGCGTAACTGAGTAATAGGATTAGGGCTAACACTGTACATAGGAAGTTGTTAATTGATTATCTTATTGTTGCAATCTGGAGAGTTTAGGCCAAATGCGGGATGTTTTTTGAGGTGTTATAAGTAATAAAGTGATCAAATGCCGTCCATGATGGCTTTTGAGTCTTTGATTAAAAATCGGCCCAACCTTTGGCGGAGGTGAAATTAAAAGGAAACTCTTGAGTAAGTATTTTGATTTTTTGTCTTGTTTCATTACCATTGCGTTGTTCAAGACGTTTCAAGTTGACGTTTCATGATTAACAATTGAGCTGCCCCTTGCTACACTTGCACTTGTGTAATGCAGCACTGATGATGCATGTACATGTATGTTGATACTTTCATCAGATGGTAAAACGCACTGATTTTTCTTTTTTATTTCTTCATGATAACATGTATTTATACACATGTATGTTGTTTGTTGAAAATTGTATTACCATTACATACGAGTTCTGACAGTAATCATACCAGACTAAATTCTAAATTGTTTACTACATGTATGTCCAACGTCATAGACAAGTATATAGATATTTTGAAATATAAATATATATATATATATATATATATATATATATATATATATGTGTGTGTGTGTGTGTGTGTGTGTGTGTGTGTGTGTGTGTGTGTGTGTGTGTGTGTGTGTGTGTGTGTGTGCAGACTGCCGGATCAAATGACACTTGGTAAAACAAAGGACATAGTTACATATATAACCGATTTATAAATATTTCGGATAAGTTGGGCCTGGATAGCTCAATGTCTATTCGTGCTGCAAGTCAACAGTCTTGTATTTAAATCCTAGACACAACACGTTCAATTTGTGTGGACATCCCTAGGACTTCAGCGGTTTGCAAACGGTTATCCAGTTTCATTCCCATCAAATAACATACTGTATGCGTTGTATACGCTATCTAAACTTGATGTGGAATTGACGTTTAATAAATTCAGAATTTTGTTTAACTTGAGATGATATGGATGGCAATAACAGGAAAAGGTTCACACAGTTAATTACAACTTGTTCCAGTAGTTAAAGTTCACATATGAGCATAATTGACTAAAACCAATGTATGTTGGGATAAAACAAGTGAATGCACAGCAGGGTACTGTTTGTCGACGAGTACCCACGATTGACGAATCCCGGCTTTGTCTTTAATCTGTGGACAAATTTGGAAACTAAACTGGGATGTAACCCACCAGAGACTAAATGGTTGTAATATTCTTAATCATGTGCTTAAAACTGGGTATCTATTTTCGTTGTACACATCCAGATTAAGAATACAAACTGAACAAAGTCAATAATATAAATCACTTTGAATATAATTAATTATCATTAATTTACTAGATTCATCTCTTTACACGTTTTGAAGGTTCATCCATAACGCGTTTACGATGAGATAAATATTGAGAACATAAAACAAACAAAAAAACAGCCATAAAGTCGCACTAAAGTATACTTAGTAAATTCTTTCTGCAAAGAATAAAATTAATTATAATAATAATAACAATGAAACACTTCTTTTTGTTTGTCAAGGAAATGAAATTATATAAATGAATAAATATATATAGTCAAACTCACTTTGCTTACTCTCGAGTGTATAAGACCTAAACAAGACTATTAAAACTTCACTACTGCAGTTACCTAAGAGAGAGAGAGAGAGAGAGAGAGAGAGAGAGAGAGAGAAGTTAATGTGCTTTGAATCTTTGCAACTATATTTGCTAAAGGATTCTACAAGGAAAGAGCGCAGTGTATGTTGTTTATTACCTATTACAGTCTTTATATGAGCCTAGAGTAATAAAACTTTACACTTAAAGGACTAATAGTGATCTGCAAGTGGCTGGCTTCAATAATTGATTCTCACGTGGCAAAAAAGAAAATAAACAAATACAACAAAACAGAAAAAACTAGGCTGCCATCGTATCTGATTGGGAAAGAGTATTGTCATGTGGTTAGTACCTGTTGTAGTTTTGTCAATATTTATCAATACTCACAAATACAATGTGCATTGTTCAAATATTCATTGATGTTAATCGGAACTCCAAGCTGCCACATAATATGTTAGATTTGGATTGCAATTCAAATATACACTATGGCAGATTCCAATTCCAACGTACCCAGGTATAAATAAGAATCACCCCGAAATATAATATGCCGCACGATACACACACACACACAGACACACACATATATATATATATAAACATATATATATATATATATATATATATATATATATATATATATATATATATATGTATATATATTCTCACTTGACTCATAAGGTTCTGAAAGTTTTCATATTATTGACCATCCTGATAAAGTGACTCAATTTGATTGGAACTTTATTGACGAAAAATTAGACAAAGCTTCAATGTGTAAATAATAATATAATAACATACGCTCAGACATATTACAACGAGTGTAGCTGGCTGGGTCTCTTGACATTTATAGTAACAACCAACATTGCAACACCATTCAGGATTTCTCTCAGTGCAAAACCTGCGCTTACGTTCTTCTGCAAATGGAAATATACTACGTCTTACGAAATATGTATTGATAAAAAAATAATATAAGTTTTTGCATGTGGAGATAATTATCCGTTTATTCTATACCTTTTTGCATAGCTTAAGCATATATACTCTATTTACTGGTATGCTCTTTAAAATATAACTAGAAACAGGTCAGGAGCCTTTTATGTAACAATACGATTGGACCAAAATTCGCGTCAATAAAACATATTCCGTTGCTGAGGATTTTTCCATAGAAGTATGAAAATGGTATATTAAACTTTATTCATTTTAATTGTTTGCGATACAAATTAGCATATAAACCCCATAAGCATCTAAAATATAAAAAGTCAATACAATTGAAAATATTCAGAGTACGCTAAAGTGTTAGACGAGACTGGGAACGTGTTAATTTCTACATGCCAGAGTGACGTTGGATGTTGTGTTACGTTACAGTGACATCACCAGTATGTATGTAACTCTTCATTTTGTTGTCGTGCAGATTGCATTTGTGCCCACATGAACAAACTGACTAGAATAGTTTCCAGTTTTATGTGAGCTGTTCCTTTTAATCAAATCAGCCATTTGCAGTGGGCTAATTTTTCTTAGCCAAAAGTTGGTTATGCTTTGAAAAATGATATTTAAGAACGTTTGTTAAAATTTGGCTAAATCTTCATAGTTCAGAACTTGAACCAAAATTGGTTAAGTTTCGATATTCCAGCTCATGAAAGAAGCTTATATATACAAGTCTTCCCTTTATGGTTTCACAAATATTCCACCTTAAGTATTGTTACTGTACCGGGTAAAAAGTGAGTAGCTAGTTACATTGACGCCATAGGACGCAAACTAACGTCATTGCTATTTTTAAAGATTTTCCTGACAACAACATGAAAGAAAATAAAACTTACACATCTAATAGTTGGCAAATAAGCTCGTGGCTCTTATCATAGTGTAGGTATATAGTAATTCAGTCCTTTAGCAGAGCCTCAAATGTCAAGAATAATATGAAAGTGCTCAGAATTAGATTGTATTTCATGTAGTCTTTGTCATGCTTGGATTTAATTATTTGCCACTAATATTGCGGTCCCCGGTCTGCGATGCCCAGGTTAGGGATTCGTTTTTCACTGTGTTGTCTTCATATGAATATGGACCAGACAGTCATACCCTGGACGGTCTCTTTCACATTTGGAATTCAACTAAAGTTTTTCCTCCACCGGCGTCAGATTTCCAATACCGTTGGACATGGCTGAAATATTCTTGAATAGAAAGTGTGAAACCTTATGAAAAGTTTATGAATTGTAGAATGTGACATACCAGTTATATCAGATAGCTTTTCTACCACTTAAATCTTTCTCGACTACCTGAAGTATCATCTGTTTCTAACTATTAGTCAGTTCCTTAACATTAGGCGCCATGTTTGTGTTTATATCACAGGAAAGTATAAAAGTACTCGCTACAAATTTACAATTTCAGAATACATTCAATAGGTTCACTAGTGCACACACATATGAAACCAGTTTGCATAATATATCTTATCTATGCGGTGACCATTTGAAATTATATTGTGCTAATTGACATTGATTTTTCTTACTCGGGTGGCTACTAACTTATGACCCATTACTGTACGAATGAGTGATGTAGACCTGCCGGAGAAAATTTCATACATATGTTATATGCACAATGCACCAAATATCCTTCTGTATTTTATAAATCGTTCAAGTCCTGTTACTGTACTTTCAGATATATATATTCAAACTAGACGTTTCTGTCCATTTTCAATTTTTAAGTTTTAATGAAAATATAATATAAATTTACATTTACACCAATAGTAGATCCATTCTGCACTAAACTCTCTGTATACACATTTGTAAAATATGTGTATAATATTAATGTCACTAATTAGAGTTTTGATGTTTTTCAAGATAAAATTTAGATCACAGTCTGTGAGGAATGTGAGAGGTTCTAATGTGTACAAGTCCGGGTGAATTCAAATTCCAATTGTATTTAGAATTTAAATATTTGATGGTACTAATTTCAGTAATTTTAAATTCCACAAACAATATTAACAGATTATATTCATAACAGGTGTCTACCTCAATATGTTATCAGTAGTTTATCATAGGTGACCTCTCTCACTTTGCAAAAGCAGGATCAGCAACTCGATTGTCTGCCACTCATAGTTCATTAAAACAACTTAATAGCCCTAGAGTCCCTTTGATTTAAATCCACAGTTCATAGTCAAACACAATGATTAATGACACTGATAAATAAAGACATTATTGCCTATTAGCAACCGAAGATTCAGCTGTCAAAGAGGTGTTTATTGCATAATGTACTTCTAGCTCTGAGGTCGGGCACGCTTTGGAATAGCAGTAAAAGGTTCAAAAGATGTTCATATCCAATCATTACATACAAATAAATTACTTTCAAATATAAACACATAAATTGAAGTTTAAAGGCTGAATTGTTACTCCTTCTTACCACCACTCTCCGAAGTCCAAGAAACTGTCAATGAACAGATGTTTCTCACTGCACCATTAGTTATACTGCTAAAATGTAAAGGGTGTGTGTACCCTCCTCACAACAAGATACCAATTATTTCTGAATATTAAAACAACTGCACAGTCACAAAGGATTCATATACCCCACACCACTGCAGGGATTATAGGGCATACAATACGATTATCAACAAATAGACACCAACTTAGTTTATACTAAATTACAGTAGCGAAGCAATTTTCATGCAGCATAGCAAGAAAAATATATACATCTTTATTAAAATAGCATATCGTATGATGTACTTACAAAAGAAACACTCCGGTCTTTTTACGGTCTAGACACTTAATGATTGCATTAATATTATAGCAAATTCATTAATAATCTTATTGTAACATAACCGTGTTAAAATGTTTCATTCATTCATTCATTTATTTTTAAGAGAACACCATTTTCTTGGTAAATATTCATATTTTCTCAGCATAATATAGTTATGATTCATAATATATGATATTTTAAATTATACAATTTATCACAGCAAGGGTCTTTCATAAATCATGGAGAAAATAATTTTTGAAGAGTTGTTGAACTTCTATCTATGTATTTAATACATTTTGACAATTCGTGTCCCAGAAAGAATATTTGTTAAACTTTTACATTCTTATTATAACTTGAAACTTGATGCTATTTATATTTACTGATTTTTTGTAGGTAGCATTATTGTGTGCTTCTTTTGATATTGAACAAAATACTATTCTAATGTTGATTATTTTAATTAAACGACCTATTGGAATAGATGTGCAATAAATTTAAACGTTTTTATCTGACTTACATTTAATCAGTTTCTCATTTAAAATATGTAGGAAAAGATGGTATTTTGAAAAGTCAGGTTTTAAGAAGAGTCTTCTGATCGATATTCTTTCTGAGCTGCTGAAAACTTTTTGACCTAATTGGTTGATACTCCTCCTGAGCTGATGAATAAAATTAGTTGACCTAATATATTGCTATGTGGATGTGCAATAAGGATTTAATTTGTTCCTCTGTTTCAGTTTTAAATAAATGTCTGGATAAAAGATATTAAAAAGTATTCTTTTTTGCTTTCGTTCTTGTTTTTTCTCTCAGAACATCTGGACTGATTTAATATAATGTTTATAGGCTGAATGAGTAAATGTGGAGATGCACTGTAAGGGTTTACCTTTTACATCTAACTTTCTTATTTGCCAGATTTTAATAAAAAATTTATCAGAGAAAAGACATATTTTCTAATTTAACATTTCAGGAAAAATATATTTTTCGTTCCTGCTAGTAGACTACATGGATGATTGCACTGAAGGTTTTCATGTTACATAAGTAGTTGATGTAAATGAGCAGTGAAAAACAATGAATAATTCCATCACTAAAGTTATCCTGGATATTAACCAATAAGACGTTGTTAGTTCATTGGGCTAGTTGGTTCATTCAGTATTTGTCCGTATAGCTCCTTTTAACTCTGACAGTGTATCTTATCATTAAATGTTATGGTGCAAGGCGCATATGCCACAACCTAGCATGACAAAATCATTTGCATCAAATTGTCAAAGTTTTCTTTAAAATAAAACCTAACTAAATTTGAAGTTCTGATTCTAGAAGGGAGATTACGTGCAAGTAAATGTTTTCACCAACCGCAAACTGAATTCTTACCCATATGATAAAGCTATGGATTAATATTTTTGAAAAGGAATGCATTATTGTAACGGTATTATACATCGATATATAGTTGAAACTTGTTATGGTCATTCAACACTTATTTGCAAAACTTATTGCATTCAACCTAATTGGTTTGTGAAGCTTGATATTGATAAGAACTTGGTCGAGTTTAATGTTCAGTATTATACATCATCCTTTAGTAGAGTAATAGCCCATGAATGTCAGACCCACCTATAATTTCGTTTCCACACAATAACTCCCTTAATTATTATTGCAAATTTGGAATGCAGATTTATATTAATAAGGTCTCAGCTGAGTGTGATTGTCGGTGTTCGAGATTATGCTTTAGCAGAGTTATAGCCCCCAATTTCTGGACCTATATAATTTCACATCTACAGAATAACGCCTTTGGTTCCTCCCTGGGATTTTAGAGCAATGCTGAAATATGGTACAGGTACAGGGAAAGGTTGTTTACTCTTCAGTTTTCACCCTGTAGATAACGTTACCATACTGTTCCATGACATGTCTTCGCTTACTTGGATTCACATTTATTTATTTATCACTATTTGGACAACAATCCGACGCAAATGACAGCTCCAGTGAGCTCGTAAAATGAACTCGAAAGAGTACAATACACATTAACTTTGCTTACTCTTTAAAAGCAGAAGGATATTTGCACTGTGTAGGTATTACTATTTTCTGAAAGTACACGTATGCAATTTTACAATATTAAAAAACGTAAAGACATTATCGCCTTAATTTTTGTACTTTACTCATTCTACACCGGCATTCTTCATCAACATCTTTTAGCAGACTGTCACCATATGGCCAGGATTGTTCTGATGTACTGTTAAACCCTATGTATATATATATATATATATATATATATATATATATATATATATATATATATATATATATATATATCACTTACCAGAGTTAAGGTTCCCTGATGTTCAGACCCATACACTTTCATTTCAGCATGATAACAACCTGATTAGCCTTCAAAACAAATTTAACTGGCAGCTTGATACTGATGGCTGAGTTCGATTGTCAGTGTTGTTGCTTATTGACTATATCATCCTCATCACCTAGCCCTTTCCTCTATAAAACTACACTCTACTACTTCCAATGGAAAGCAGCGTAGAGCAATTCCTGGGATATGCTTGTTTTTTTTTTTTTAAAGTGCCAGTCATACACGATTACATTTAAAGCATATATAACCCCCCACCCCCCACCCCCGACAGAGAATGCGGAATAAATCCTTTGTACAATCTCCAATCGGAGCATCCTCAACCTTGTCTGCCATGCTAGAGGATATCGAGAATTAGACTGCACGTGTAAAGCCACTGCCTGATAGCAGTTTGACACAAATAACACAATGAAATATTGCATATTGATCTCATATATTTGCGTGTATTAGTCTTGAAATGATCCATTTACTTAATTGTGGCAAATGTTGTTTACCTATCCTTTTTTCTTTATTTAATTAATGTGTTTGGCGACCAAATGGTTATATGTATATATATATATATATATATATATATATATATATATATATATATATATATATATATATTAGGACTATGTAGTTAGTATACACACTGTATATATTAGTTCATTTATTAATATGCATATAATTACTTTGTATGACGATTAGTCAAGGGGGAGGGTACGTCACTAACTTAGTCAATTAAAACCATTGCCAAGACGATACTCATTCTGTATTCATCGTATTGCTTTTAGGTAATCACTTTTCCGTCCAAAAATAGTATTTTGTTATCCTTCCGTTGTTGTAAATGAGCTGATATTGCAAAATGTTTAGAATAAATCAGTTTCTCGAAGCATTCACCATTGATGTTTAGTTCAACTAGACATTAGGCCAAGTGACCTTATGGTATGGCGCTTCGTCGGCTATGCTATTTTCAACTTTTCAAAAGTGTCATACCGATTTCAACCAAACGTGGCTCAATATTTTACAATATGTCGAACCGCCATCAAATATTACCACCATTACTAAACACAGAAAACCTTCAAGTAATTTCTTCTCGAAAACAAGTGAAGCAAATTTGATTAAATTGACAGATGGCATCTTGGCATGAGCATACTGAGGATGATGAAACTCACAAAAGATAAATTGTTTGTTCTGATTATATTTGATTAAAATTGTGTATCAGTTTATAATTACGTGTACCGTAAAATAATTTATTCTAGGTACTATTAGCAGTTAGAATTAATTACAGTATATAGTTGATGCTGTGCTTATTTGAAGTTATTATGCCCACAATACATGGTGTAATATCCAAAATGGGAGTATAGACCTTAAAACCTGGACATGGGTTTACTGTAAGATGGCATTGATGTATTCAACCTGTATACAATTTATATTATCAAAGTCTTTGTACGCCAAGACACGTGCTTTCTTTCTGCCCATAATAGAGAATACAGACGAACACAAATACACTTTTATATCTGAATTATACGTGGAGATGACATTTTGAGTTGTGTATCGAAACAGATAATTTCGCAGTGATACAATTTTGTGGAATCACTGTTTGTCTTAGTTGTGTTCAACAATACTTTTTTTCGTAGTGAATTTAATTTTGTGGATCCTTGTTACCCATGAAAAAGTGAAAATAAACCCTCCATATATATGTATATATATATATATATATATATATATATATATATATATATATATATATATATATTCACTTTTGTATTTGACGATACATACAAACATAGGCAATGATCACAAAGTCAAATGATGGTTTGATTGTACAAACATGAATAATGCTATATCTCCTCTGCTTTAAGGTCAAAATAATATGTTTATTTTTAGTGTGAAAATTGTGACTAACTAATATAAACAGATGAATGATACACTTATTTTTCCTTCATATATGTCTTTATTTAATATTCAATATGTGTGTAAAATTTAATGATATGGGTCACACTGCGTTTGGCTCTGAATGTATGGGCTGCTATATACTTGATTTTTGCAAAGGTGTACTTTTACATTCAAGTTCGACCAAGATCATTCTTCAAAGCGACTTTACTAATTACAATCCTACAATCTAATCCAAGACTGACTGAACACATGATTGGTGAAGATATGGTCGATCGCACTCATCTGTGTATTCTAAACATTCAGCCAAGGTTTTTGACTCAAACACCATTCATGTGATAAATCAAAAGACCACCATGGCATCCATATATATTTAATCCAAGACTTCAATGATTAAAATACATTTACATTTCAATTATAACTGCAAACTTCACATTAGATTTAATCATAAGGTGAAGTCATTAAATAGAAAACAAAGTAATTTTACTGTTTTGTTTTTAAGCCACACGTTTGGTATACTCTTGTCTAGTTACGATGACATGAAAATAATTACAAGGAGAAAATCTGTCATCCTCTTTCTGTGGCAATAGATATATGATTCAAGTCAGCTTCAAACTTGAAAGTATAATAAATTTTAAAGGATAAGACGATAGCGATGTTAAATACTTCAGATACATTCATCAAATTAAAAACATGATATGGGTAAAGCTAATAGTCTCAAACTTTAGATTGATTTGATTTTGAAACAAACATAAACTTATTTTAAAAAAAAAACAATAAAGGGTAAAATGATATAGATGTTAAATATTCTAGACAGATTCATCAAATTGAAAACATGCTACGGGTAAAGCAAGTAGTTTCAAAGTTTAGATTGATTTGATTTTAAACAAACAAAACATTATTTTAAAAAAAAGAAAACAATGAAGAACATTCACCATGGTCTTACTAAACAAGGTAAGAGAGATATAGTTTTTATGCACCATGCATGATTCCGGAAAGAAAAAAAAACATCAAAATATAAACTTGAAGTTTGAGTGTAAACTTTATGAAGTAAAGTTTTATTGAATAAGTGAACAATTTAAGACTATATTTCTATATTTTCTTCCCAATTTAAATGATCCCAGGGACACGATTTCTTGAGGGCTATTCTTACCATGTATTGTATTGACGAAACTTTGATGGACACGTTAATAACAGTGTCAGTATAAGAGGCCTAGAATGTTTAAGCAGAATACTGCATTATCTCAATAATCCATAGCGAGTCTTCGGGCATATGCCTCATGTATGTGTACTAGAGACAATGGTGAACTAACAGAAAACCACATATATAGCTCATTTTTCGAGTTTAATGGTTATAGGTTGAGTGAAAACATTTAAAATAGAATGAAAAATACAAATATTGAAAACGGTATGAAGATAGATACATTCAAGGAACTGGATATTATAATCTTCATTACATCTTCGAAGCCAATAACTCAATCAAGTATGCATTATCAGAACAAATACACAGGTCAGTTATGTTTGGCATGATTACATTACCTGTAATGACGTTTCAAGGTTCATTATAACATTATATAGTCACTGTAAATTATAACCCCAGTGTAACATTCATCAGCTGCTTGATTTATTAATAGTGAGGAGATGGAAAATCGTTACATAAATTGCAATGGTGTTTCCTGTGAGAAACTGAGAGTTTGTATCAATTCTTTAAGGAAGAATATGCAACAACTACTGTGGGAAAAGAGGATAACAAAATAACAAGTTTCAAAGGAAATGTGATTGCCTAAAAGAAGCACGAGGAACACAGAACACTTATCGTCTTAGTGACTGGTAATATGCTGTATGGACCAGGGCTAGGACTTACTATTCCCAATGACCGTTGTACAAAGTAATCATATGCATAATAATAAAGGAATTCAAATATATCGTGTACATGATACCTGCATATCATACAAATCAGATCTAACTCTGAAAATAAATAAAAACATTTCATATACGATACAATAATTTGCAGTGGAAATGGGTTGGGGACTAGGGGACAAACTTTTGACCTATTAAACTAAACAGATGATCATTTCAAGCTTAATGCACTTAAATATATAAGAGCAACATGCAATGTTTCATCGTATTATTTGCATCGCACAGATATCAGGCAGTGGCTTTACACTTTTAGTCTCATTCTTTATATCCCCTAGCATGGCAGACAATGCTGAGGGTGCTCTAACTGGAGCTTATAAAAAGGGTCTATTCCATATTTTCTGTCTTGAGGGGAATGGTATTTGTTTTAAATTTAATAATGTATAACTGATTCTTTTTAGGAAAACAATGATATTTCCGGAAGTGATCTACCCTGATTTTTACTGGAAGTTGGAGAGTGTAGTTTTATAGAGAAAGGGGCTAGGTGATAATGGTGATCATTGGTAACCGATGATGTCATTTTACAAAAGAAAATTAGAACGTATTCCGTTGAGTAAGTTTCCTTATTTCACAAATGTTGTTTTGTGAAATTTGTTTTGTGCTAATCTATGTCAAATAGTGAAATTCTGCCTTCAGAAGTTTGTGTCTAAAAATGTCTAATTTGTTAATTCTATCTTTTCAAACAACTAAGGAAACATAGTAACAAGATCTTTTCAAAGGTTTTTATTACTACGTCAAATATATACCGTAAAACAAACACATGAATCTGTGAAATTGTAAGCACAATAGACAGACAAATGCAGAAACCAAAACAAATGAAGAATATATATATATATATATATATATATATATATATATATATATATATATATATATATATGTATGTCTGTGTTATAGGCATAGAATAAAAAGACATGATAAATATAGATAAAATATGTTTCATCCAGCAGCACAGAAAGTCAAGAGCATGGAACGAATAGCATATTACAAAATTATGAGATCAAGAGTACAAATACTTAATAAAAGAGCAGTACTAAATGGGTAGATTTGTTTGGTTTCCAGGGTACCGACTCTATTATGAAACATTATAATTGCAGTTATATATTTCTATAATATATGTTTTTTAGTATCAAAAGATGAAACAATAATTGTAAAAAAATATCTTTTAAAATCAAGTAAAAGCATGATTATGAAAACAAAGCTGTGACTTAACAGTGATATATATCTTTATGTTAAGAAACATATTCAGATTTTATTCAAATTGACAATTGTGTTGGTAGAAACCTTGGAAATCCTGATCCCACACCAGTCCTATAATTTCTACATAGACACAACTCATCTGTTACAAGTTCTTTTTTTCCTCCAGAGATTCAAAATATCTCGAGATGTGGCCTCTTTGTACATCAAATACCTCGTAGCGTCTAGGAATAACAACTCTGTTCATATCTGCATTGTATAACCTCCATAAGATAATTCCAATCACCGATTGCTCAAACCTATGACAGGTACCAAGTTCTTTGGATTCTTTACATAAGATTTGGGCTAGTGAGCCTTGGAAGTACATGCAGCCGAGTGTTAGTGCACATGACAGCCAGGGACGCATTATGGTCTGAACCGTAAAGCGAGTGCGATATATAATGAACAGACCTGTCTCCATTTCATTTTTGTCGGCAAATAAGCAGGGATCTTCTCCTAGAAATTTGAAAGTAATAGGATCAGTCCTATATCCCACTCCCAAACTTCCTTCCCCAATCTTTATTCCGTATTTGATGCCCATTTCAAACAAACTGTCAAGTTCACCGCTTCGGAAACGAATCGATGCGTCGATCCACATGATGAAACCAAATTCATTCAGCAAAATCTGCAATGCAAACTCATGCAATGTTATCATCACAACTATCCTCATGATGATGAAGATGATGATGATGATGATGATGATGATGATGATCGCGATCATCATCCTCATCCGGAAGGCGTGGTGATGGAGTGAAAACATTATGGTTTAGTTGTATTGCCTACACAAGTATCGGCTGTCAGAAATGTTACAGATATATTTCAGGACTATATCGATGTATTTGAAACTCTGTTTTTGCAAGAAACACAACATGTAAAGCTCGAAGATCGTTGTCAATATATCGTATAACTGATAGGGCTGTAGAATGAGGAGAGAGAGAGAGAGAGAGAGAGAGAGAGAGAGAGAGAGAGAGAAAGAGAGAGAGAGATTACCTGTGCAATCAGTGGCTTCCATGTATATCCTGATATGTCCTTCACATGGTTTGGATACGTCTCAAATGGGAAAGATCTGTATTCACAGCGGCAATGCTTTTTAACCTGAACAGTGTTTTGAAATGTCTTTTGAAATTCAAAAATAATGACGGTAGTTAGGTATGCATGAAAACATTTAACACAGTATTTATTCTCAATTCGTCACAGTAAAGAAGTGCTCAGTAACATACATGAAGAAATTAGTAATTTTTCAAACAGCACGGTCTGTACGTTAAATAACAACTATGATGTTGACAGTCCCATTTAAGTCTTTACCTCTGATTTCTAACTGCAGGAGATAGATATACGTGAAAATCGACTTTTGTACATCCGTAGAATGGAGACAATTACTTTTTAATTACGGATGAAAATGTCTTTGCCGCTCTTACGGCCATTATGCCTTAATCTGAGATAATAACCGCTGTGACTAGTGGAGGTGAACCATTGGCCAATGTAAATAATCGCAATACAGATGTTTCAGATCTTTTCCCCCACTGGCGTGTTGCGTATGTTTCAATATTTAGAACCTTGTTTTCTGAATCATTTTTTAATGGACCAATAGCCGTCTGTCGCGCATGAGATGGCATACTCCTTATTTAACCTTCTTTGTTCTGACGTTAGTTAGGCTTAAGTTATTAGTTTTCACTGCATTGGTCCTTGTTCTTATTGTTCGGGCAAAGGCCATGTAGCAGGTTATGTTGCCGATAGGAGAGTAGCAGATCATGGAATAGACTATGTAAACAATACTTGGTAGATGTGCTGTCCCCCTTCTAAGTTTCAAATATATATGTCACAACTTCTTATAAATCGATTAGATAAATACTTCAGTTTTTTTAGCGCGTATTTAAGTTCACTTTGTCGGCGTAATTAGACTGCAGCATTGGCCCCAGATGTTTAAGTCTGTCTTCATTGTTCACATTGCTGCTTTAGTCAAGTAATTATTATTACTATTGTTTTTTTAAATTTTAACATGGATCCATCGATTTATTCGCTTATACACTAGTTATGCAACGTATTTATTCACAAGAATCATATATTTGTTCATTATTGTGTATAATTTCTTAATTTATTGTTTCTTTTTAATTTTTAAGAAATATATCTAGCTGAAAATAATTTGACAGAAATGACGCCGACTCTAGTGCAGTTAAATATTATACTTTTTTACAAGTACAGCTGTATATTCACTGAGTGTTTAATTTATGTTCATATTTAAAGTGATTAAAGGTTTAAATCTATGAGAATATATAACCAATATAACAGAAATTTTGAATGATAGTCCGTCCTTTATAGGATTGCATATTTTGCATGATAAACAAATTTTTAAAAATGTCAACACTAGACAATGTCAGAAGTCCACTATCTATTAACTGATGGTTGTTTTATCTAGAGCCTCTGGTCTTCTTTACATCTAGGATCATGCCACTTGTTTACATATCAGGGATCTTCATTATAATGCCATAACATTTATCGTAAAATGGGCGTAAAATAAATTACATACCATTTTTTGTTCGGTAACATTCAGTCCAATGTCATAGAAGATAAATTTGAGATTTTTGTACTTTGGAAATACCGCACTGTGGAGATTCTGTATAAGACCCTGCATTTCCAGGTAATGATTTGAAGATGCTGCGGTCACAAATACTGGAATCGTGGGATTTTCCTTGTCAAGAAAATCTCTATCTGTATCAAGACCAAGTTCTTTGAGATAGGGTCGTGATGTTCCAAAGGCATAACTGTACACAAAATTACTGTTTTCCATAAATGTTTCTTTGAATTTGCTATCGTTCCAACACGATAAGGAGCCCTTTACACCAAACTCACTATATCTGTCAGAAACTCTGTAGGTTGCCATTACTCTCTGTGCATTCCTTTGACTATGGTGTATCAATGCTGCACTGAATTCGTCTACCTTAGACACATTTAAATTCCACTCGAAATGTTCCTCTGAACCCTTTAGCGAATTCTTAAGAGAGGTTTGGTCTTTTTGAAGTAAGAATACTCTATCTGTTAAAAGAAAGAGTTTCCAAACAAAATATTATCTTACATTTATTGGACGTGCTAAAACCTTTCCGAAGATAATAATTAGACGTGTATAATGTCAAGGTCAGAAAATGGATAGTTTCTTTTCAAAACAATCCACGCACAAAGAGGCGCTAATAAGAATACTACATGTGTTTCAGAGTTCGACTAAAGTCCATAATGGTTTATTTAAAAAATGTGTCTTGAAAATTACCACAGTACTAATCAAGTCTTTGTCAATGCAATGTTATTTTCTTAACAAAACTTTATTCTTTTTATAAAGGTTCATACTGTTAAATGTAAAAGTATTCCTCCATTATCAAAACGGGTGATTTAATACAGGATGTCCAGTTCACTTGAAAGTAGAATGCCCGTATCAAAATATCTTGCGTTATTGTGTACGTACAAGAAAAAACATGTTTATCAAGATAAAGTACTTAAGTAATTTTAGTTCGTTTGTATGTAAAAGACTCTATTTGTCAAAAAGATGACGAAATTAAATTTCATTTGGGAAAAAAAAATCGGATTTGTCATATCGACTAGCTTATTATTAACAAATATTTCAGTCATTTCGGCCCGACTTACTCATAGGGTGAATGTGAGCCTTAAATGTGTTCACAGAACACTAATGTCCCGTCATCCCCTTTTTGTATAACAAGGTAGTAAAATGTGCAAGAGAAATAGGAACGAAATGCAAAACTTACCCGAAGTCACTGAAAAGCAAAATGTATATCCCAGTGATCTACATTAAGTAAGATGGTTTTGCACTCACTACGACGCATCTACATATGTGGATGAATGACTCTTTGGTAAATTAATGCAAAAATCCAAACGTCAAGCCTAGCTGAAGCGATTGAAACGTGAAAAGTTATGGCACATTGACCGACTTTCGGTGGCGTTTTGCTCCCCAAGGCGCGTCTACACACAAAATTGAATGCCTCTTTGACTAATATTGCACGAGACAGTAACAAAATACAAAACTTAATCCAATTATCTGGAGCGGAAAAGGTAGCTAATTGTTAGATACTTTCATATAGATGACGTTGCCTTACCAAGATGCATGTATATGCCAAGTGTCACGTCTTTTGGGATGACAATGCCTGAGAAACTGACCTACTAATAACACTTAAAAAGCTGTTAAGGATCGATGCATAATTGTACGGACGGATGGACGAACAAAGGTACAATTATATGTTACTTCCACATATGTGACCAGGCATAAACAAGTCTCTATTTCTCAAAGAGACTCGTCCTATTTTATATTGGAAAAGACGTTAATAAGAAACAAAACAAGCATTTATCTTTATAACGTAAGTTAGTATCAATATATCGGTAAAAATGTAAAGTAATGTTCTGTTTTCGACTTTAGAGAAGATGGATTTTGAAATATATGCCTGGGTATTGCTTTGCAATCAACACCATCATGGGTTAAGCTCAAAAGGAGTATAGCACTGAAGTTCTAGAAAGGAAAAAAAGAATAAAACGAACGCTCATCAGTGTTTGAAATACAAGTTCGGAGTTATATATATATATATATATATATATATATATATATATATATATATATATATATATATATATATATATATATGTATATATATATTGGAAATAATATGCTTCAAACTGGTATAACAATATTAGTAAAATGGCAACTAGTGTATCTGGTTAAACAAACTCATTTATGAAACATATTAGAATTATATTAACGTTTCGAGTCAGGATATCTTGTGAGTATCTACTTACAGAGTACGAAAACTAAAGTGGTGCACACAAACACCTTGGTAAAACGCTTCAGATCTTTTCTTTCCATCCGTTTGTTTGGATATCTGCAACGAGTTAATAATGATATAGAATAAAACAAGCTTAGAGGGCTATAAATCGTTCGAAGTCGGTCTTGAACCCATGCGCAAGGAACGCAACTATCGCCTACCTCTCATGAACAAGCGCCCTAACCCACTTGGTCATGTGTTCATTCCCAACAAAAGGATGGAACAAGGCCGGAGGTAAGGACTCAAGGTGCGCAAGAAATCCGTCGCTAGACAACCTGAACTAAATACTCAGCTATGTTCACAAAGCCACTGAATTTCTATTTAGAAATGCAAAGAGGAATATACATGAAATTATAATTATAAATACATACCAAATATAAAAGAAGGCGCTTATCCCTGAATAATAACCTACATCGTCAGGTAAACAAATGTAGGCAAATACATAAATAATGTGTTAATTTGGAGCATATGTTTAACAGAATGTACCTACATAAACATTTATCACAAAACACAGAGGTATGTACATTTTCCCACAATATAATTTTAAAGTTTACACTTTTGATTATGAAATCACAAACATTGTTTTCCACAAGCAATAGAACAAAAATAGTGTGAACATAGGTATGACATTACATTGTCCCATATATTCACAATCAGCATAAGCTAATTCCTAAAATAATCAGAAAAAAAGGAAAACAAGACACAACTAAACAAAAAAAAACCAAAAAAAAAAACAAAACAAACAAACAAACAAACAAATAGATATAGAAGTAAATGGATATACTTAACTTTATCCAGATACACTGTTTGTAGTTAAACAAGAAAGTATAACAAGAGACCTGCCAAGTAGATTAGAATATTAATTCTGGACCAGTTGCAGGTTACGTAAATCACTATGAAAACAAGCATACGTCTAAATCTTCCTAATTGTGGAGGGTGGGTGGGCTTTTTAATGGTCACAAGAGCCTCTCCGCAAAATTCAACTTGAGTTTATCAAACGGCATTTGGACTGAGGCTGTGAACTCGGGAAACAAACTGTTTATATTGCACGATAAGATTGCAAGTTATCCACTTGACCAGTATGGAACAGCAAAAAAGCATGAACTATATGCGACCACTAAATGATCTGAGGAACCGTAACTTAGTTAAAATTATCAATTGTACAGTAGCGAGCATTATTCGAAATTACCTATATCTTTGGCATTGATGGCAAGTTCCAAAGCGTCAACAACTACGCCTTCAATTTGGGGCAAAACATGAGTCATAAGGAAACTGTATTTGTTAACATGACTAGTGTTTATCCATTAAATACAATTTCCATCAGCTTTGTAATAAAATACTAAATGTATGTTATGGTTATAAAATTGACAAAATCCACAACGTATGACCTATGGGCCATCAACTATGATTTGTGTGCAGGCATCGCTCGGGCTAAAGGTTTTTACGTAAATATCGAATGTCCCTGTACTCAACGTTTATGCCATTTTAAATTTAACAATTCAGTACGCTCATTGTCTACAGCCTGTAGAGGGATGGGCTCCACCAGGTTGTAACTGCCCATGGTACACCAGGGATGACAAAATGACAACAGATAGAGTTCTCATACCGGATCGGTCGCAGCCTGGGTTACCAATGACTGCGCCAACCGCTGGACACCAGGACGGAGATGATAAGTATGCTACTGGTGCAACTATCATCAAAGTACGGGCAAGATATAACATCACCATTTGAACGTGGAATGTCAGGGCATTAAGACCCTCAGGGAAACTTGAGGAGCTAATCCATGAGCTGGGAAGATACCAATGGCACATCGTTGGACTCTGCGAGATGCGCTGGAAGAATTTCGGAGACAGATCAAAAGATGAAGGACACAGGATCTACTTCAGTGGACATGAGGACAAGCATGAGCATGGAGTCGGATTTATGGTACATAAGGACATTGTGAGTGCAGTCATGGGTTGTCGACCAGTGTCTACCAGGCTCATTATCATCCGCTTGAGGGCCTCTTCCTTCAATATCACCATGATAGAGGTTTATGCCCCAACATTTGACCATGATGAGGACGAAATGAATGCGTTCTACCACCAGCTTCAAATTCTTATTGACCAGACACCCAAGAAGGATATTCTAGTTATTCAAGGATACTGGAATGCCAAGATTGGAGTAGACGCACAGGGAGACTGGCGAGAAGTCTGTGGTCCATACCGTAATGAACAGACCAATGAGAGAGTACTCAAGCTCCTGGACTTCGTCACCTACAATAACCTAGTGCTAACGAACACCCTTGGTCCCATAAACTATCTAGAAGATGGACTTGGCACAGTCCAGACGGAAAACATCACAACCAAATTGATTACATCTTGGCGAGAAGCGATTCCGGTCTTGCGTTAATATGGCCAGAACACGTAGCTTCCCAGGAGCGGACATAGGAAGCGATTATGACTTGCTGATGATGACTATCAAACTTCGTCTGAGCAAGACCAATAAGCCAAGACAGGTTATGACCAGGTTTGAACTTGAAAAACTTAAAGTTCCAAGCATGGCATAAGCATTTGAAGCATCAATAGGCGGAAAATTTGCACCACTTACAATTCTAAAGACTCCTTGATCACCACCTTCAACACGGCAATAATAGGCACAGCCAACGAGATTATTGGCAAGCATCATAGGATAAAGAAGCCCTGGGTCATAGCAGATATCCTCCGCCTCTGTGATGTGAGGAGAAAACTGAGGAGAGAGCGAGGAGACCTTGAAGAAGCAGAAAAATACAGGGAGATTAACAACAAGATTAAGAAGAGCTTAAATGAGAGCGAAGGAAAGCTGGTTAGAGGACCAATGTAAGGAAGTCGAGAAAAGCCTGAACCAGAATAACAGTAAAAAGGTATACCAGTTGGTGAAAGACCTGACAACATAGAAACAGGGGAGATCTACAACGATCCAGGACAAGGTTGGTAAGAGTCTCATAGACGATCAAGATATTCTTAACAGATGGCCGGAATACTGTTCAGAGCTTTACAACCAGGAGACTTCTGAAGACTATTGCGATACTAAACATCCCACTGACCACAACCAAGGTTAACCACCCGATCCTCATGGAAGATGTAGAGGCTTCAGTAAAGGCACTAAAAAAACGGAAGTCAGCTGGGGTAGACAATATATCAGCAGAACTTGTTCAAGCAGGAGGAACCTCTATGACAGATGTCCTCACAACAATCTGCAACGAAATCTGGCAAACAGGAGAATGGCCCACCCCATTGACCCAGTCTCTGATCATCACCCTTTCTAAGAAAGAGAATCTGCAGCTGTTTCAGAACTACCAATCAATCAGTGTCATTAGTCACCCAACAGTGTCATTAGTCACCCAAGCAAGGTTATGCTTAAGATCATCCTCAACAGACTGAAACCCCAAGCAGAGCACATCATTGTTGAAGAATAGGCAGGTTTCAGAGCAGGACTTAGCACTATAGAACAGATCTTCGATCTTAGAATCCTCTGTGAAAAGTATCTGCAGCATCAACAGGACCTCTACCATGTCTTCGCTGACTTCAAGAAGGTTTTCGACATGGTATGGCCAGCATGCGGATATATAACATAAACGCAAAAATAATCAGCACCATCGAAAACCTGTATGACAAGGCCACTAGCGCAGTTCTCGTCAATGGCAACATAGGAGATTGGTTCAGGACCAAAGTCTGAGTCAGACAAGGATGCTTTCTCTGGCCAACTCTCTTCAACATCTACCTGGAAAGGATCATGTCCGATGCCTTGGAAGACCATGAGGGCAGTGTCAGTGTTGGAGGCGTTCTGGCGTTCACCAACCTGCGCTTCGCTGATGATATCGATGGCTTAGCAGGAGATGAACAAGAACTATAAACCTTAGTGAACCGTCTCAATCAAGCATCTCTAAGGTATGGGATGGAGATCAGCGCTGAAAAGACCAAGCTAATGACAAACAACCCGAGTGGTATCCAAAAGGAAATAAGAGTGAATGGACAGAAGCTGGGTACAGTGACAAGCTTCAAGTACCTAGGTGCTCTGATGAAGGTTCAAAAATTGAGGTTCTCTCCAGGATTGCGCAGACAACAACTGCACTGGCTAGGCTGAAGCCTATTTGGAAGGACAGCAACATCACGATTGGGTCCAATATCAAGCTTATGTGCTCCCTTGTCATGACAAATTCCTGTATGCATGTGAAACATGGACTCTGACTGAAGAACTAAAGAGAATAATCCATGCGTTAGAGATGAGATGTTATCGAAGGATCCTGAAAATCTCATACTTAGACCGCATCTCTAATGATGCGCATTATAATCCAAGGTTCAATTGAACCATATGAAAATCTGCTCACCACGGTAAAGAAACGCAAACTAATATGGTATGGTCATGTATCACGCACAGCTGGCCTGTCAAAGATAATCTTACAGGACACAGTAAGAGGAAAGAGAAAACGAAGCAGATAGAAAAATAGATGGGAAGATAATATCAAAGAGTAGAAAGCCATGGACTTTGCAAAGTCCCAAAGAGCAATGGAGAACAGGGCAAAATGGAGAGAGATTGTCGCAAAGTCGTCAGTGGCGCCCCTACAACCAGACATGTTACGGGATAAGTGAAGTGAAGACGCTTATTGTCATATCAGCAATGTGAAATTGATGCAATCAATTTTTGAAAAAATAAAATAAACTTATAGAAAGCATTGACTCTTTTTTGTTTACTTTTTTAAAAAACAATACATATGTAATACAGACACTGTCCAATAAACTTTATTTTTGTCCTCATTTGTTTCCACAGCATTACAACACCTTGCAAAGTGTGAATTACAAACAGACATATAAGTATTTATCCGGTTCAGAAAGAAGCTTACGCTATCGAAATAGTTTTAATCGTTTTCATTAGACTTTTGAAATTATAACAGCTGATCACTTGTATAGATCGCAAGTAGCGAAAATATTAGAAAATGTATCGTTTTACAGAAAGAAAAACTGTTAAACGCTTTGTCACAAATGCAACTGTGAGCTTTGAGCTCCAAAATGTAATTGGTCCATCAGAAATAAAATGTGAGTCAGCTCGATGTTTACTCCATCTATTTGTAGATTCATGGAATATGTTCATAGAATGACAGTTTGTATTGTGAACATTTAAAAACGAAAGGATATCAAATTTATAGCTGTGCATATTAACTCAAACTCAGAGATAGCGGCTATTCCAAGCATGATGAAAAATGATGCAAATTCAAGCAACACGTGGCATATCTGAATTTGTATCAGCTATATCAACTTGTCTCTGCTTATACTTTTAAAATAATTTTAGTTATCCAGCTGCCCCTCTATTAAGTATGTGATTAATTTAGATATGTATAAAAAGTATACATGACAGGCAAAGGTGCACTTTTATTATGTATCTATTGAAGATTTGTATAACATTTATATATCACATTGCTATGATAAAATATAAAATGCGTAGAATAACAATGCTTCTGCACATTCACTTAACACTAAATTGTACAAATCGTATGTGACTAATAACATTATATTAAAATGAAGTAACGAATGGCATACCTACCGGTATTATTGATTCTGGGCGATGACTCTGAGAAATGGTTACTTGATCAAAGTGCTTTTAAATATATAGCGTGTGATAATCCAAACAGGGCTAAGTTGCATAATTATAATCTGTGTTTTAGTGGAATTCATAAACCAATACATTTAGAGAAAGGAGAAATACAATCATATGACTAAATTACCTGGAAACAATCAAATGACCAGAAAATGAGGGAAACTATTGTCCCATGAAGACAAAAAAAGGTGCGACATTATTTAGGTTTTAATGCAAAAAGTCTGCTTGTACTAGAAAATAAACGCGTTGATTGAATTCATTCGTACCTTGCAGTTAAATACTAACACAGCATAAGAATACGTGTATGATGAGTTGTACAGAATATGTTTTATTGAAATTGACTCTATCAAATACATTCGCCTATTAACGAAATCATATTGGGAAGCCTGTGGAATGAATTGATTTGCTTCATGTCAATCTACACAGTGTGGGAAGGATTTGTGGATTGCCTCTATGTACATTTCTATTTCGCACCCTTCTCTTTTGTTGATAGGAAAAAGCGTAGTGTGTTGTTTCCTAAAGGTGAATATACTTTTTGGGGAAAAAAGTAGAGGAAATTGTATGTAGAACATGTTCTTAGATATAAAAAAGTGTTATGCTGCGAACCGTAAGTGTTATTACTATTGTTATTTTTGTTATTGTTGTTGTTATTGTTGTTTACATTTCCTCTGCGCGATCGTCTTATTTGATGACATATGTATATTAGTTGTTCCTTTCAACGTCATAACGAGTTTTCTTTACTTTTACGATATAAAGATTTAACTGGGTTGCACAGTTTAAATGGTTAAATTAAAAGGCCTCTCGTTTTATTAGTACCTGAGTTTGTGAACTAATCCCACAAGTAATTCTTGAATGATTATTTCAATATTTCGGTCGGCTTAAATTCCAGTTCTATCATAGTGTGAACGTTATAAATGGGGGTCATTACTCAAGTCTACAACTATTATAATTAAATTTCCTTTGTTTTGCTTGTATCTGCTGAGTTTTAGCTAACTTTCTGAGTCCACGAAATAGTTGGCAGTGGGATAAATCGGGTAGGGGGCTAAAGTAATAAGATGAATATTGTCACAAATATACAACTCGATTCAAGTCAGTAGTTGGAATGAAGACAAAGCATTTAATGACATACTTTGAAAGATAATTGTTCATGCACACGAATGAGTCGGCTGCATTTATACCGTTTTGCAGGAAGGAAGAGGAGGATATAAATATTGACATGTGATATTTTGGAACTGTAGGCTCACAAAAGGGTGGCCGTATTATTCTGAGTTCATGACCTCGGCACAAGCTTCTTTAGTTTGAAATATCCTAAAACTCTCCATGTATTTTACCGATAGTATAGGGATTATTATAAGAGGGATGTTACAAAAAAATGCACAACAACAAATCAATATTATTTCAGAAATAAGATCCCGACATAGTAGAATCAAATCTGACTTTTTGTTACATTTAATGTATATCTGTACCATAGCAGGATTATTAAATATTTGCATTTAAATTTAAATAGTAGTCCAAGTAAATACAAGACATCGGCCAGTTGACGTAGGAGGTGAAAACGGACTTTACATCACTAGGAAATCACATACAAGTAGAAAAAAGCTAATTGCATGTTTCCAAAGATATTATGAGACTAAATAGAAGGTACATGCTTGCCTGCTGCACGTCATTAATCCATCTTTGAATTGCCGCCCTCTTGCAAAATTTTAATTAGCAAAAAGACGGATTGTGAGAATGTTTCAAACATGTTTGTATGTATGGATTGTTTGCTTTCCACTTTATGTGGATTACTGCACATATTTTAATATTTCCAAAGTGCCACGTATCTCCGGACAAAGGAAATCAACAACATATTGATATTAAGGGTATACAAGATCTTACTTCAGTTAACTTGAAAATGGAAAAATCTCAAGTTGGATACACTTTTGCAATTACAAAATGGAGTTTAATTTTATATGGCAATGGTAATGCCTTTTTACATTATAGCGCAAGGAAAATGTTTCATGTCTCTCTCTCTCTCGCTCTTTCTTTCTCTCTCTCTCTCTGTATATATATATATATACATATATAGAGAGTGAATATTTATAAATATATATACATATATATATATATATATATATATATATATATATATATATATATATATATATATATATATATACCAAATAGTGTGGAAAGTGTTATTCCTGGGTTCTTCATGAGTATGCATGATAATATGAAGTGAAATTATATAATGTGAAATAATATATCTACATACATACGCATATATATATCTCTATATATATATATATATATATATATATATATATATATATATATATATATATATATATATTGTTTGTACTAGATGTGATTAAAACTTAAAACAGACTATGCAAAGTTTGATCTTATTTTAATTCCAATTATCTGTCCAACGTTTATCCACAATAAGACTTACAATAGAAAAGGCCTTTGAGAGATAACAGTTTAATGCTAATATATCCTAGTGAAACAACAGATAAATTGCTAGAATTATTTAGTAGCATGTGCCAAGAAACTAATCCATTGGTTCTTATAGATGATTGTGCTATACAAAAGAAAGCAACCAACGTAACAATGTTAGCATTCAGTGACAGGCAGTATGGAACAACTATATGGGTAATAGTACAAAAGTGTAATATTTTCATAAAATATATTCGTGAATGTTACGTCTGTAGTAGTCTGTTACTTAAAAGATAACAAGGCTATGGAAAACAGTTTTAATAAAATTGATGCAGTTGCAACAGTTATTATGGAAGAAATAGTTGAATAATTAAAAGATTTTAAACAAAACAAATACAAACCTTAAAAATATTAGTGAAAATCCAACATTTGAATTCCTTAAAAACAAGATTTGAAAACGTAGTAGTAAAATCATAATCAGAGCACTGTTTGGAACTCGACGCTGCGTTTTGCATTTCTCTGAGAATTATGTATCATTGTGCTTGTTTTGTCTGTTTAGTGGGAAATTCCAAGGAGTAACGGATTTCTCCAAAGCTCCATACTCTCTCGTCGTTTGTTTTATCTGCTGCAAGTTATATTCGTTTATATATTTTACATGTTTCAGTGATCGGAATCTAACATCTTGTGAACCATGGGACAGACACGTATTCAATTTTGAGAGGGATTTTAAACTAAATCTATGTAATGGATTGATAAGAAACGGGTTTTAACTGCCATCTTGCCACACAGAATCGTCAGTGCAAATAATTCAACATATTAGTTGCCAGCCGCCAGAAATCAAATATAATTTATTAGTCAGACGCTTTTACCACAACTTCCAGCTCCATTGTTTATTTTAAGTTTTTCCTCCATATAATGAAAAGTAAATTAAATTCTTTTGGGTTTAGTTTTAATCATGTAATTACTTTTAGTCAAATACAAACGGTTAAAAATTGAATAAATTAGACTTTGTAATGTTTCACAAGATCAAACTGTTAAAAGACTGCTATATGATAATGCATAAAAAGTATGTTATAAACAAATACATGTTTTTCCTTTTTGAAAAAAACAAAACAAAACAAATTAGAACAGTTTATTTGTAGCCCCTGAAAAAGACATCAAATATACATGTCAAGGTGCGAGCTAAATCACGTCTTAAACATTTTAAATTACTTGTCGCTATAGTGAAAGTTAAATACAGCATAGTATAGGTTGTGTTCTGTATCAGATAGAGGAACAGACAGCCAGCACAATATATAGACAGAGAGAGACAGGGTCTAGTGGGAATGTTGGATTTTCAAGTTTAATAAAATTATCCGCAATATATCTCACTTAAATATTTATTCCCTGTTACAAATCTTAAAGAAGTTGCTTATAGAATATAGGAAACCCCTAACTTAACCAGCGAGATGTTTGTGCAGACATTGGTATTGCCTCCATACCGTATTTTATTATTGAGATGTTTATACAGCATTGGTATTGCCTCTATACCGTATCCTATTATTGTAATATGTGTAAGTATATATATATATATATATATATATATATATATATATATATATATATATATATATATATATATATATATATATATATACACCAACTGTTATTCTTCCTACGTCCACCACCAACTATTTCTAAAGGTTAATGTATTTTAGGCTTATAACTGTCTAAAGATTATCTTAATATGTGTTGCAAAAGAAATTAAGTAGAAAGATTTTATTCTTAAACAATATTATAGTCTGGAAAATAATGCAGAAAAATAAAAGCTTGGAATACCGAATGGAAAAAAGCAAGAACCAAAAAAGAAAACCAACTTGTTTTCTACTAAATAAACCAGTCCAGTTTGAAACAGTTGTTTGCATGTTTCTGACAACTGCTTCTCTTAGAATGGAAAAATTTAATCAGAGGTAAATTTAAAAGGCAGTTTGGACGGTGTGGTAGTGGCTTGGACGGAAACACCTCTTTTGCGTTAAAATACTACTCTTTCAGTATAAAAACCAGGCATGTTCTGTATTTTAAGCAGAACCAACAACACCTATTATAGTGGAATCCTCTTGGAAAACTCCTGTATTCGCATTAAGAAAATTCATCTAATGCTGTTAGTCAACGGAAATTATTGGTTTTATGGTTAGGTTTTAACCCATGTATCTGTATAAGTCATGTTAAACTGCATTATAACTGTCAGTTGTAACGTCAGATCAACCTTGGCTACCAGAATGCGATGTCTGTGTTACTATATGTTGACTTCGTGTGGCGCTGGGGTCTATTGCATGAAACCATACGGTCATCTTCATTTTGTTGCATATATTAAGTTTTAAAATATTGCACATAAGGAAAAAAGTATCAGTATTTCATAAGAAGGCAGAAATTATACAGAAAACAGTTTAATGTGCCGTCTCTAGGCCCTTGGTCTGTGTTTATATATGTGTTTGTGTGTGGTTGGGGGCTTCCCCGCCTGACTACCGTCTGATCTTGAAGGTTTGCAGCTCTAAACACAATCATAATGCTCTCTAATTCATCGCAAAACGATATGAGGGAAAAACCATGAGAAGGACCTTTAAATTATGTGTGAATTGAGCCTTTAATGCAGTTGTGCAAAAGCCAAGAAAAACTGTGTCCATCAAGAATATGCTGGAAACGTCAATATGATCCAGTTCTTGTAGTACACGGCTTTTTTTCCACCTGAACTGGTGACTGACATGATCATGTGGTCACACATAGAAAGAATGAAGGCATGAACTGGTGTTGAACTTTGATTGACTAAAAAGGCACGGTACTTTCATGGTATATCGTTTGCTCATCATATATTCTCGTCACATAAAACAAAAAAGAGCAAACAGTTTAATGCTTAAATCCAATGTAAACCATGGCTTTTATGAAATACATTTTTGTGAAACCCTAATTCCGACTTTTACTTTGAAGAGACTGTAATATCCTCTCCACAACTGGTTATGATTTCCCCCAAAAGATCGACGCTAGTAAGAAACGTAGAACATAGATTAGAAGCATTTTCGGGGTGTCGGCATCAAAATTATAACACCTATTATATTTTGTTCAAAGCAATCACGTGTCATTTTCTGAAGTCATTCTGTAGACGGCGATGTACTAAACATGATGTTTCCTAGTTTACTTGAAAACGATGGACAACGTAATATTCGTCTTCACCACTCTTTATATGATATGTGTATCCAGCTAGAACGTTTTCGAGGGGGCAGAAGGGAAGCACAAGAGCAGGATTACAGACCGAAACAGGGAACTATACAATGTTCAATGAAGCAATACAAAGTATGCATTGTACATTATAGCTAAGTGCTGTATTTCTGTATTTATTCACCTACATGTCTCTCGTTTTGAGATTTAATAAAATACTCTCAATCATTCCATATGAAAATATCTCTTTCTTTCTATATCTCTCTCTTTACCTATCTATCTATCTATCTATTTACCTACCTATCTATCTATTTATCTATCTATCTATCTATCTGTCTATATATCTATCTATTTACCTATCTATCTATCTATCTATCTATCTATCTATCTATCTATCTGTCTATCTATCTATCTATCTGTCTATCTATCTATCTATCTATCTATCTATCTATCTATCTATCTATCTATCTATCTATCTATCTATCTATCTATCTAGAGCTCTATATATCAGACCAAGGGCTAATAGGCTTTGATTGTAAATTCGATTACTTTTTTATTTCAATCATTATTACAATTATTCACTACAAGTGGCTGCTACAAGGCTATTAATTATTCAATGACTGATTCCAACAGGCCCAACATCATGGACATAAATACCACTAATGGCCTCAAAATATAGCTTGTTCCAGAATGTAAACATTGTCAAACTCGTCCGAACATTGAAGGTAAAGAAAGGATTGTATTATTATTAGTTCACGTTAATGTAAAAATATGTGTATCGTGTGGACTTATTTAATTATGGACTAGTAATGGTTGAATATTTCCGTATAGCGATTCCAACGAATGAATACAACCAGACTGTATAGCAAAGGCGTTGGGTTGCTTGTGATGACCTCGTCCAAACAAATATAAATATTTTTAGTAAATTTTCTATTGCGTGTTTTGTATACTATTAACTTGATTTTGTAGTGATTTTCATTGGTCCAAATTTGACTCTCTACCTGACTTCATGGCCTTTTTGTCGCATCTTTTCTCCTCTTTATGTAAACTTTTGTAGGAGTGAGTCACATACAGGTTGATAATTTGGTCTAAAAAGTTACGTAAGATGAGGTGCGCAAGTTACGACCACAATATCCCTATAGACTCTCTGTTACAATCTTGATATATTCAATGCCATATATATTGTTAGGTAACAATCAGAGTTCCAGAATCAAAATTCCCAAAGTATTGTAGGATTAAAAGACTTAAAACACCATTGGCTACAGTTTGTTCTCTTTTGGTCTCTTTTGAATGATTCTCCATTGAGGTTCAGAGCTGCATTTTAATCTTAACCAAGCAAAAGTAACATCATAAAGGCAACGTCCTATGTAATTGCATGACAATTTTAAGTTCAATATCAAACCTCAAAAGCAATATAATCTCCAGGTCCGCATTCCTATACTTAAGGGTCACCTGACTTTACAAATGTGTCGGATGAGAATACTAAAACAAGGATCTAAAATCATGCAGTACAAAAGACTAATATCTTATAAAATATTACATTTAACCGTTTCTCTCCGCTTAAATTTGTTTTTTAATAAAAATGGAAATATAGTAATATGAGGACGAGCAAATCCTTTATATGCGCATCTGCTGCTCTTATAGGTCCTTTGTTTCTTTGTTTTTTTTAAATGTAAACTATTTTTTACTTTGGGATCCACTCGGGCGGGAAGTAATCCTCGTGTTTATAACCTTTGTATAAATATGATCCAGGTCTGATCCAATCTTTGTAGTACAAGATTTCTCCCTTATTCAAATAAGCCGCCCACCAGCCAAAACTACCTATTGACAAGATCATGTGATCGCACATGGTAAGAATGGCAAGGTCAACATCTGGTTTGGAACTCTGGTTGAGGAAAAATGCATTGTAGCTTGATGGCACAGTTTCTCTTGCCCACGTCTGGTTTTCACCGCATACAACGAAAGCAGAGTTTTTATACTTATAATGAAAGTAATTCATGGCTTTTATAAAATATTCCGTTGGTGCAACTTGATTCCCAAGTTGTACGTCAATTGGATTAAGTTTGTCCCCTCTACGCACATGAACTCCAATTAATGTGATATTAGTCACATTCAGTTTTACTAAATAGTATTGTTTTGCTTCTTGGAGTATTTTAATCGCCTGTGTGCTTGTTTCTTCGTAAAAAGACAGGAATTGTTTCTTTAGCGCATCCTTTACATGATTGAAGTATTTATATGATTGAAAATATCCATTTATGCGAATGTTGTTGTTTCTGGGAATTCCAACCGAAAACGACTGGTTATAAAGGCCCCAAACGGGTGCGTGGTACAAAGGAAAGGTAGAACATACATTTACAGCATTTTCGAGGATATCGCCATCAATACTGAAAATGCCAGCTATTAAAGTATCTTTTGCTAGCAGCACTCTCATGTTCTTTTCGGACGCTATTTCATAGGAGGCCGCGTACTGAAACATAGTGTTTCCTAGTCTACCCATAAAGGATGGACAAATATAATATTTTCCATCAGAAGGCTTGATATCTGTGTATACCCAACTCATGCCGAAGATCTTCAAGTTTGGAGATAGGTACCACATGAGCAGCACAATTTGCAGCAACAGAGAACAGCACAAACCTAGAATGAGTCAATACAGAATATGCATGAACTTGATACTATTTGTTTATATAGCACTACTTGCATCTAGAAGGTACTTTACATTTAATTGCTTATTTCCAATGATTTTAATAATCATAAAAGTATTTCAATTCGTCCATTACACATTTACAAAAGGTAAGACGAATGTCCTTACTGGCCGAAATTTTTAATATTTTGAAGAAAACACTCATCAATGTGCCCCTAATTAAAGAGACTTTCTTTTTTATTTCCCCACTCAAATACGTTTTTGTCTTGCTTACAGAAAATTCACACTCATAGTTTAAGTTCAAAGAATACTTTGTTTTTGAAAATGTACTTATGTAAGCAGAAAGTTATCTTGATAATATGTTTGAGTATAATCTACTGAAGTTCAATTACTTTTATTTAAACTATGTCATATTTCAAATTACTTGTGATTGCTCAAAATCAGTAACCATCTAGAAAGAATGACAATCATAACCCTGACTTGAACAAAAACAAAAACTTTGAAATGTCAAAATTCAATCCAAAATGAACGGGTCTAAACCCACACAAGGAACATGAATGTCTAAGAGACAATGGTTATACCCAATTGCTAGATGGTTTTTGACCTAAACCGGTTACAAGCAACATCCCATGTGAACACATGAATTGATTTATGGAATGCCACAACGCGATCTAATACGGCTTGACGACACAAAACCCATAAAAGGTATATATATATATATATATATATATATATATATATATATATATATATATATATATATATATATATATATATATATATATATATATATATATATATATATATATATATATATCTGACAACACTAAACTCGCATCAGACTATGTTCAATAGTTCCCAAGCTATGCTGGTCACAAGGTTTTACTGTTGTGAGATTTGAAATTGATGGAAGAATTTGTCTTGAAAAGAAGAAAACTGAAGCATATATATATATATATTTTTATGTAATAGGTAAAATTCACCTACCAAATGACAACAACTTATGTGAAGGAGCTGCAGAGGTACGGTGGCTAGAGGTGGGAAGCAACGGACAGAATGTCACAGCAAACAGGTGATTTCTATACAGCTCCCGCATCCCGATGATGGTACCTAATTACAGATGAATACAATCAACGGATTATACCAACTCTGATATATATCTATCTCTATATTAACGCCTTGATTCAGAAAAAACGTCAACCTTTCCTGTTAATAGTTTGATGTATATTTATAACTGCAAATATATTTCTCTAGTTTTATTTATCCAAAAACGCATCCGTTGATCCATACACCAATCCAAAATTAAAATCATTCATTTACCATTATAATGGACAAAACTTCAGATGGAAACATATCTCGTTGAAGGGCTCTAATTGCAGATGATCACAAGCAAGGGTTACTATGATTCAAACTCGGCTATGTGTATATTTGTATTTGTATATTTATTTATCAATACCTAGATCGACAAGTAAGCGAGCACATTTTCATGATCATCTTTTGATGTTTATTTATAATATATATATATATATATATATATATATATATATATATATATATATATATATATATCCACTTGTCAAACAACTTACACGTAAGGTCATGCTCCAATCCAAAATTAAAATCGCTATTATATGTATCCATCTAACAAGCGATCCATCATACATTGCATACACCAATCCTCGCACCGAGTGATCTCTGTATCTATTTCTCTGTCTATTCTTTTTGTACGTTAGTCATTTTTTCCATTTATATATACAAACATTGTAGAATGTATGAAAAAGTCTTAAGGAGATTAATGGAAGGTAACACAAATGTAATAGACATGATTTTAACAGATATATTTTGCGCGTCTATGCGCATCTGTATGGCAATAATTGCATAACTAATCAACATGGCTTCTTGCAAAATAAGACGTGACAATATAATGTGCGCGAACAATATGAAGTCACAATGTTTACATGTAAAACAGAGTGTATTTGATGAAATGCAAATGATTTCATATTTCAACTACACAAATGCAGCATTTTATCAGACGCTAATTATTCATATTCCCGAGATTGTTTTTGCAGCTATAAGCGTAAGCTGTTTTATCCAACTGATAAAGTATTATGAAGAAATGCAATTTAAAAAGATATTGAATTCAAAAAATGGTGATAAGCTAAATCCAACATATGCCATACTATGTTTCGCCCACTTTAGGTGACTTAACGATTTTAATATTTCCTCATGATTTTCTGACCGAAGGAAAAGGAGTATATTTTGTCTAGTTGTTGTGTATGCATTGGGTTCTCTATTCAAGATGTTTTTCTGTTAAAATATACAAATGATGCATACTCTAATAGGTTATACAATATTTCAGTGCTACCGTTCAGTTGTATTTAAAGGCATATATGAACACCCAAGAATCATTATTAGGAACTTAAAACAAAAGTAAATAAATAAATGTGATCTTAGCAAATGATACAAACAAACGGTACTCTCTTTAATAAGTACGCTGATACTCAAGACTGACTAAACTAATAAACTGTGCAAATGGATATGAAAAATATAAGGAAACTTACAGTGACGTTGAAATTATAGTGTTGCCCAAACTGGGTATCATGAGAAGTATAATGCTGCCTCGAGACTCTTGTCTATGCCCACACCGGTTGGTATGGAAATGGGTATGTTTATCTCAAACATGTATATGTCAAGTGTCAAAAATGAAATTGCTCAATTTGTGAAATGGGTAGCCATTCTGTTCATTTCATGCAATATATAGAGTTACTGAATATTTCATGAAATGTTCAAGATTAGTATGTCGGTGTTGCCTATTTCATAAAATGGTCGCCTTGTGTGGGAAACTTAAACTCTCATTCATAAGGCATGATATTCACTGATACACATTATCACGTCTGTATTGTCCTGAACGTTGAGCTGGTGGCATTACACGGACCTGGAATAATGCTCCTTGGCATTTACTCAGAAAGTATCTCTTCTTTTCTGACATTATACTATAATTATACTATACATAAGAGTCCATACCAATGCAGCCGAACAGCACAGTGTCAAATATGGTGCTCAATCACTGGCACGATTTGGTTGTCAGATTTGCAGTCGAGCGCGATTCAATTATTCTGTTTTCTACATTGATCATTCAATTAATGTTTGAACGTGGCACTAACATGTTGCTAAAAGTAAATCGTAGAAAGGTACGCATTGCAATAAAGTGCCGTTAAAAGTACGTTGTATTAGTCTGACTGTATACTTTACGGACAATGTTCCATAGTTTCGTGAAGTTTAGCCACAATAAACTCCTTATAAACCTCACTTGGCAAACATTTCATTACAATGTCTGGAAATGACATTTTGGAGGTCATCGCATCATGTTATTGCATGTTAGTGAGTAAATGCCTCTGGAAAGAATACAATAAGTTCGTCAGGAGATTAAAGGGTACACGTCTTTATCAGAATGATATATGAACGCTGGGGAAAAATAGTGAGACTAAACTGGACTACTCTTGTGTGCGTTGAAAAGAACTCTCTGTCTCTGTCTCTGTCTCTCTCTCTCTCTCTCTGTGGAAATAAAATGTATATTATCATAGAATTGTTTAGTCTTTGCTGTAAAATAAGATCCAGGACCTGTCAGCATCGGATTTGGAACTAACGCACTTGAAACAAAATAGTTTGATTCAATTTATTCTATTGTCGGGACATACAAATGCATTTAACTTGCAAGGCAGTTTGTAGAATATCAAAGATAAAAGATCAAATGTAATTATTATGCATTAATATTTATTTTAAAGTATATGATGTAAACAAAAGTAAGTTAGCTTCCGATATGACACGCAAGTTGACGAAAGAACACATTATGTGATTACTGCAATACATAAGAATAAACCAACGACTTGTTCATTTCAGACACTTATCAGAAATTGGTTTCCGAAATCGGCATAAACGAGACACGAATAACTAAGTGCCATATCATATGAAATTCCAATAAATTGGGCATGCATTTTCATAAGGTACTTATCTGTCTTAAAAATAAAACACAAAAACAAGTAATATTTTTTTAGAATAATTTGAAGTTGAGACAGGAATAGCAGAAATAAAAATAAATAAATAAATGGCATCAACCCTTCCTAGATTGTATTCGTTATTATGCGACACCATATAGAGTGTTCATTTGGTATCACTCGAAGCCAGGCCCAATGTTACTTAGTACAAAGCCAGGCCAGAATCGTTATAGTCTTGAGGTGTAATACTTTATAAATAAGTTCCTTTTTTCATACGATAAAAGTTAAGTTGTTAAGAGCCGCCTTTGTCGTTAGAAATGCAAACTGAAACATGCAATATACTAATCTTTCTGAATATGTGTAACAGAGACAGTTTCCAGGTGGTATTTTTATTTGTTGCAAAACGCCTGAGACACCATGGACGACGATATAGGCCGCATTTAAGACTTAGCTATGTAAAAGAAGGATCATAATGGTACCTGTCAAAAAAATCACATCTCAGTGGGGAAACCAATAAATAATGTTTCACTATACTGCGTTAGACAGGTTGTCCCTTCTCCAATGTCTACTTACGATTTATGTCTGGAATAAAACAAATTGTTTGGAGAATAAAATTGCAAAAGAAATTGATTTTGCGAAAGCCCGCAATTGCTTAGTCTCTTGAGACCAAGGTAAAAATATATGGATACCAGGCAAAACACAGGCATACGTATACATACAATAAGCATTGTGTTTGAAACATTGAATTTTCTCTAAACGTTGCTAGTATTTTACCCAATGCAGATAACATAATACAAAATTATTGTGTGAGAATATGTATAGCATTTGTTCCAACGCTTGTAACCTCTAATAAATATATTACTGTCATTTTATAACAACATTAGACTTTTGAACCTATTTCAATGTTTCCAAATGTAAATCTAAGTGAAAATATATGCGTATTTGTTAAAGTTATTTTGGGCACAGCAATAATAGGTCTAAAGCTGGCAAAATTTCGTTAGTTCTGGCATGTTCTTAACACACCAATTGTGCAGATGAGCAAATGTGCATAATGTGATTAGGTTTTATACTCTGTCCAATCATCCAACAAGACCTGCATGCAGACAAGTATAAAAATTGACTGATACTGCTAGTTTACAAAAGGAATTTAGACGCAAAATAAAACGAACACAAACAACCAACAGAAAAAGCATTAAAGCAAAGGTACATCTGATGAAGTACACGAACTATATCCATAATCCCCAAAGACATACGGGGGAAAATGTTTTGAAGTTATATATCTCTAAATGCCCAAATGCTGCAAATATGACAAAACAAAAAACAAAAGAGGTTACTTTCATTTGACAAATTCACGTTACGGCAAAAATCATTGTCGTGAACATGTCTCTCTGTTCAGATATTGATGGATATTTGTTGATCAATATTGCACCAATTATTCTGGAACGAATAAGTACGCAGATGAGAGTACACTTCTGTTGTCATATTAACGATTATTAGGTGACTAAAACAGCTAGAATAAAGACAAAATCATGATGAGTCATTAGCACCAGCATAGATGTACAGACCTAAATGATCAAACCTGAAGCATAATGTTTCTAAAAACAGCTAGGAAATATCAAACTGGTAATCATGGTTAATCTATTAATATAAACTAAGTAACTTGTATATATTTCGTTGCACATATATTAACCAATGCTCAAAACATCTCACACAACATAGTCAAATCTACACACACTACTCGTCTATCCCTTTAATGGTAACAGTCACATATCTGAAAGTATGTTTTATTTTCCATTGAAATTTTTTCTGAGGTAGACAAAAGGTATTAAGTTTGCTTTTAATCCACAAAAGAACCAGATGTTTGAATCTAAAGTAAATTAATTGTAAATGCGAAGGTGGAACCAATGTAAAGCTGTTGTTCTCTATAGGACTCATGGTACTAATTCAACTCCCATAGTAAAACTATGCAAACACCATAATATTACAAATTCAATAAGTTTAAATATATGCGTGCTCTTGATCAAACCTATATTTTACAGTATAGACCCATCCATGATACAAGCTTAAGTGTGGAGAAAACAATATGTTCAGCGCATAGTTTTGATCTACATGTCTGTGAAACGTGCGTTTTCAATTCCGCACCTAAACAATCAGGCGCTTTTTAAGTAATGAGTGTTCCAGAGTCAAGTATGTGAAAGAACTGAAATTCCAGCAATAAAACATTGTCTCTGGTTTTTGTTTTTTGATTTTTTAATAAATAGGATGTATTATGTACCCTCCACTGGTTACCTGTTCGCTACAGAATCAACCACAATATGCAACATTTCGTTGACTGCCTCCAGTCCAAAATACCTGTCTGACCACACCCACGTATACACCTCTTCTAGATACTTACGCTCCTCTTCTGACACTCGTAATCTCATTAATCCCACTATCAAAACGAAGACCTACAGACAACATTCTTTTGCGTACCAAGGTCCAGCTACATGGAACAAACCAAACTGACTGTCAAACTTATACACAATGACACTGTGATATCATTCATGAGTGCTCTGAAAACTGACCTATTTCGAGTACAAGAATGGACTTAAGACCTAGCAATGTTTCCTCAGCTTAATTCATTTCAGCGTGTTTTTCTATGTCATTTCATGGTGTTGGTTTTGTAATCTTGTCTATATATATATATATATATATATATATATATATATATATATATATATATATATATATATGGCCTTATGTGTCAACTAATATTGTAAAGCGCTTAGATCTTCTAAAGATTAAGCGTTGTACTAAGTCCTCATTATTATTTAGTATTATTTAACAGCACAAACAATCGATACTTCATGCAGTCATAAACCGAAGCGCAGGTAGGCAACTGACATCATTTCACCCGCCCTATATCTCCCCAAAAGAACTTAAGTCAGGAATGAAACTAAAGTAAGCAACCCGGCATATGATTGGCCATATGTTAAGTCCTGCATAAAATTGAGCATCTAGAATATTAAGTCTCGACCTTACTTGTTACGCTAGTGAAACCACAGCCAAGTATTAAAACGTAATAGTTCATAATAATTAAGGTAAAACAATATGTGAAATGTGTATAAAACACCTTTAAGATATAAATGAATAATATTGAAATAAAAGAAAGAAACACTGCCTTAATTTTCTGGCATCATCTCTGTTTCGATTGGTTTGCTGAAGACAAAGAAACATTCACAAACACAAAACATATATTGAGATTTGCATGTGAGTGTTGCTGTCACCTTATTTAGTACCTGTAGAATTTGCATACAAAAGACTTCCTGATAATCCATCTCACACTCTCTCTCTCTCTCTCTCTCTCTCTCATAATCGAATAAGTATGGCATAAAAAGACTCTCTTTCTCTCTCTCATTAAACTAAGCAGTAGGAAAGTATCTGCCATCAAATTTCACGCAAAATTGTCCTATATGTACATGACATGTTTGAAATGTTGACATCTTTAAAGTTACTGATATGGTGAACATTTTGGAACGAAATATACAATTTAAAATGGTAACAGTTTTTTGTGTTTGATCAAACGAACGTGTTCACATACATGCTGCAGTGCATACATCTTAAATGTAACCTTTAAACTTTATCTCAGTGTCACAGACGACTGGTAGTGTGCTAATGGACGGAAGTTGGGCGCTGGCGAAATGACTATCCCATTTGCTTAGCTAATTAGATTTCAGGATAACTAATTAATGTGGCAAAGTGACTAATAATTAAACTTATGTGACACCATGTTGATTAAATTTGCGATAAGTTACCGATACAAATTGAAACATTTTGTACACTTGTTACAAATATACAAGACATTAGTCGTCAGAAATATTTTCTGCTAATTTAAATTCGAAGCATTTTTAAATGTATTAGTTTAATAAACTATAGTGATTATTGTCATCATGTTACAGGGAATTAAAAACAAATATCCTGCATAAGGACGAAAATAGTTAGCAAAATCTGAACGTCTTAAATTTAAAGAAAATATAGACATCTATTGAAAACGCCTATCAGCATATATTATGAGGACATATCGTAGTTTTATATATCTAAAGGAGAAAAACTAGCATGGAAGAAACAAATATGTAAGTTAAAAACAATCCTTTGGTTCTCTCCCATACACTTGTTTGCTTGAACATAACGCAGCAGAATAATGAATATCGAACCCAAATTCGGACCAAAATATTATAAATATTCTGGGTACTGCGGAATATCGTGTTACGGAAAACGTTTGAAGCTACTTCTCATCATGGAATTTCTTAGCATATTTTTACAAGAAAATACTGTCGATCAGTTTTTACAGCATTTATATTATATTATTCTGCATATATATATATATAGGAATAGCTCGAACTTTCTGATCGTGCTTTACAAGTATCATCGCATATTGATTTAGAACTTTCAGATTTCCAGCAAAAAGAAACAAGATTGTTGATACCTCTAAAGTCAAGCTGGTCTTGAATTTCCTAGTCTTTTAATATTTACATTCTTGGAAAAGATGAAATATTAATGATAACAAATATAAATCTTCCACAAGACATAGCAGCAAACAATGCATTGATACGAACAAATTTTTAAATAATTTAAAAATCAATCTTTTGTTAAGTGGTAACATTCTAAAAATGTGGTAGTCCGAACATACATGGCCACAACAAGCAAGCATTAACAATACAATACAAATTCATGTTGCTCGTATTCAAAGTCTTACAAGTTCATCTTTCTCATGGAAACTTAAGTACAGAAGTTACTGACTAATTTATATATTCTTTCACCTAACATTCTGCATTCAACTTTAAAAAAGCTTTTTTGTGACAAACGCATGCGAGATGGTTTCTAAATATTACTATTACCAAACTTGTTATTGTAATCACGGTCACTTTGGTTGGGTGAAAATTATGAGTTGGCGAACTCTGAGTGGTTATTTAACACGGTTACTGGGGTCAATGGTGACATTGATTCGAGAAACGATACTGGTTAACTCAGCGTCAGGGGTCAAAGAGTTTTGATCAACGGGTCTGTAGAGTTGAGAGGTTCTAAACGGATCCTTCAGCAGGCCAAGTGAAGTGGAATACATGAGATCATTCATTGATAATGCTGGATCAGATATATTTGTAATCATTGCCTGGATGCCACGAGATAAAATCATCATATATGTTGATGGAATAAATATATTAGTTTTTGAACCTAAAATTCAAGATCATTATATGTTTGAGAGTCTAATGCACTATCATACTTGCTGATGAACAATACATTGTCCATATTTGTTAATAATTCCATACATTGATACAATTTGTTGATAACTCGATACATTGATCATATTTGTTCATAAGTCCATATATCAATCATACCAGTTGATAAAATCCATGTATTGATCATGTCCAGTGACAAATACTATCCTATGTGCGTATCTTTTAAAAATCCATGCTTTGATCGTATCTGTTAAGGAACGATATCATTTTGTTATATCCGTTTCTGAACTTTATGCATGAGAAATATAATGTTTCAGGTGTTATTAGTTTATGAGAGTTGGAAGTAATGATGTGAGATAGGGTGTCAGAGATCCAATTATCATTAATTTTACCTATCGATCATGTTTCTTGCATTATACTTATTTATCTTTGGCATATAACAGTCACTGCGACTGAAAATGATGATTGAATTAAGAAATTTTAGTTTCAAGTGATTTATAGTTATTCCTGTTCGGATTCCATGAGAATTTATTTTGTAATGTATATATTTTATTAAGTTTCTTTTTTGTTTTGGTCTAACCTATTTACAGCGTTAAATTATACGTATATGAATGGTTCTTTTTCAGTTTCCTAACGACAGGACGTAATAAAATGTTTGCCAATAGAATACAATACAAATTTATACAAAATAAATGGTGGGTCGTATCATTACAAGATGCGGATAAAAAAATAGCAAATAGAAGAAAATGTGTACTGCTAAATTTGATAAGTGAAACAAAGTCGGGGTTTATGAAGGTAGTTTTGTTGGCCTTATACAATAGATGAAAAGACTATTCCAGGACTTCCAATCTTCTTAGATTACGATTTTTGTTGATATTACATATAACTATTTAAATTTTGTTTTAGAGTTATTTGCGTATGGCACAGCTATTATGAAATGGTCTATTTGCCTTTCCAGCAATATTGACAGTTGTGGCTTGAATAACGGCCATTGTTCATCACCTTTCCTTGTAGGAAGAGGCCGTAGAAAAGGAGGACCAAATATTTAATTAGTTTCTATGCTAACGACTAAACTTTCATGCTTCGTGAAGACGAGCACTCATTAAATAATGTTTTAAATGTTGTTGATTTATTTGTATAATATCAGGTTGAACGCCGATGTTAATAAATTTGAAGCAGTACGGGTTGTTGCAAAGACAAGCTGCAGTGTATAATAAAGTTCAAAGAAAGACATACGAGAAAATAGTTAGGGAGCTTTCAAGCTGCTAGGCAAAAATATAACCTTAATAAAGAAATTTATAAATTAGAAAACTGTATATAGAACATAGAGTCGATCACAAACTGTCGTAATAGCTGATCATTTAGAAATATGTTCTTAATAGGAAAAACATGAGTAGTTAAAAATTTAGCTCTTCCTATTCTGATCCAGATAACAACCTTTCTCCTCAATCCCTCAGAGTATATTTTTCAGGTTTTTTTTCTTCTTCAAATTACCAATGTTTTCTTTCAATTTTGGTTTGAGCTGCAAACGAGATATAATCAGAAGAAATATTTTGATAAATAAACCACTAAGGTGGTTTAAAAATAGTATATGTTTATTAGTTCTGCAATGCTTGAAACTATCTTGAATTCATATTTTTTTTTATCCACTCAATCACTCTAAGTGGAAATGATTTACCCTGGAAAACCAGATGTACTTGGGCGAGACAATGTCTTATTTATGGAAAAAGAGGGAATACACTATTTCTTCAGAGCTTAGTTTCTTTTGGCAAAGGGTTTTTCGTTTTAGCTTGGATACACATACAAGATGACTACACGCGTCTCTTAGAAACTTACCTTCACAGCACTATGGTTTATCAAAATAGTGGATGAAACAGTCTCGTTTCAAGAAATGCGTAGAAAATGAATAGTTGTTCTATTTTTATATGGTAATTTAGTTATTAATTGGGAAATTCTAGAACAAAACGACCTTTATACAGGTTTGGTATAAAAAAAAAACACAAACACAAAAAAGCAACAAAAAAAAAATTAAAAAAAATAACCTCCTACCGCAAGCAACCCTTTGAAAAAAAAAAAATCTTGAAAATCAAAATTCGTCGAACACAAATTTTAAGAAAAATGGTGTCCCTCCCGAGAACAATCTTTACTATGACTGGCAAAGTATCTACCAATGTCCATTGCGGATGATTATATTCTTCAATCATCAGAGTTGAAAACCCGTCATAAAACTATTTATATAAATGCTTCATTGGTGAAGTACTACATTTTAAAAATAGAACCATGTCCTTTTGTAGTGAATGAAAATAAACAATTATACATCTTTTTGTTGGAACACCTTTTGCTAAGACTTAAATCTCTATTGTATTTTAACTATTCGATACCAAAAAACCGAATGCTTTTCTTTTGCATTATGATTTAATAAAGTTAGATAAATTCACACAAAGCAAATAATTATTCGAAATGTTACCAGGGCTGTTAATAACATCCACTATTTATGTATATTCAACATATATTTACCCCTGCAAAGGCTAACACACTCAGGAAAAATAGGAAACTATCAACGACATCTTCCATTGAATATATACGAATAAAATAATGTTTCAAGTCTTGTCCTGTGTGTATTATCGCATTTATATTATTGCTATATAACACTGACTGAGAAATGATGACTAACAATGTGTTAAAAAGAATTTATTTCCTTTCTGTCCTGCTTTCACACTCGCACACAACAGATGAATATCGTGCATTTTAATCTGCCCCCATGCATTGTGTTACCTGTTTGTCCGCTAGTATGTATGCGCACATATCTATCTATCTGTCATCCTATCTGTGTGTTTTATATACACATGTTGGTGTGTCTGAGTGTTTCAGAACGTATTCAGAGGTCTCGGAGTGTGTTTAAGATTATGGTGATTTCATCGTAGAGGTGATTTTTTGTTTTGTTTTTTTGTTTATTTGTTGTTTTTTTTTGTTACTCGAAAAATTTCCTCTAACATTCAAGTATCGGACGTGTCATTCACGCAAGCCAATATCTCAAGAACATTGATACAAAATTGATTTGTATATGTCTCAACATCAATTCAGACACAGGAGCTCTTCAGAAGGCATCACCGGGCATGATAAGGATGAGTAAAATGAAAAAAAGCATATATTAAATTGCATATATGGAAAAGATCAACATAATGTTAAAAATATTAAAAAGCTTATATAATGTTAATCAACGCCTAAATACCACAGTTGCAATAATCCATACATTTTTTTTCCAAATGGATGTGTTTTATCTGGTATCATTGTGTTTACAGAAATACCCAAACAAGAGAATGCAAGTAGTTTAAGTAACACAATCATCATATTGAATGAAATACATGCTCCAAAATGAATTAAATTATTTATGCAATTATTGCCAGAAGACTTTTTTCAGACTTGCTGTAGAGTCAAATATACTTCACATTCTATATTTACCTACATTGTAAGTGATTCTGATCAACAAAACTGAACATTTTAAAGCCTGTTATATGTATGTTTATTTCTCACAGCTTTAATCGAAAACAAGTGATATATGTTATATAAAGAAAAACACTTTTGGTGTATTAGTTTACTAGTGAAATAGTACCTGTAAATAAAATACATATATCTTAAAAAAAAAATGTTACTTTCTAGTAGAGCAACGGCTTTCACAATCAATGGATCCAAAATTAAAACCGTAACACTCATAATGAATTGCGCACACTCACCTTAAGCAATGTTTTACCTGTTTGCTTTTAGTTGCTGTGCTATGCTTTCTTAAAAAATAATAACTTACCTGTAGATCAACGGCTTTCACAATCAATGGATTAAAAATTAAAACAGTTACGCTCATAATGAATTGCGCACACTCACCTTAAGCAATGTTTTACATGTTTGCTTTTTTGCTATTTTACTATGTTTTAAACAAAAAATTCCAATTCATTCTTACAAAGAAGATATTTTAAAATCAGAACTAAACAAACATTTATATCATAAAGCAGATAGTATTTTGCAATTCTGATTATGGAATCTCATGTGGAAGAAAAGTGCACCCAACAACTAATGTGAATAGGAAAATATTGTCCGTATCAAATGAGAGACTTACAACAGAAAGACGATGTAATCTTGATACTGGAATAACAGATGTAGAACAAGTTACAAACAACCAAACAAAAGTTAGCCTACCCTACCAAAACACAATACGGAAACACATAATCAAAACATTCTGGCAGTACCTAAAGGCGTCAGTCTCACTTAACGATCATTGTCAATTAACCTATGCGAATCTTAAACAGAGAAGTTCATGAGCTTATCTTAAGAGGCTGCCCTCAACAGTTATCTACTCACAAAAGTAAAAGCGCTCAGATGCTGCAATATGCATTATACAAGCTGACAAAGAGAAAAAGAAGATATAATGGAAAAGCGTCATCCTTTATGTGTCATTATCATTTGATATGCAAATTTAGTTAGGCTTTAATTATAACATGAGGCATGCATATATGTCAAGCGGTAGGTGATTGGAGAGATCGTAACAATTTAGTAACGAAATTTATAGAAGTGAACGAAATCTCCACTCATGATTTATTGGCCACTTTAATTTAAGTGTTACTAAGTTCAGAGAATATTTTCAAGGGAGTAACTACATGTATATCATTTGTATTTCAAGATGTTATTCTTTAAGCAAACTTATCACTTTTGATATCATTGATATCATCATGCAAATCAAAAGTCAGAAAGAAGAGAATATATTACATACATTATATATATATATATATATATATATATTTATATATTTATATATATATATATATATATATATATATATATATATATATATATATATATATAGATAGTTGTGCCTCTAGATTTGAATTTTTGATTTCAGGAATATTAAAAAGTGAAACATAAATATAAGACACGAGTAAATCTCAAATACAGAAACAGCAATAAAGATAGAACTAAGTAAGAATTCAGGCACCATAAACACTTTAGAGTATAAATTACCAATGAACATTTTAATTAAGCTCAGGTAGAAGTGTATATGATTCTTAGATCAAGATCCATAACACTGACAATTTTTAAAAAATGCTTTAAATATTAAATATATTAAAGCACTCATAAATGTTATAACCTTGGTCTAGTAATTACAAAAACATAAGCATATAGTTACTAAACATAATTCCATGAATGTATAAATAAGTTTACTCGGAACAAAAAATTCGATACAATGTAGAAGTATTAGAGAAATATGCAAACAATAGAAAGGATTAAACGTTTTACAATCCTTAAATTTGGGTGAAGTAAATGAAATTGAGGTGAGAACAAAACTCTTAAATATATCTCAGCAATTTACATCGTTAAAGCAACATTAAATATGTTGAAATGCAAAATGACAATACGTGATCAAACATAGGTCTTTAAATAAATATGTACTTTCAGTAGTTATGTTGATGAGTAAATAATTGTAATATATAATAAACAATCTAAGATAAAAACGTAAATGGTAACACATGAGGAAAACTGAGATCATATTGCATCCATTGGAAACGGGGGTAGAAAGGTACATTCAGATGGTTGTGTAAAAGACGAGTAGACCAAAATTCATCACACTGATAAAACCATGAAGCAAAATAGTTAAGATAAAATATATTAAACATTAATATGCGACAGCTTTGAGTATAGCGAAGTTTTGGGATATTAAAATAGTTAACATGATTTGTTTAGAAAGAATAGAAAAGACATTTTGAGGACTATTTTCCAACTACAACGAAGGTCGGATTAAGCTTAAACCATAGTATTCATAGGCAACATGTAAATGAATTGAGCGGGAACCACAATCAGTGAATATCATGTAAGGACTGCATTCACTAACTAACAAGAAAACGCAAACAAATAAACGATGTCCGTACTAATTGGCTCCAAAACGTTTGCATGAGTGCTTGAACAATTCTTAGAAAATGAAACATGCACTGTCTGAATAGGGATTTTTTTATGAATGTACGGTGAAGGTATCTTACTAGGTTAGTGTAAAAATGTAAATTTCCTTTTAGGGAAAAATCATTCAGTATATGATGCATTTTAAAATAAACACTGTAGAAGATCAAAATTTCGTCTGAATTGGGTGAATGAAAATATGGTGCGCATACAATTCCTAGTAAATAGAATCTAGAATGTCAAGTATCACTCCAGTGTTTATAATGTAAAACAACCATTAAACAAAGATGATATATATATATATATATATATATATATATATATATATATAAGTATAATGACACAAAAAGTTATAAAGGCGCAAATACAAAACGGTTTCCCAACGTTTCGAGCTAAACAAGCTCTTCGTCAGGGGATGAAACAATTTACATCCACAAAACAAACACTAAACACAAAAACCAAGAAAAATTATTGACTCATACATATTTTAATGACGGGGAAATAAACAATAAAATGACAAACAATAGAAAAAAGAAAGAAGACAAAATTAATAAAAGATCCAAAAACGGGTAAACTACATATCTATGTTATGCTGCCATCAGTCCAACAAAGTAGTGTAAGAAAATTTCAAAGAAGTATTTATCGTGCCTATCACCCTCATGACCAAAGTGTTTTGACCTAATTCCAGATTGGAAACAAAGCACTGACACCATGCGCGGCGATATATCAACGCCATCATCAAAATGTACAATGCAAACTATGAAACGGTAAAGCTATGCATGGAGGTGCTAAGGAAATCTATCAAGAGCATGGTATAGCGGGACAATGGACAAGACTTCAAATAATAATAATAATAATAATAATAGTAATAATAATAATAATTATAGTAATAATTATACATGTAAATAGTTACGGAATATTTACCTGGGTAAATATCATCGCAAAAATTGCGTACGTCTGATAAACTGATGCTTGGCTGTAGTTTCGACAGGATTGCATTAGTAAGGTTTGCCTTTTTTGTTAAGGCCGAACTTCCCATGAGTTTTCAATTGAAGTATCCAGTATCGTTCCTTACGTGTGCATTCTTTATCGGTCCACCCCAGGTTAGAATCAATCGGTAGCATCTTGAGGGACTGAATGTCCAGTTGAGTTGTAGTGGTTGGCGAGTTTCGCGTTGATTTTGTTCCGAATGTGGCTGTTGTTGTTATTCATTCGTTTTCTGAAATCAACGGTTTCGCCAACATATTGAGTGCCACAGATCTTGGATGTTAGAAGATAGATTACATGTTTTGGTTCGACATCCTAACTTCTGATTGATAATGTAGCTAAGTCATGTCGTCGAACTTCTGAACGATTTGGTATCTGGCAATAGTTTGCAAATTAGGCAACGCTTGTTTGTCATTAACTTTCTCTTTAGTATTTAAATTTAGTTTAGTTCAGATAACAGTCATATCGTATCAAGTTTAAGACAAACAATATACTAGGTGGAATAAAATGTGGATTATTAGAGGGAAAATAGTAATAAAAGGTCGATTGATGTGGACTATCAATTGAGGGAGTGAGCATGGATTGAGCCTGGACGACCAGATAAGTACATCTGCAAACATTGTAACCTTGTATTTCAGTTTTTGTGTAAATTGACAATAAAAGCAAAGAATAAAGTATTTGGTTATTATTATCAGAAAGTTGAGAAATGCATAAGGAAAATATAAGATTCACTAAAGACATGATTAATGATATACTATATCGTCGACGATACCTACCTCACCCCCCCCCCGGGCCCGGAAAAAAAAATTAATAAGTAAATAATGAACTGTGGACACCTAAATTACACAGTATCCGTTGGCAACTGACAGAAAAACTTTTTACAAGATTCTGTAACATGTAAAAGGCATGTAAGATCAAGAATTTCGATAAATAAAAATAATATTCTGATAATACTGAACATGAAGAGATTTTATAGTAACTAAATTAGTCCATATAATGTAATGTCTCTATCATAAACGAATAAGTATGGCATCGACAGACTCTCTCTCTCTCTCATGACAACAAATGCCTGACTTAATTGAAACTAGGACATTTCTAGGAAACAATGCTGACAAATTAGTGTGAAATCTACAGTCTGTGTATATGACTAAAAGTCTTGTAGACATATACAAAAACACATGAGTAAAAGGAGGACTACAGTCGTAATTGATCATAAAAATCTTACAAACTTGCTCTGAGAATATAAATTTAAAAAAAAAAACCCAAAAGATATCAACTCGCACTTCCTAAAAAGTAGCTAATAAAAAATAACTAACATCTAACTGCACCAACCAATGCATAAAACGAGTTTTGATAATATACAATTTCGCACACATTCTTTACTTGCAATTCATTCGAAATTTTGAATTCTTATTATCACATCGTTTTCAATATGTGTTAGTGTTCTCTAGTTCTTTAACATTGTTGCCTTCTACAACAGATGGCGACTTATAATGCATCAGGTACCAATTTCTTTCTTTTTAACATCTATATAGTCATCTACTACTTAAACTCTCCATCTTACCCTCTTCTTTTAAGTTTGTGAATGAAAAACCTTCCCTGATATTCAATTGTTCTAGCTTTCTGATCAGTTATAACTATACTTTCGACAGATAACCTAGTTTCGATCTATTCAAATGCTACTTTCCATTCGGGATAGAGCCCTTCTTTGTTATTATAATATACGTAAATTTTTCTCCTTATCACTTTAGCGGCAATAACAGCTCTTCATTTTTTTAAGTATTATATAAGAATATTTTTTGAACATATATAATTTTCAAAAATCTTTATATTTAAATAATTCTCTTAATACGGCTAATTGCATTTAGATTTGTATCCTCCTTGCTAACGGATATTTCCTAATCTTATGCATTTTCAGTTATTACTTTGTGTTTGGGTTTTTTGGGGTGGGGGTGGGGGTGGTTGTTTCTCTTTTCCTATTTTATTCACGGGCTCTGCATTAGAACTTCATGCTAGTCTCTCTTTAGTTTGCTTATTTTTTTTTTTAATTTTGAAAAATACCTGAAACATTCTACACCAACTTATGCATGGATAAAACGTTTCATGATCCAGATAATATTACCTTTTTGTTGTAATTTTAAATTACAAGGAGTGATTTGATCCTTAAAGTTCTTTTTTGTACATCTATTTGATAAGATGGTTATATTATAGACTGTATCCTTCATTATTGTATCTATCAACTACTGATTTCACTTTACATTCAATAATTCCCATTTAGACAGAATACGTTTGAGTGTGTGTGTGTGTGTGTGATCTCTCATAGCAGTTTTTAAGAAATGAAAATAAAATCAAGGATATTGTTAAATACATGATAAGCTATTTATTGCGCACATAGGCTGGTGCAGATATTTGTACTTATTTTCACGAATTTAGGAAAAATGTGGAAAGGATATAAGTAGAGGAGATACATTAATAAATCTCTTTTAAAAATTGTACGATAAAAAACATAAAAAACAAACAAACAAACAAAACAACAAAAACAAACAACCAAAGAGACCAAATAACAAGAGTGTAAACTATATCAGTTGGTCTCCTTTGGCTATGATAATAGAAATGTAAGTAACACAAACTACACTAAAGTTATATAACACACCAGTATTAGAGATAAACATGAAGCAATACAAGGTTGACTAGGTTCTCAATAATTATTTTATAACTTTGAATGAACTAGATGATTGAATATAATGGTATATAACGATTGCAATATATATATATATATATATATATATATATATATATATATATATATATATATATATATATATATATGCGAATAAACAACTTTAACTTTAAATGTAAATTTAATGCTTTTAATTTAATGACAATGAAAAGAAAGGTACCTTCTTTATAGGTCAACAAGAATGCATTCCAAGTATTCCAAACTGGATTGGTGCAGCTTCGTTTTAGTTTTTATGTTCATTAAATCAAAATAGGGAAGATATCAGAAACAATAAAGGTGATCCGAATATTGTTCTGGGATATAATCTAACCAAACGCCCGAAAAGAAAGAAAAAACAGAAAAAGTAACAATTGAGGAAGCATAAATGAAGAAAGCATTCTTTGGCAGATATGATTGCAATGTAAATGCAAGTAATCGGGAAATTATGTTCATAAGAACAAGAACTAAAACTCTGACAAAATTATTACATAAAATGCTTGAAATATGAATGATATTGAGTAAAATAAATGTGATCCCAAATTATAAGATGACCAAAAAATATTGAGGATTCTATACTAAACAGACAAAGTGTTATGTATTTCATAAATATTGATTTGGAGATTACGAGAAGCACAATATATAAATAGGAAAACAAACACTATAATAAAACGTATATAATCCACAAGTAATAGAAAACAATATCAAGTACTACCAGGTTGACAAATGTGATGATACATATTGAATAAATTCTAATAAATTCAGTAAAAAAAATGAGAATGAATCAATTTGTAAATCCTTCATCACGCTTTGTAGATCATCATAAAAATTCATTAGTTATGTCCAGAAACTTCTCTATACGATTTGGTCCATGTGCAAATGAAACAGACATCATCAATTTAATACATTTTCTTTTATACAACTCTGTATGCAAGTATTCTAGTGAGGTATTAGGCTGGAACTAAAATGTTTGAAGAAAATCAATCAACAAAATGCTTGTCTGGTACATGTCAATTTCTGCTTGAAAGCCCTCAAAATGTTCCGATCGCACTCAATGGCGGAGAACATAGCAGGTGTATACAATTTCAATGAAAAAAAACAATTGCGCAGTATAACTTACCCAAATGTCTGAACACGGCTATGAACGCTAGTAGGTAATGACATGTAAAGGAATGCTTGTTTTGTTCATAATGTTGCACGCTCATTCAATGGACAATATGAATATCGAGAGACCAAAATAAATTGAAATCTTTGCGAGGCTTAAAATGTCATTGGATATTCTGGTGTAACTCTGTAATTGCCATCCACATCAGGTAATGTGGTTGCTATTGACTGGATAACACCAACAATTGTCAATGAAAAATTCACCTTACATAATATTGGTGTTGTAGATATTTATCGTGCAAATTCAAGTGGTGTACCACGGGCCCTATGTAACTTTCATTTATTGTAAAATATGGAAAGGGATTAAAAAGCTTGTTGTGTCCTCTACACCTCTGCAACATACTCATGGTATTCTGATTGTTAATGCTCTTTATACCAAAATCTCTTTGGTAATTGTTATCAAACTCCCATATTAGTTCTGCCCCATTCTGAATTGCAAAGATGTATCCCACATTTGTTCTTGTGATTTGACTCCAGGGTATAGCCGTAGATAAAGCTGTAAAGATGATGTCCTAGTCAGCAGCATTTTAAAACACTATTCTTCTACATCTGTAGCCGAATGCTCTTAAGTAGGCATCGTTTAATAGCGAGTTTATGCCAGCAACAATAACAAGACACCATTGTCTTTCAGATGCTATATAACAAACTGCACTTGTTGGATTTGAAAAAGCACTGACCACTGCCCAGTTTGTACAAAGATATTGTTTTCCAGCTTTTACTATATAGAAATTTTGATTTATAGAAATAGCATGGCCTTTCGGTTTTGTCCACAAGTAATTAAAGTAAGATCTTTTATACTTTTAAAATTTATATCTTGTTCACATTCTTATTCTAAAATTCGTAGCAGTTTTGAAAACATTATAATATAATATATACGGTAATCGACAGTAGATAGACAGCAAACGAAACACTGATACAAATATTTTAAACATTTTCACCATCCGTCTTTAAATAAATGAGAATTTGCAGGAGTGCTGCAGTTAACAGCAAGCAAGAAAACGTCTCTCTTCTATTCAGGTTCATGACGATTTTTTAAACATGTCATTGGCTACTTTCCTTTTCGCATTCAGTATATTAGTGACGTAAATTACGTTTTCATTCCAACTGGAACGTAAACACCGAGGCAAGTGACTAATTTCATATATTTTTGTTATTGATTAACATTGAAATACGATTACTGAAATCATGTGTTGTGTGTACATATATATAACAGGAATAACACCCAAGTTTTCACTTTGCTATGTATGGGATTCTATTTCTGAAATAATTTATTTTTCTTGTAATAAACCCTATGTTATAATCTCAGCTCTACTGGTGAAAAACAATGGGTGTTTTGTATGTTTCAAACCAGAGAAGTTAGTGCCAAGAGCATGATCTTAGGCGTAAATATTTATCTCCCTGATCCTACTTCCTGCGAAGAACATGATAACATCAGATCAATCTATGTGCATGAATGTTATATATCCTTTAAGTCTTTAAATTATGTCTTTAAACGGTTTCTCTATGTTTGCTCAAATAACTTGAATCAAGGATGCGTCCAAATTTCCATCTTACTACATTATATCTCGACCAGGTTAACTATATCGCCCTGATATTTTGCAGCATCAGGAGGGAGTACAAGGAATAAGCAAATAACATCCTATATATTACGTTTTAGACGTTTGTCATAGTCGATGATTTATAAAAATATGGTTCATTTCCATTCTCCTTCAAGGAAACGCAACAATCTTTAATGCAAATAGGCTAATGTGGCGTTAGGTTGAACTACAAATGGATGCAGAAACGCATCCAGCAAATTTGTATGCTGGTATATATCACTTTCTGCTTCACAATGCTCTACTTATTTCGAGTATTATTTCTGGTATTACAAATGGTAGAGACAATACCAGATGTATGCATTTTTTTATGAACGAAACAAGGACAATTGCAGAAGAAAAACAAATTCTTTACATTTCGGAAACATGGCTATAAACGTTAATAGCTAAAACCATGTAAAAGAGTGCTTGTTTTGACTATAATTATGCACAATCATGAGGGGGCAAAATGAATATCAAGGTACCAAATAATTAAAAACTTTAGCTTTGCTTTCAATGCCATTGGATCACCTTGAGTAAATATGAAAGTGGCACCCACATCAGGTTTGTTCTGTGTTTGTTACTGACCGAATAACATCGACACTTTCAATTAAATATTCACCTTACATAATCTTGGTGTAGCGCTTGTCTCGTGTGCAAATTCAAGTTAAAACAAAATCAGCCAAATGTAAGTTAAGTTAGAAATATGGATATGGATTGAAAAGTTTATTTAGTCCGCTACGGCTCTGTAAATCCCTAATGAGGTGAAATTTTAAATTTATATGTAGAACTGAGTATGTATTTTTTGACAAGGAAGAATAACATCTGTTCGGTTGAACAAAGCAAACAATACATTATATCATCGCAATTAGAAGGAACCGGACATTCTGCAGACATATTCGGTTACTAACGCCTATATAAGCACGATAATATTATGCTCTAAAACGCTTACTTTAAGGACCATTAAGTAACATTTTGCTTAAGCACTTGTTATTTTAGTAATTTGATCCCAATGTGCACCTCAATACGCTGGAGATGTCCTGGTCAACTTTGAAAGACATGTTATACTTAGCAAAATAATATATATTGCTGGTTGTTATCATTCTGTGCATCTAAATACGGCTTTGGACAATGTATTTTTATTAAGAGAAAACTAGCTCTTTAGCTATGCCGCATTATGTTTTAGGAAAGATGACATTAATTAAAGGAAAGAGATCGAAATATGATCAGACAATACAATTTCATGAAAATGTAAGATATACTTCAATTTTTAATAATCGCAAGCAATCCTAGATCAACTTCAAAAGCTAACCAATTCTATACACCAGTCATGCGAAGCAATATAATACAGAGGAGGAGGGTTTATACAATAAGTTCAAATCCTGTATACCCTATATACCTATGACTGATACAGTCAATGGCATTTAGGGTATAAACGACTTAAATTATTTTGGCACCTCGATATTCATATTGTCCAATCTTTCCAAACTGTGAACCACGTACTCTTACTGTGGAGGAGTAAAGTTGTAACAGTGGTGCAGCCATTTGTTCAACCTTATGCTTCATAGGATCGCCATACAATATCTCTAATATTGATCTAAGTTGATATCACACAGTCACATCAAAGGGAAACTTTGACAAATATACCTTATCTTTGTTTGTTACTTTTAAGATGATAAAAATAGTATCGTATGTATTAAAACTTCTGCCTCATTAGCTTTATTGATATGCACTGATACAAGTTGGTCGTTTGTTTCTAATGTTTTTACTGGTGACAAAATACACGAAACCAACATCACTTGGCTTTCTTAATACAGGTGGATACTAAAATCTTTTTTTTATCAAAAAGTATTGATCAACATATACTTCAAGTTTGAGAAACAGTGGCACATAGAGAGCAGGGCATGTCTATGCGTATCGTTCGAACAATGGTTAAGGTTGGGATTTGGAATTATGAATCAAATTTCATTCACCAAACTTTACTTCAGTGATTGAGGAAATGTATTGAATAACGGTCATGACATACATGTCGTGTAGGCCTACACAACTTAATTAGAAAATATCGTTGCTGGCCAACTTATGCAGAACTGTGAGATTTATTTTCTCCTAAAACTTGTACAATGCAAATGCAGTCGAAGTAGCGGTGGAATGAGCAACTGTATATATGTTAACTTTTAGCTAAGTTCACTCTGCACTATTGTGTTTATTAATTCTACCTGTTGCATCTGTTTTATAATTTTAGATTTAATGTTATAATAACATGTTTTACAAGGGTCATTAATGTCAACTTAAGTGGCCATAGGAGCGATGTTTACGTAGGTGTGTTCTAACGGTACTAACAAAATATTAAGCTTTTTGATGCAATAATATTTCCATGCCTTTTGTTGGAAAGTATAAAATGAACTAACTACCAACACTTTGCCTTGTGAAAATGATAAGTTTTCGGAAATATGGAAGAAATTAACGACACCATTTCTCAAGATTATTTGCAATATATCAAGCTAATGAGTGTGCATGATGCTTGAACTGAAAGTGTTATAGGGCAGGAGTCCCAATCATACATGTCTAAAGGATAAAAAAGAATGCATTTTGTTTTATATGGTAAAAGCAGATACTACTAAACATCTGTTAAACATATGTAAATGTACAACAATAGTATATATATATATGCGAACATAGTTTGTTTCATAATGGTTAATATTGTTTTTTGTTTGTGTGTGTCACGTCCTTTACGACTAAAGGCAGTGTTAGGTTAATAAAGGTAAGTTTTGTATATACAATCCCACTATGCTTACATGTAGAATAATGTAAGTTTGTTATTTTTTGTACCCGATAGCTTGTCTTAAAGTCTTTATTTTCAACTTTACAGCTAGTTATATAATTAAGATATAGAGGCATCGTATGGTGTGTGCATCTGTCCAAGTTAGTGCATCCTTTTATGGATAGCGGATATTGCAGGTTTATTTCTAAGCATACAATTAAGTGTATTTTTATATATGTATACGTATATATGAAGATATGCATGAAAGTGTATCTAATCATGTAAAGTGTTGCAGAATAAATAATGTGATTCCTGTTGTAGTATAATACATTTATATCTTATTTAATTGCATAGTACATCATTTGTTGGAAGAAAGAAAGTAGTAACAATTTTATATTCGTCCATTTATTTAGTTGGGAATTTGAATTATTTCTTATGTAATTTGAAACAAGTCGAAAAAAGATTAATTACAGTCCAATATCTCAGTAATGTGTTTAATTTTGTTCTTCCGTTGCCTGAATCTGTTGATGTGCGAAGTACGCCTTATATATGCATGCTTCCATATATGCTCAAATATACTTGATAGTCTCAAAATTTAGCCAAAATAATGGCTTGATCGTCTAGAACTTCAGCCAAACTTGCCTGATAGTCCAGAACGTCAAGAACCTTAGCCATACTTGAATTGATATTCTCGAACTTTAGTCATATGTGTATCGATAGTCTATAACGTTACCCAAGTTTGGCTTCGTAGTCCAGAAGTTTAAGCCAAAATGTGGTTTGGTAGTTTAAAACCTAAACTTGTGTTTGATAGTTTTGGACTTTATCCAAAATGTGGCTTGACAATCTGAAACTTTAGTCAATGTAATGATTTGATACACAAACTTGGCTTGATAGTCGAGACCATTACCCAAAATGTGTCTTGATAGGTAAGAATGTTAGCCTAACCTGGCATGACAGTCTTAAAACTCTAGTCATTGTGTTGCTGTTAAAAGAAAATCTCATTAAAACTTGAATACGGTATTTTTAAACCGTTCTTTAACTTCCTTTGCCTTTCTTTTCAATACTACATTGTGCGTGTGTCCGTGCGTGTCTATCTAGCCATCTCACCAACCCCCATACCCCCTCGACCAAGCATATAGGCATTCGTGCGTAGTAGACACACCCGCTTATTGACCAAATAATTATTTCTCATCTAAGGACACAGTCACTTCAGATTCCTTCGACAGAAATCTAGGTATATAGAGGTCATTATAGTGTTACAAATATACACCATGCATAGCGGAAAGTGCTATCCCTGGATCTACAGGAGGATGCATGATAATATAAAGTTCGAACCTCAGTAGTTCGACTCTCAGTAGAGTATTAATTAAAAATTCTCTAACTTGAATTATAGGAATTATAATATATTTTCTCATTATTGAACGAATTTACTCCATTTTATAACCCGTCCTTCTTTGGGATCCAGGGATATCACTTTTCGCTCTGTATGGTGTATATTTGCAACTATATATATATATATATATATATATATATATATATATATATATATATATATATATATATATATATATTAGAGTAGATTAGACTAGATTTAACCGAGAGATATTAGGAGTAAATTGTAGTTTTGTGCTGTTAATGCAGTGTGCCCCGTCTTACTGTGCTTTTCTTGAACCGTTAATTTGTGAATTAAAATTCATACGTGTCTTCAAATGTTTGTTATTTATCAATCTCCATGAAAAGTGTATAATAATTAAATAATATTATTTTGTGTTAGAATTAAAGTCGCTCATTATTTAAAAGAAACACATTTATACATTGTGTTATAAATGAAATGTATCAGTTTATGTTACAAATCCGAGATCGTTGATAGCTGACTAAAAATAGAATGAAATTAGGTTCTGTTTTTAAAGAAGATTGTCCGTGACAATGATTTCTCAAGAGGGCACATTGATATATGTATTCGTAAAGTGAAGATGCAGTACTAAATAATTTTACATATAAAGATTGTCAGCAAACCACAGTAAAAGAAATTGAAAAGTCACGCTTATGGATCAGCTAACAATTTCCATCATTTTATCTTATGATCTTTAAGCAATGAACAATTGATGCTCAAGTTCCCACGTGTGCGGTCGTTAGGTGCAGCTGCAATTACGATCTTAATAGATACACGTTCTCACAAGGATATAAACTTGCAAAAAAATATTTAAAAAAAAAACAAAAACACAAAGAAACAAACAAACAAGAAGCTGTAGTTAAAGTGTCATTTAGTAGCTATATAGAGAGAATCAATAAGGAGCGCATACTTATGTGTTTTCTACCTTCGTATAGGTACAAAGTAATGAATTATCTTCAGTATAGGTGTAAAAGTATATATTGTGATTAGAATCACACGGCAACACGAATTATTCAGTGATATATTGATGCAACCAATGGGAAATATATTTTCAAATGCACGCACAAACATATATATATATAAATATATATATATATATATATATATATATATATATATATATATATATATATATATATATATATATATATATATAATAAAGACAGAATGTCTAAAACATTAATGTTGAAGAGATTAATGCATGAATCCGAAAAGATCACGTACGGTTTTGTCGGTGATGATGACCACCCGCTGATCAAACACGGTAGTGTCGTAAGATAATGTAGCTACATGTCGGTAGTTAACTAGGCAGATATCCCTAGTATATGGTTTTTGAAAAGGAAGAAAAGGTAACCGTGTTTGAAAGTCACATTCCATAGCCATTTCTGCTCGTTTAAGAATATTATAATGCGTGTATTCCCACCGTGTATCAAAACTTTTTCATATATTATACCATGATATATTATATTATACTTTAATATAATATAATATAATATAATATAATATAATATAATATAATATAATATAATATAATATAATATAATATAATATAATATAATATAATATAATATAATATAATATAATATAGGTCTTACACATACAATCTCAAACATGCCCTTAATTAATCGAAGTAACAAAATAAACAACTTCCATTAGAATATTTTCAGTAAAGCTAAATTATATATCTTTTCAAGACTAACGGTCTTTTAGCAATTGCCACTCTATGGAATGTGAGATTGCATAGTGTAACCGCAGGCGTAAACATAACCAGATAAATTTAAGGCCTATGAAAAATGAACTAAATGGGAAAGTGTTTCGCTTAGTTGTCACAATGAGAGCATATCTAAAAAAGATCACACACACACACACGCACACACATATATATATATAAATACATACATACATACATAAATACATACTGATATATATATATATATATATATATATATATATATATATATATATATATATATTGATTAGATTGATTAAATGATAAGTCCTTTTCACTACAACCAGGTGTTGGCATCCTATAAGCGTTAATATATATATAACGAACTTAAAGTTAATGTAGAAAGAAAGAATTTGATTAAAGATTCCATCTTTACCTATAAATGCCCTAGTTAAGGTTTAATTAGACCTTGATTATAGATGCAGGTTGCGATCTAAAACGTTTTTGCTGTTCGTTTACATACAGGAAATATTTTGCATTTATTAAGTTAGTGGCAATAAAGGAATTCAAGAAGGTTAATTCAAATTCATAATGTTTAATATCTTCTGCATCAAAGATACTATTTGCTTGATTTTGCCAGTGCCATACACCTTGGTCTAACTGGCACTTACATGACTGCCCATACTAGTAATCGTCATGTGAGAGCACTCAGACTTAAATAAACATATTTTTCGGGCTGTATTGATATTTCATTGACTCGCTCAATGCTATCCGTGTATTCATATGGGTTTACATCCTCTCTCAAATATCCAGGTTACATGTCTGTAAAATGGTTCAGTGTTTTTTATTTAGATTTGTCATCACTTTTGCCAACTGCTCCAGGAATGAGTCCACGAATGTAAAGCTATCTAAGATATAATTGCCCTTTTGACCAGTCTGTCTCTTCCATCCTTGGTGAACCTATCAAATACGAAACCCTTGGTGAATGAAATGTATACCTTATCGTTCCTCGGTATAATATCTACCTCATCATCTGGGTCATTGTTTGCAAGCGCCTTGATTAATTCGTGACTGTCATAACCTAAAACAAATGTGAAGGAATAGTGGGATGTAGTTCAGGTATCTGAAATACGAATTACAGTCTCTTTGCCTGTCAAGTGAGTTTAGTCTAACTTTGTTGTTTTGTTTTCAAAATAATAGTTCCCTCTCACAGATATAACATGTACTTCTTGAATTAAACTGTGTCTCGTCTTTGTCTTTGAATACCATAGTTTTGCTATTTTACAGTTCATCGTAAATTAGTCTCCCAATTCTGTCCATAAAGTTATGAATCACCCGTATGCAATCAGTACCTCTGTAAACTATTATTATGTGACATTTTTAGATTGGCGTGACATACATGCATAAACCTAATGAGGTGTGATTCGCTGTTCGCAAGCTCCATAATGTACTGGTTTTATTTTTAGCATCATTTTACAAATTTGTGGTGAGTAGTTTGTACACGAAATGTACCGTATAATACTGATATTTTCAAAATCGTCGAGTTGTCTACGATTTAACACAAACTTGTTTGATCTGATAATTTTTTACAGATTACTTTTTCCGTCATGTTTGCTTACTCGTGAGGATGACAATCGTTATATTTTTGTAATGGCAAGACAATTGTATTTTTCATTCCATCGAATAGAATCAACAAAGTTTATTTAAAAATTTTATTTCATATTTCAATGGGCACTAACACCCGCGAGGATACAAAATTGAGTCAAACATGGCAAATATATGAAGATACTCAACTTGTTCTTGTCATGTCATTCTAACTGCCCTAATGAAAATTGTCTTCATCCATTGCGTACACATTTGCTGAGATGCCATATTCATCATCAATTTGTTTGAATGCAGTGTAATGTTATAGGACATCTAACAAATCAAAGACTCTATCTAATTAAACTATATTTTAAATGGTCTATACACATGAGCACTATGTATATTTAACAAATAAGCAACTGCTCAGGAAAAATAAAATATTATTATTTATCAGGTTGACTCAAGCCGTTTTGCTTTTCTTCCACTCAGGCAAATGAATATATACTGGCACGTCCTATTATCGCGGTATGCCTATTGCTGCGGCATATAAACAGTTTTGTTCAGTGTCATCACCATGCGTAACATCTAAATAACCTATATGTAGGCATAATGTCACGAAGTTCAAATAGCCGTGAATGTTAAAAATTTTAAGAATAACTCTATTCAGAGTAAACAAAATCGTAGAGTTTTGTTTCAGTGTGGATTCTTAGATCAGCAGTATAAAAACAAGTTAATGAACCATGTCATCCCTTCAAATTCATAAAGGATGTATTCTGGATATGGTGCATACAAAAAAGAGTTTACGATGTTAGGGTAAACTATAAATATGCCATGTTATATAACATAAGAATATCGTAAATCAGAATAATTTAATGGATTTACTACTACTCGAGAATATAAAGATCTTGATTAACTGTATGAATTTAATGTTTAAATACTATTTCTCGATTTTTCCTTTAAATTTTACTTTGATACCGTGTACCGACGGTCACTGTATTTCTCAATTGCTGCGGTAATAGGATGTTCTCTTTAGAGCGCCTCCCGTCAGAGGTCACCTTGGAATAACCAACATGTTGGCGGTTCCGTTGATTGAACATTAAAATCATTCACCGTTACAAATGCACCACGATTGATTACTGATGCAGTAGTATAAAAATGAAACAAAGTAAGTATAGTGAAACTGTGTTGGGTATGTTTTCTAACTAGCAATTTGGTAATAGGACGTAGAGGCATAGGAGCTAACTTTTATATATTGATACTTGTCTACGTGCAGTGGTACATATTCAATCATATCAAACTTCCACCTCGTACGTTCACTTATTTCACGTCCAAATATTAAATGCAAAATGTCAAAAATAGCGTTCAATGACATAACCCATTTCACCTGTGTTCATAGGTCAATCGTATCATCAACCTGTGCGGTCAGATTTATAAGTCTGATACTTAACTCAAATTGTTCTCTTACAGAACTAACTTGACAGATTTTCCGAATTACGACTCTTTTGAATATGGTTCTATGCAATTGAACAATTTAAATAAGTCTTGATTGTTGCCACCGTAACATCTGTACTCATTTACGTTTCTCATTAAAAAATCTCTAAACTTTGTAGCACTGATTACTCTTACGTTTTGCTTATTCATACGTATCAAGTTTTAAAGACTACTCTGTTAATACTTTTATAACACGTTGTCTTGTTGCAAATCCATTCCCTACATTCCGCTATCGAAATGTGTGTTCTATTGGTTCCGTTGACATAGTCCTGTGTCATGCTTTGTCTTACTTCAACTTTAAGATACGAAGTTTGTTTTTGCTTGACATTGAATCTTCATTGTTTGCAAACACGAGATTCATGACACCCTTTTGGCATGTTTTGAAACTATTAGTGCCGTTTATATTTCAAATGGTGATGTACTTTTGATCTGCTTTTATTGCGGTCAGCTTCAGCTGGCACTCCATTTAATCTCCAAAATATTTTGGGCGAGTGCCGAGTCTCTATCCATCAATCTTTGCGTTAGAAATCCAACGGATTTTACCACTGAGCTAATATTAATGTAATGTATAGTCCATGTGAAGTTTTGATCTGCCTGTGCCTGCCTGCGTTTCCGGATAAAATAGTGCTACATTTTAAATGTGCTCAGCTATCAATGCTTGTTCTATTTGTCTATTTGTGTTTCAATATGTAACAGTACTATATGTTATATTTTCTCAACACAGTCAGGCAATACTTTATATGGAATATATCTCACTGAGAGAATTTTGGAAAAGCAGTGACTGAAATGTATGTACTTTCTACCCACAACCAAGTCATGTACTTGCCAAAGTGCAGTGCCATTATGTATATACAGCGAGACAGAGAGGTATAAAATAGTAATTCGCTTAAGTCGATCGCATCATAAACTATTACAAATATGATCTCATTACACGGTTCACTCTTTTCAGTTTGTTACCTTTTGGTTGATTTACAACATCGTTGTATATTTCTGTATTTGTGGCTACCATTCGTTCTGTCATGTTTTGAATGTATACTTCATCTACCCATTCAACAGTTGAGCGTTTTTGTTTTAGTATACTGGTGAAAACTTTATTATGTTAAGCCCCCTACCATATTATCATATAAATGTGTAATTACCAGCTCTGTAAAAAATGTTAAAATATACTTTTGATCTTCATAAATGAGGTTGTTTGGTGATTTTGAAATACGACAACTGCAGCATTGTATCAGTTCCATTGAACAGAGTTGGAACATTTTAATATCTCGTTAGTATAATAGTGTTAACATATACACGTTACTGAGAGTTCTGGCTCAGTTCCTCAGAAAATCCAATAGTAACGAACGTGGTCCAGCCATGACGATTGTTTTAGGTGTTGTTTTATGCAATAGAAATGAAAGTGGCTAAGCCATGATTCTGTGTTTGTGTTGTTGTATGCAGTAGTAAGGAAAGGGGTCCAGCAAAGAGTAAATGCCCGGTGAATGGCCTGCATTTGAATTAATCAGTCGATCATTTTTGCTTCATATGTTGTGTATGGCACAGCCCACACCAAAAATTATCTTCACTATTTAATTTCACTAGTGCTCCAGCTCTCCCACAGGCCATGTGCTCAAATATACTGAATGAATTATGCTTTTGACTCCTAGGCATATCAAAACAGGTTATTTCTTCATATACATTTGTCATTTTTAGGAAAAATGTTTCATGTACATGTACCACTCGTCAAGCATGAGTGTAATATTAAAGCATCACTCTTTCTTTCCTTATTCTCTATTTCTATCATTTTTCCATATTTTTCTCTCTGTACAAAATGGATATTCCCTGCTCTGTGGTTCATCTTATGATTATTTTGTGTGGGTTATCACGTATCGATATCATTACAAGGTAAAGTGTTGGACGGTTTCCCTATCCACAGGATTCTTTCACTCTTTGTGTATTAGTCTGCGTGTATATATTTCATTATGTGGTTAGAGAATTTAAAGTACAGTATCAAATATGTGATTTATGTGTCCATAAACAACTCAAAAGTCAGCACTTCCGATTTTCGCCTGGACACAGATAATATAAAAGACTGTGTGCTGCTGATAGTGATAAAATAAATGCAAGCAGTAAATGAAATGTTACCACCATTCTGACACACATAACGAAACAATGAATTAACTTAATCGTGTAAAGATTGAGCATCGAAGCAAAGTAACTTATCCTGGAATCGACTATTTCAAGATTTATAATAAACTGTAAATGTTGAAATACAACAATACAGATTACTGTGTCAAATTTACAGTGATATTGAATATGAATATTATCTTACATTTTTTGACTCTTTGGGTTACTTGCTTTTAATGATAATACTGGTATCTATACACAGCCATGCACACATTAGAAATATAAACTGTTTACAGCGAACACATTAATGAAGTCCTTTGTTACCTTTTATCAGGGAAGAAACACTATAGGTATCTATAATTGCAACATTATAATGCTTATGTTACCAGGGATGAAGACAATATACATCGTGCTTAAAAGCAGTACAAGAAAAACATATGCCTAAAAGCACATGTATGACTACGCAATGTTTACAACATTCATAATACGTAGGACTTCAGGTCAGGAAAGACTAAAAATTTATATACAAGTTTATATGAGAAGAATTATCTTCCGACTAACATGTTCCACTGTATCCAGGAATAAGGAAGCCTTAAGAAAGTATGGATCAAACAAATGAAAAACAAGAATATCATAGCTAATCACTAATTATTAAAGTGAATCTGGTGCATGAAATGGGTATGCAGCATGGACAGAGAAAAAGGAATGGGATGTACTCTCACCTTTTGCAGTATTTAAGAAAAAAACAGACACAATTAGATGTGAAATATTCAAGTAATTTTACTAAACTTAACAATCAGTGATGTGCTCATTTTTGTACTCCGCAGTCAAAT